>JAFIDM010012231.1:22766806-22798087 GCA_023159025.1 Thereuonema tuberculata
TTGAAAGCTATCCCAATTAAAACAGCCGCAGGAAAACTACAATCAAACACGTGTAATTTTTAATTATTAAACTTTTTCATATTTTCAAGGCTAGGCTGAACTGAAAAGAAGAAAATTCACTCAACAATTGGTTGTCTCCTACAAAATTGAACATAATCTTCCAATTGACTCTTATTCTTTTAAGATATCACTAGTTGCGACCCGTGAAATATTCACGGAAGTAAAACAAATTCCACATTTTTGAATAACACAAGATTGAAAAATATTTTCTAAGGTAATTTTTTTAGAAGCCATGACTTCCGCAACAGCCCATATGTAATTTGAATATCGACTTATTTGTTAAAATAATATTATAATATTGTTAAAAAAAAAAATTCATTTACCACTGTCGTAGTAGTTGTTGTTTGTTGGTGTTTTAATGGCGCAAAAGCAGCAGTGGCTAAGCTGCGCCCACTGTCGTAGTAGCCAGCGCTGCGGTTTCTCATTATGAAACATAATGGCAACCTGCTGCCCTAAAAGAATAGGCGCGTCGAATTGAGGCAATATTAACGGAAGTAAAACAAATGCCACATTTTTAAAATACCCTGAAATTTTTTGAAACAATTTTTGAAAACACAAGATTGAAAAAGATGTTCTAAAATCATTTTTTAAAAGCCATGACTTCCGCAATAGCCCACATATAATTTGAATGACTAAGCCAAATTTTGTTCAAATAAAAGAAAATAAAAGAATGATTTACCAGTTTCAACAATAACAATAACAATAACGAATGTCCAACAGCCAATACCAATAATTCTGTCTGGACAACAATGACGGCACATGCATCGTCATTGTCTCCTACTTGTTGATTAGTGAGCGAGTGACTCCACAGCCGAAATTATGTAAAAAACCGAGGTTTTACAAACTCTCTGATAAACTTCGTGCATTTCAGTGTAAACTTCATTTATGTGGGAAAGAAAATCTCAATACGCTGATACTAATTGTGTAATCGCGATTTTTCGCCGTGAGGTGGGACGAATATTAGAGACGCCATCTTTAAACATGGGCGTGACGTCAAGCCTGACATGTTCCAACGCTACACTGTGATTGGTTATTTCAAATTAAAAATTTACAAATCTACAAATTTACAAAGATCGTACAACTTTTGCCTATTTTGAAGGGATTTTCTCTTACATTTATAGAATAGAACAATCTTTTTTGATGAAGGGTTGTCCTTTTGCTTCCACTGCGCAGTTTATTTTCAGGATTATAAAAAATCTCGCATTTTTTTTTAAAAAAAAAAAAAAAAAAAAAAAAAAAAAAAGATATTTAAGATTACGATCTTCAAGAAATCTAAAGGAACACTTAATCCTTTTTGAGATACCTGTTAACTTCGATTATCTGTGATTTCTAATCAACTGTTATCTATTAAGGAAATGACGAATATGAAGTTTAACGGACGAAATTATCCGTTATGGGAGAATGAATCTTTGTAGCCATCTATAGAAGGAAGACCAATGGAAAATAGCTACAGTGACTTAAAAGAAATGGAATCCATGAAAGAATCAGAAGAAAAAATGAAAATGTTTGAAAAAGTTGACTGAGCGATTGGCACAATTTGATTGATGATAGAACAGAGATATCGAATAAAGTAAAAAGTAATTTTTACTTTAAGACATAGTCTTAGATGATGCTTGACACCTATTACAGACTGAATAATTAATTACAATACTTTTATTTTTTGAAGAGGGGGTTTTCCGCAAGGGACTCGAAAGACTCCTGGAATTTTTAAGTATCGTTTTATAATATTTTTAAATATTCTTGACTTGTGAGTTGTCATTTTAGTGTTAAAAAGCTTTCAATTATCGGAGTATAGATATTTAGTAAAAAAAAAGGTAAGATGAGCTTTAAGAGGTTTAGAAATAAAAGTAAACAAAGTAAACAAAGAAACTGGAAGAGAATCGGTGAAATTGTCGCGTTGTTTCTCGCCTCGAAATCCCTATCTTGGATTTCTCAAATAAGCCGGTTGAGTAAATTCTCCGTTGTTTTAATTTATAATGAACTGAACTACACTGATCTATTAAAAATCAAAAGGTTTTGCCGCCTGTCGCTGTTCCAAAACATGAACCCCAGCAACTCACTGCAACTCACTGCTACAACTACAACTCACTGCTACTTCTGAAGTCAATGCCCGTCCTTTATCAAGAATAAGGGTACATGCGCCAAACAAGGCCCGGTTCCCAAATAAGGCCCATCCTTCATTTTATTAATAGAACGCTGACAATTTGACAACATTAGGTTGTGTTTCAAACAGTTCCTGGCTTCTATAGGCTACACCAACAATTAGGTCCTTTGAAGTGGGCTAATTCACCACGTTTGTTTCAGTTGAACAGTTAAAGTCATCCGAAACTTTCGTCGTTACTGTTTGAAGTTAATTTGATAAATCGTCCGCATTTTCTGGCAACTTAACATACATGACCAAGATTTATGTCATTTTAATGTATGTAATGAGTAGAATAAGATATTGTATTTGATATTTTCCAGTTAACGTGCATTCAAATACTTTTTAGTAAAACAGTGAATGAAAGGGAGTGCCAAATAAGGCCCTCGACTGATGAACCAAACAAGGTCACGGGCCTTATTGGGAACATCAGTTATCGTATTATGTTTTTTTAAATTCAAAAGTTATCGTATATGTTTTTTCTTATTATGAGCCTCATAAGCACATTCTGTAATATAAAGTAATTTGAAAAGTCCATGTTTGGTCCTTACGCCGTCACGTCAACAACACTGTACCTCACCGTTGTACTGGTCGTATGCTTAACGAAAACTTCGCACTTATTTCATGACCTCCCAGGTCTCCCGATCTCACTCCATGTGACTTTTTCCTCTGGAGCTATGTTAAAGATAAAGTTTACGTGCTCCCTTTACCACGTGATTTACCAGAGATTCGACGAAGAATCGTGATTGCAGTTGCTACCATCGATATTGATATGTTGCAATGTGTGTGGCAAGAGCTAGATTATAGAATTGACGTCTGTCGAGTTACCAGAGCAGGACATATCGGACATTTTTAAGATATGTTAAAAACTTGATTACGAACTCCTTTCACTACCACGCTCTTGTCCCTATGGACGAGTTTGCCTGTGAGCTACAGACCTCCGAAATACCGGAGGGAATTCTTAAACATCATGTATTTTTTTTAAAATTTTAATATAATTATATAATTATTGTATTTTATTTAGTTTAAATGTAATTATTCTAATTTAATTGAGTTCTGGTTTTTTCCCTTATTTATTTATTTATTTATTTATTTATTTATTTATTTATTTATTTATTTATTTATTTATACATTGGCCTTATTTGGGACTAGTAGTGGGCCTTATTTCGCACAGGGGCTCCAAATAATGCCCTTTAGTTACATTCAAAACTGTATTATTTACAGAAAAAATTTCAAACTCCACTAATTCTAAATTCACTTTATTTTCATAACAGAAAAAACTAACTTTCAACAGTTTTCAGAATTTTCACTCTTGTAGTACAAATATAAAAATTCTTTAAACATTAGGTGGGCCGCATTTGGAGCAGATATCTTACCACAACCCACTCATCCAACCCTCTTTCGTTTTACTCCAGCTTTCGCCATCAAAATAAATAATAGTTTACACATAATATCTCATCGTTATCGAGAAGATTCATTACACACAACTTTCGTTTCTTTTTTTCGGTTTGAGAGAAGCGACAACGTGATTTTCACACTCTCGAAACTGTCCTTGTCTTTTTTAATTTTATATCTATTATTACCTATTTAAGTGTATTCATCTGACTTTTATGTTTTAAATTAACATCCATTGTTAGATATCCTTCATTTGGCTCTAATGCTTTTCTGTGGGGAATTTTATCCTGCACTGGTTTATCGACAAGGACGTATTAAGAAAAATTTCAATTATAAAATTTAGATAAATTTTTCTCCCGTAAAAAACTGCATGGTAAGTTTTAAGAAACAGTTCAAATAAATACGACCCACATTGACTCACTCAAATACAGTGTGATATTTAAGAGGAGTTTTCCTCGGGTAAAAAGACAGAAAAAAAAAAAAAATCTCTATTGTTTTAAGTATTTTTTAAAGAATTTTCCTCTTTTGAAGTTATTATCCTGTCAATAAGTATAATTGTTAAAAAGGTGCAGTTAATAGATATCTCAGTCTTTTAATGATAATTTAATCGATAATTATACTCAGATTTTGTTAATGGCATTAATTCTGAAATAATAAAAGTTCAAAATGATTAATATGTCTGGAAATGCAGGGTCAAGCTTAATACTTAAACTTAGAAGTAGTTAAATAAAATAGGTGAAAAAAAAAATATTCCTGGTTATTTAAAAGATTAAATACGCTTCAGAAAGTAGTGGAAAATAAATGTTATTTCGATAGCGCTGAGTGAGTTCTAATTTGAAAGATTCCTCTGTATTTATTTAGTCTACATAGATCCGAAACATTGTCGCCTAAATTTTGGTTGCCTTTAATTTTGTTTTTTGTTTTTTAAATAGTACTAGTCGGCTACCCGTCGCTTCGCTCCGGAAGCCTCCCTTATGTAACGGAAAACAATTTTTTATTTATTAAAAAAAAAAACACACACACACAGACACACACACACAAATTACATCAAGGAAACTAAAACTAACATTTTTTAAAAGCTTTTTTTTTAATTTAATTTTTGATGTCTATATTCTCTCAATCTACGACTGCTTTTAGAACCACCTTGTAAATCATATATCTATGATATATTTTTATTTTTTACAGAGATTAGAATGTAGCCCTAGTGGTCTAATGGCTAAGACGTCTAACTTCTGAGCAGTATTCTACCTAATAGAAATAGTGCATCTTTCTTTCTTGACTATCTTTTTTTTTTATTCCTATTGATACTTTTCAGTGGTTTTCGAGTTAGAAATAGTGATGGTTTTTGAGTTATAAATAGTGATTTTTCATTATTCTACCTAATGAAATACTGCTTCTTATTTCTTGACTCTTTTTTTTTTTTTATTCCAAATGATACTTTTCAGTGGTTTCTGAGTTACAATAGTGTTCAGTATTCTATCTAATAGAAATACTGCTTCTTTCTTTTTTGAGTCTCTTTTTTTATTCTAAGTGGCACTTTTCAGTGGCTTTTGTGTTCCAAATATTGATGGTTTCTGAGTTACAGATAGTGATTTTTCAGTATTCTATCTAATAGAAGTATCGCTTCATTCTTTTTTGACTCTCATTTTAATTATAATTGTCACTTTTCAGTGACGTTTGAGTTACATTTATTGATGGTTTTTGAGTTGCAAATAGTGATTTTTTCGGTATTCTACCTCAAAAAAAGAGTGCTTCTCTCTTTCTTGACTCTGTTTTCTTTACTCCAACATCTGGCGTGTACACCCACATATTTTTCAATATCACATAGGATTTGGTTAAGTAAGAATATTTAAAATATTGCAACATTTCGGCAATTATCGTTCTAATTGTCAGTTTCGAATTACAAATAAACTGACTGATGTGAAATAAATAAACAATCTTGAGATTCAAAAAAAAGATTGAATACATTCCTTATTGATGGGGGAAAGGTAAGGAGATATAAGTCAAAAAACCCTATGAAGAGAGTTGTAGTGTCTATGGTCAAATGGATAAGGCATCTGACTTCGGATCAGAAGGTTGCAGGTTCGATTCCTGTCGCGGATGTTTCATTGTAAAAATTATTTTTATTTTCCATTCTCTCAGAAAATTGCGCCGGACAGACACACAGATAGACAGACAGACAGAGAAATAAAAGATTTTAGTAATGTAGATTGTTTGATAATTTTCAGTGGTTTTTGAATTACAAATAAGGATTTTTCAGTATTCTACCTAATAGAAATAGAGCTTTTTTTCTTGACTCTTTTTTATATTCCAACATCTTCCATGTACACGCGCTTATTTTTCAATATCTCACAGAATTTGGTTAAGTCAGAATATTATATTTAAAATATTGCAATGTCATTTTCGAATTACAAATAAACTGACGGATGGGAAATAAATAAAATCTTGAAATTAAAAAAAAAAAGGATGAATACATTCCGTATTGATGGGGGAAAGGAAAGGAGATATAAGTCAAAAAACCATATTAAGAGAGTTGTAATCCCTATAAGGCATCTGACTTCGGATCAGAAGGTTGCAGGTTCGATTCCTGTCGCGGATGTTTCATTGTAAAAATTATTTCTATTTTCCATTCCCTCAGAAAATTGCGCCGGACAGACAGACAGACAGAGAAATAAAAGATTTTAGTAATATAGATTCTGATTGGTCATCAGCACACGAAGACCGAAGAGAGATTGACTCGGCTATGGGAATCCAAAGCTATTATATAAATACCTATATTGTTGTAAATAAAGTGGTCAGGGAAGTAGTTAATTAGTAAAGTCAGTTGTTAATCTGTCTCCGAGTCACGTTATTTTAACCTGTAACAAATATGTTCGCCTAAAAAAATTTTGGTTTCCTAAAAGACATCAAATGTGTTTTTAACAACAAAGGCTTCTGTTTCTTATGTAAAAGAAAATTATGACGGAAATCGACTACAATGAAAATTGGAAGATTCTTATTAAAATCATTTCCCTAAGAATTATCTGTCACATTTAATCAACTATTCAAATAAACAACTAAATTTTCTATCTGCTTTCAATGTGAATATAGTTTATTTTGTTATTATTTGTTCTTTCTGACATCAAAGAAATCTTGTCTTATTCTTTTATTTCTGATTCTATTTCAAATGAACGTAAAAATAAATACTAATACAATTTTATTTAAGATGTATGATAAAGATACAAAGTAATGTTAAGAGATCGAAACATAAAAAAATATCAGCAGCTGTTTGTTGCTAACATTGATGCATTCTGCTTATTTATTTATTTATTTATTTTTTAATAACAGGAAGTTACTACAGAAAATTTCGAATCCACCCTATTGGGATTATTGGACAGAGGGTTAATATCAGTTTTTTAAGATGGGTTTTTATCCGTCTTAAACTAGAGATGAAAAACAAAAAAAATAGCTAGAATTTATTGTAGAGCCATTTGGTTACATCTATTTCTGTCAGTTTTATCTTAAAAAATGTTTCCTGATTTTTGTACGAAAAATCTCAATGGCAAAAAAGTAGTTTTCCTGCAGCTGTTTTAAGTTTAACTGAATTGAAAAACCTGTAAACAAGTGGCATCAATCAAATTCATTGATAAGTATGAAAGAAATAGAAGATTCATTTTTTTTATTGATTGAAGAAGAATTCAGGGTTTTTCCTAGGAGGCAAACAAGTAAATCTGTGCATTTATGTATTGGTATTAATCTTTTTTTAATAACATTGTTCTGCACTGCTGCAGGAAGTTGCTGTAAAAAATTCGAGATCCAACTTATTATTAATTTGAATTTTTTTTTAAAAGAAGCTAAACTCAAAAGATTTTGGAATTGTTATCTATTCCATTTTCTCCATTTAGAAGTCAGTATTATTTACTTCTTGCTTGTCTATTTCATTTATTCTTATGTCATGTACTGGAATAAATGCTAATATAATTTGTATTTTTTAAATTTTTTTTTTAATTTTGAAGAATTTTTTAGCACAAAAACATTGTAATTAATATTCATAAATAAATCCTTTTCATTATGAACAAAGAAATAAATTACATTATTTCTAAATGCTATTAAGTTTTGAAGTACTTTCATTTTAATGTTTAAATGAAATAAACATTAAAACAAGCATTAAAACAAATCAGTCAGAGAAAGACATGCAAATAAGTGAAATATTACAAGAAGAAGTAATTTAGAGTGAATCCATAACTGATACAATTCGTTTAACTTTACTTTTATAATTAAAAGTATCATGTGTTTGAAAGTAGTTTTCTCTCAGCTATTTTAAATCTTTCAGAAATTGACATCTAAATCAGCGGTTCCCAACCTTTTTAGTTGTGCGGACCACCAATTTAACAGTAAAAAAAAAAACTTTGAGGCCCACAAGTATGCAAGTAAAAAATATAAACACACAAACACAAATAGAGACCTATATACGTATGATGAGTATGTGTATATATACTCGTGTTTGACTTTAATAAAATTAAAGATACTCATCTACTCCATTTAATCTTAGATTTTATTAAGTTTCGATTAAAATTAACTAAAATAAATTATAATACAGATACTAAAAAACTTAAAGAATTAATATTATTTCATTATACTTCCACTATTTTTGATAAAATCAATATCAGCAATGTACTTAATTCATACATTAAATCTAAATTACCTATAGATATTTACTTGATGCCCATTTACAAATATGACATACCAATTCGTCAATATATTTGTAATTATAAAACTAATATAAGTTCTAATTTAAATTCTAATTGTCAATGAAAATTATATAATGATAATTTTAAATGGAATTCACATATTGTAACAGGAAATATGAATTTTATTAAAGATATTGCTTTAAAAATTTTTTAAATTTAGGTATTAACTATAGACTAAATATAAACAAAACATATAAACAATTAATTAATACATTTATTACAGATATAAATAATTTTATATTAGAAACTAGTTTTAAATACAACATATGTTACCAAAATTTTATTGAATGGAAACTTAATTTAATATCTAAAATTAAAAATATTAAACATATATCATATGATAGAGTTACTAGTTCTACAAATCATAAATTTAATTTATTTAAAATCAAAAAAACCACTTCCATTTATCACAAACATTATAATTTTATCACTATTGATAAAGCACACAATAATTTAGCCATCATCTGAAAACAATTTTATTTTAACAAAATTAAAGAATTATTAAATGATCAATCTGTTTTTTTTAAAATTAAAAAAACTAAAGATTCTATTTTAAATAACTTAGATAAATGCTTTTCTAAATTTAAAGATCAATTTAAAACACTCAAATATAAAAGAATCAAGATTAATAGAAATTTAAATTATTTATTTCTAAATCCAAAAATGCACAAAATAGGCAAATTTAGAATGATTTACTGTAGTACAACTAATTCTGTATTAAAACAATCAAATATTATTTTACAAATTTTTCTTAATAAATTACATGAAATTATTAAAAATAAAATTAATCCTGATTTTTATTGGCTTATTCATAATCATGATGAAGTTATTAAATATGTAAATAATAATAAAATTTCTAATACAATTACTGCAGATTTTGAAAATTTATTTACAAATATACCTTTAGATTCTTTATTACAACAAATAAAATTTTTAATTTCAGAATTTAATATAACTAATTTATTTAATATTTCTATTAAAAAATTTCTTAATTTTCTTCAATTTAATTTGTATAATAATTATATTGAATTTGATGATGAAATATATTCCCAAATCAAAGGTATTGGAATGGGAGTAAATTATAGTAGCATTCTTGCTAATTTATTTTTATTGGCTTACGAATATCATTTTTGTATTAATTCCCCTTTCCAATTTAAAATTTATAGATATATAGATGATTTGATTATTTTTAATACTAACTTTCAAATTGATTATATAAAAGACAAAATTTATAAAAATATTATTAACTTACAACAAACTAATATTAATTCTGAATTTGTTGATTTTTTAGATTTACGAATATATTATCATTAACAAATTCCATACATTAAATTATTTAATAAAACATTTTTATTTCCATTCAAAATAAATATTTTTCATAAATTTACAAGTAATGTGAGTTTAAATTTATTTAAAAATATATTCATACAAGAACTCGAAAGATATGTTATTATTAATTCTAAATGTAGGTTTGAATTGAGAAAAGCTTACCTGAACAATTTTCTAACGTATTTCAAACCTGAGACAATTCCAAGGGAAGTCAATATAATCGTGAATAATCTGAGGGAAAATAAAAAACAAAAGAACAACGCAACAATCACGTTCAAATAAAGAAGAGATACACATGATGCGATCGAGTATCGATTGTTGGACAATGAACTTGTGTGCTGATATAGTTGTGTTGCGACTGATGTTTTGTTAGTCAACGAATGAAGAAGAAAAAGATGGTGAAATATGATGACAAACAAGGATGTATTCGGAAGTCTTATTCGCTAAAAGATGCAAGGGAATATCGAAGATAAATATTCCTTGTTTCTGCAAATAAGTGGCTCATAAACGCAAGAGATACGTGCCGGAAAACGGATTTGAAGTTCGACTAAAACCGAAAGGATTAAAGGAATAATCTGGTTCGAAAGCTCATCTTCAATGGGATTCGAAAGGCTATGAATTCGAAGACATCGTCAAGCATTCACTGAAGGCGACTCTATGTTGGACGATCAGACCGAAGGTGATTGAACTTCAGCAGACTGTAAGTAATCTTTGATTTATCTTACACGGACGGGACATTATTACACGAATACCGTTATCATCACTTTTCTTCAAGAAGAACAGATTAACAGACACCAGTAAAGGTTACAAAGTTAAAGATTCAAGACATTAATACAAGTGTAGATAAAGTTGATACAAAGAGACTTTTAGTTATCTCATTTAAGAAGAAAGTTACACAAGCCTATAAATGGATAACATAGAACACTTCGTATTATGAGAAGTAGTTTCATGCAAGTGAAATAGACTTAACATTTTTATGTAAAACGAACTTTTAACCGAATATACATAGATTTGTTTTATTGATTTGCCTTTGTTTTCTTTTATACATGTTAGCTACACATAGGAGTTATTTTAACGGGTTGTACGAACACTCTCTGCCGGAGTAAAGGTTTTAAAAAATAACAGCTCCATTAGCAAGCTTTAAGTACGCTTCACTAAATTACAAGATTTTTTAGATAATTTAAATTATCTTATCAATGAATTTACAAATAATAATTTTCCAAATAAAATTTTAAATACATATATTTTACAATTTCAGAAAAAATTTAAATTTGAAATTTATAAAAAATATAAAGTTAAAATTATTCATAATTTTATTTAATCATTTTATTCTTCAAGATAGGATTTGTCAAATTATAATCATTTAAGTTATCTTATGACAATTCAAAATTAAATCCTTTATTTGAGGAAGTTTTGAGTTTGACTCGAGAACTGTCATCTATTTAATTTTCAATTTTTTATTTATTTTTATTTTTATTTTTATTATTTATATGTATACAAAAAAGTATAAAAAAACTTAAAAAAAGCAAAAAAGTATATTATATAAAAGAAATTAAAAAAAGATATAAAATTAAAAAACTTAAAAAAGAATATTTATAATAAGAAAGAGCAAATTTCTCTAAATAATGCGTTTTAGTGATTTCCAAATTTTAGTTTAGTTTCAAAATTTAACACCAGATGCCGCTGATGAAGTGAATGTAATTAGAAGCCGTACATTCACAGAAACAGTTTTCTGAAATTTGTATTGGGATTTTAAGTTTCAGATAGCTTTCCGGCTTGGCTGTATGTTTAGTAATGTAAGTTAATTTTATTCTTATATTCTTTACGCTCTAAATTTCTAAATTGCAAATGATTAATTGAAATCTTTGCATCGCTAAACTCGAAATTATGAATCATTCGAGTTTGGCCATCCAATATATATGTATGTAATGTGCACATATGTCAGTAATTAGTAAAACATACTGTACAAGAACGATTAAAAATAACTTTTTATAAAGAAAAGAACTTTATTGTATTCACTTAGCTGTCACAACTGTAAGAAAACTCAAAAACAAGTGGTCAAAGTTAAAAAACTCAGTGGGATTTTTGACATTGTTTGTTCCCCACGAGAGAGTAAATATCTGATTAAATTGGATAGTTTTAGCCTCAAATCACTCTCAACATTCAATTTATTCCTGTATTTATTTTTCAAAAAAAGTAAAGTTGAAAAGGCTCGTTCACAAAGATAGGTTGTCGAAAACCCCTGAAGCTCCGATAATATTTACCTTGGTGCCGTGCCGGCGTGGCCGAGCGGTCTAGACGTTGGTCTGCCGTTGCGGCCAGGGTGCCGGTACCCGGGTTCGAATCCCGGTCGTGGCATGGATGTTTCTTTCTTCTTCTGTGTCTTCTTCTATCCGTTCCTACGGATGCTGCCTCCTATGACGTACCCTGGGCAACGCTTCGTCGGTTAAAGGCATCATATCTCGCCCCTTGTTGTAGTCCTAACTAAGATGATTATAGATGTTATTGACGCCAAAAATAACTAATTGAGATTTTCGTATCATTTTCTTGAAGTATTTATTTTCTTGTTCCAGAAGTATCATTTGTATTAATAGATTTTAAGCTTAGATAGTAAATATGATCGAATCTAAGTAAATCCTATTTCTGATCCTAGTTCGATAGCTAAAAGCAGCTTCGAATCAGTGGCGGCTCGCGTATAGGCACTGTGAAACTGCAGCACCCTCTATTTCCATTTGTTATTATCGACAACATTTAATATAAGAGTCCTTTTTTTCCTTACTTGTACAATATATAATTCTTAACACTTAATGTCATTAACCATCTCCCAGTTTATGAAAAAGATACAAAAATCCACACAAGATCCACAGTGTCGATCTTGACGTGCTAGGAAGCTACACACAAGGCTGCAAGGGGGAGAGAGCAATGTCTTTTCCACAGTGTCGATCCTGATGTGCTAGGAAGCTACACGCGAGGCTGCAAGGAGAGATCACTGTCTTTTCCACAGTGCCGATCCTGGCGTGCAGGTGGTTTCTTTTTATACATGTTTGTTTCCTTTTATACAATTTTAAAACAAAGGCTAAAAATTTTCTGGGGCAGCATCCCCACTAATTTTAGCAACGAGCCGCCACTGCTCCGAATGCATAGTGTCAAACAAATAAACAATCAAAAATCCAGACAAAGCTGCTTCACAGATATCTATTTATAAATCTACATTTTTTTTCATCTATGGAGTCTTGCTATTTTTTAGCTTTCATTCTTATTTTAAATGTAGAAAAGAAAAACCAATGGATTTTAAGCGTAATTCCATTGAGGCTCATAAAAAGTGTAGGTGTTTCTGTCCGTGTACTTCCCGGCCCTAATAAGTTGTAATGAATGACTCTTTTCAAACTTGATATCTATTTTTAAGAACATGATTTAAATTTGATATTTAAATTTTTGTCTGTATGGGTCCTTCTGTAGAAATCAGCAGATGAAGAAGATAAAAATTCCCACAGAAAAGCTTTAGAAATTAAAAATAAGATTTCAGTCAATATCTTTCGAATGGGTTAAGTGATACAATAATTTACACGCATTTTGAAATAATTCAAGTAAATCCTATTTCAACAATCCAATAAGAAAGATTTAAATAGTTTTTTTTTTATTTCAAAAAATTAAAATACTTCTCCTTGTTGCAATCAGCAGATGTTTAGAAATAAATGGAAGCTTTTTGTTTAGGTTGTTTTCACGGCTTAAAAATATTGAATGAGAACTGAAAGCGAGGACGTATCAATAACATGTTTGCCTGCAGATGAGTAAAATAAATAGTTTTTTTTTTCTTATAACAAGCTAATTAATGCTTTTAGACAGTGTCAAAAGCAAAGCGGCCCCATAATATGCACAATTTTATAAATAAAATTTTATCGGAAGCGACCACTTTTGACCCCCCAAACTTCCGGTCAGGGAGTGGTCCTCGAAGTCTGACGTTTTGGACGTGGTCACCTACGTTTTGATGCTGAACACAATGGTGAAGATTTCATTCTAATATCTCTAACCGTTTGGTCACTACAGAATGTGACATCCAGCAAGCATAAAAGCAAGAGCGGTCCCCTATATTTTACAGGCAAGCTGAAACCTGGGGTCCGCTAAAAATGGTAAATTTTTACTGGTTGTATTCGGCACATATCATTATTCAAAAAGAAATTTTGTGTCATTTATTTTTTAAAAAAAAAATTAAGAATAACGTTTAGTAAAAGATTCACTTCAAAATCATTCATAAAAAAAACAAATTCTTTCATTGATGGATCACAAGTACCTCTTTCATCTGGGACGTACAAGCATTCATAAATCTTATCATTCTTTGTTGTTTACATTGCATCCAATAAATGTTTCCACGTCTGTTGTGCAACTTTTTTATGATCTTTGTCATCCTTGAACAGAGTGGAATTTATCAAATATAAAAGAATTTTTTATCTCACAAGTTTTTTATTTTTGTAACCCTCATTTATCAAGTGTTTCACCAGAGTTCAATAATTTTACGCTAAGAAACTTACACTTTTTTCAGGTATGGGAATCTTCTTCTCAGCTGTCTCTTCCTTTAAAGATATGTTGGTATTACAGCTCTGCCAATGTTTCACACAGAAAGCAAGAAGATTTGTAGTGGATTGAGAATACATAGAAAAAAAAATATGTTGATAATGTTAATGAAAGATTAGAATTAAAAGAAAGAAGACAAAAAACTAGTAGTTTAGTCGAAACCGAAGAGACTCATACATGTTTCATTTTTAATTCCAGACCAACTTTACAAGTCATAAGGCTTCCATAAGGCAGGGGAGTCAACGAATTTCAACGAAAGATCTAATTTTCCAGTAAAAATCCTTCCGCGATCTATTCTCCAAATACTGAGGCATAAGAGAATTTTTCTGCAATAAGATAACAAAAGAAAATAAATACAAAAGAATGTCTGCACAACATTTAAACTTTCATGTTTTTTAAGATTTAGAAACTCTAATTATTACTTCAATCTTTTGAATTGCAAGGTTAAATAAAAGAAAAAATAATATCATTTTAATTTTTTTTAATAGTAGAAATTAAAAACACATTCACAAATAACGAAACTTAATATTATTTTACAAAAGTAGAACCTTACTACTACTACTGACAACCTTTGATAATAAGAAAACTAAAGATACCTATATAGAATTATTTTATTTACATAATTAAAAGAATATATAAAAATGCACATATTTCAAGTGAAACTTCCTGATGCTAAGGAATTTCCATTACTTATTCTACAATGCAACGTGTCTATCATTCTTGTTTCATTTAGGGTGTAAACTAACAGACCATTTCTTAAGCATGATTCTAAATGGTCATCTATTAAAAGTATTTTGATTTTATAAAGTTCATTTGCGAAAATGCTGATTCGCACAAATATGTCAAACCAAAACAGGCATAAAAACGTTCAGCATATTTTCTTAAATTGGAATACTTATAAATATCTCCATAATAAGTCTTCGGCAGTCTTTGCTTTGATATAAATTTCATTTGTAATGTCATGATTTCTATTTCAAGTCTAAGAATGTCCAAATCAAAAATACTTAGTTGAAAGATTTTTTTCAATTATTTCTGTTTTTATCTTGGTATCAAATGGAAAACTCATGAATAAAACTACGTTATCGCATATTTTTAAAGCTTGGAAGCGGTTGTCAAAACCTGCAATAACTTTCCTAATTTTTTCGGTCTATTTATTTTAGTTGAAATTAATTGAAGCCTAACTATTTAATTGTGTCATCATGTTTGGAAAAATTAGACAAATTTTTATTTTCAAGCTTGAATTCAAGAAGATTTAATTTATCTTTGAAAGCATTTCCAGAACTGATTACATGAAAAATGGCTTTATCCGCAAACTGTAGTTCTAAATTTAGAAATCGTGAAAGGTGTCTTCATAATTTTTCTTATTTAAAATTTTAACAAACACTTGTTGGTTGCAGTCATATTAATAAAAAAAGTTTAGCATGTGAACATTGAGAACAATTAATAAAGAAGATTTTTTTATTAAGAAATCAGTCACACATTTTAAAAAAGTTGTATTATTAATAATTTAAGGTTAAAAATTAATCAAAAACTTAAAAAAAAAAACTTTTCTATTGAAATTTTCTTAGCACTGATGATGATGATCAAAGAGATGATTCAGAAACTGTGCTATCCTGAATTTTAAGTATTTTTTTTTTTAATTTTTGATAAATTTTTAATTTTAAATTATTTATAAATGCAAATTTTCAAAATGCATGACTGATTTTTTTTAAAGAATCTTTTTTCTACGATGATATTGCTTTCAATCAGGAAAATCTTCATCATTCCTTCATAAAGTGATAAAACCATTGTGACAACCTGTCAAAGCTGATGCTCCATCCGTGGTAATTGAAACAAGCTTATAGAGATGCAATTGAACGATGTTAATGAAGTTTTTAAAACTGCTAACTATATCTTAATCTCATGTTTTTCCTTTTAGTGGAATGATCATAAGTATTGATATTTCTTCTTTAGTCGAGAAATCTCTAAAAAAAAAAATTCTAAGAAAAATAGTCATTTAAAATTCGCCAACTGAAGTGAAAAAAACAAAACGAAACTGACAATCCTTCATATCATGAATTAATTATTCTTTTAAAGAGATCAATTTACTCTTTCAAATCTGAACTTATTTCATTCACTCGTTTTACAACTGCATTGAGTGATAACTGCATTTGGTTGATGACAGAAACGATTTACTTATGATTTATTTTTAAAGTCACAAAACAAAGAGTCAGCTGTCACTATAAATGCTTTTTTAAAAATTGCTCCTTCATTAAAGGATTTCTTATTTTTAGTAAAAATATGGCTTATTCATAAACACATAATGTAGCCGTCTTTGATTTTGATGGTTGTTTAATAAAAACTAATTGCTGGAAGGATAGACTTGTCTTCAGTTCTTTAACTTAAGCTTTTCGTAAGTCACTGTTACGTGGATAGTTAATTTCATAATTGCTGTGCACTGTCTTGAAATGTCGTTCCATATTTTCATTCTTGGATAACGAAACTACAAATTTGTTATTACAAATTAAACAATAATAATTGTTTTTGTTCATGACAAAGAAATAATTGGGGTTCCAATCTTCTTGATACTGATACGTCTTCATTTTTTAGCGTTATTCATAGTATCACAATTTAAAATTTATTAAAAAAAAACCAACTATTTAATAAGCGTAAAAAAAAAAAGAGCGAGTTTACTGTGCTTCCATAGCAACTCTTTTCAGATAATAGTACATAGTTGTGCCACGCTTGCACATTGGCGCTGAAGATCAAACACACAAATGAAAATCGCATCAATCAACGCAATCAGAATTCGGTCAACTTCGGCTCTTCGCAGAAGCTTTAGGCCGAAACTACAAAATTTTAAAAATAGTTCCACTTGGGTACGACGTCGGACCTACCTACTTACCTACTTACACCTGCGTTTTCGAAAACTGGGACTCAAAACAAAATACGAATACATGGTGGTTACATTATTGGCGATCGATTAAAAATCATTAGCATCGACCGGTAGATCAGAATCGATTCATTCCTGTTTGTCCGATTGGTGGTTCGGGCTGTAGAATATGACAGAGGAACGGACAGAAAAAACAGTGAATCTAAGAGCCTGCCCTTTACATATAAATTATATAAAATATATAAATTGAAAAAAAAAAAGAAATCCTTAAATCTTCGCACGGATACCATTTTTATATACATTTTTTTAAACAATATACCGTATATGCTCCAATAAACGCCGAGGCTCTTATTGTCGCCGGTCTCTAATAAGCGCCGGGCTGCAGAGGGGATACGGCCAAATAGTAGCCGGTCTGTAACAGTAGCCGGGTCTTTGATATTTGCCTACCGATACTAGTGTAAGCGTCCGCATCTTTATAGTCGTGCATAAAACCTTACGGTAATATGCCTTACAAAATGCCGCCGAGACGGTCATTTGACATTGCCTTTAAGATTCGCGCGGTGGAATACGCGAAAGAAACTTCCGGTGAGACGGCCGCCCGTCATTGCGGATTCGGACGACGAATAGCAGCGAAAGGTACAGAAAGACATTGCCATTTATCTTTAACAGTCTTATGTAGCATGTGAAATTCAAATAAAGTAGCTGTTAGTAATATTAGCCGGTATTTATGTGTAAAATATTGCGTTCTGAAGGTTTTTGTTAATAATGGCCTGCCTCTAATAGCAGCCGGTCTCTATTAAGCGCCGGGAGCCGAGGCTATTTTGCAAATAAACGCCGGGGGGCTCTATTGGAGCATACACGGTATTAACTTTTGCTTCTAATTTTAGAAAATGGGTAAATTTTTTTTTTTTTTGTTTATTTTTTTTTTAATGTTTATCAGACCTATTTAGGTGTACTTATTACCTGTACACCTGTAATATAGGTTCTGAGATTTTAATCTAAAGTATGATTTTCCACCCATAAAGAAAAACGAGACAAAAAAAAAAAGAAAAGAAAGAAATATGATTAGTAACTAGATTATGTAATAATGAATTTTATATTTTTATCTATTACGTCGACAATTAATTTTTTTTTATATCTCCAATTTTTTGGTTGTTGTAATTATTCCAGTTAAGTTGATGAAAAAGTTTATACATAATATTACCATTTAGACGGTACCCAAAATTATTTTTTATTTTTTTATCATTAATTGAACTGAGCCAATTGTTTCTAGTAATATTGTTTTTATTGTAATTTTTTTCATTTTTTATTTTAAAGAAATTTTTAAGAATTGTCTTATAAATAAATTTCTCTTCTATAATTAATATTTTGAATTTTTTCCTTATTTCATTCCTTTCGACTATACTTTTTTTATTAAAATTATAAAAGATATTTTTTAGTATTTTAAAACATGCTCTATTTATGTTTTCAATTTGTTTTTTATTAATGAAAATCCAACTATCCAGGCTATAATCTAAAATCGAATCCACAAGGGATTTATAAATTATTATTTTTTGTTTTAACGGAATAATTTGTTTAATGTGATAGAATAGGTAGGTCAATGAGCTCAATTTATTTATGACATATTGATAATGTGGAGTCCATGTAAATTTCTCATCTATGAATATACCCTATTTGATATCTAAAGTTTCAAGTCTTTTTTTTTTTTAAAGATATTGTTTTAAAGAAATACGCCTGTAGAAAAAGATTTTTATAGAAAAGTAAAACAATTCTGTTTACAAACATTACTTTAAAATATAAATATGGTGTTATATCCGGCAGAAAATTATACACTCTATGATCAAAAGTATTCGGACACCCCGTGGTCGGGACGCGGAGGCTTCTGAGGCACGTTTTAAAATGATATCGGTCCCCTTTTGCATCGATGACAGCCTGTACATGTATGGGAAGACTTTCCCCGAGGCTCATCAAATCTGTGTACCTTCGTGTGGAGATTAATCTTTTTTTTAATAATCTTGTGCTGCACTGCTGCAGGAAGTTGCAACAGAAAATTCCCAGATCCTACGTGGTATGAGAATTGCACTGAATGTTAATATGATTTGTATTTTTTTTCTTTGAAACTATTATACTTCGTTTAATTTTTTTAAAATTTTATACAATTTGAAATTTTATAGTTTAAAAATATTACAATTAAGATTCTTCAATAAACTACCACTTTTCTTAATAACAAATAACTGAATTACATTAATTCTAAATGATATTAACTTTTTAGTAATTCAGCTGAAACGACATCACTAAGTAATTCTTAGTTAAAACAAAAAAATCTACAGGGAAATAAGTGAAAAGAAATGAAATAGTGAAGTAAGAATTAAATTATGATGACTTCGTAACTGATATAGAAACAACCTCCAATGGTTCGCATGTGTTTGAGAGGATGATTGAATTCCCAATGTACCATTAGATTAGTCCATTACCATTTGTCCATGAATTAAATGGATTCAATTTATTCCAAAAATTTCAAGATTATAATAGGTCTACATATTGACAGATGACTGAAATCTCAAAAGATAGACTCAATTGGAAGATTCTGTACAAGTTTGAAAGATACAGTACAGCCAGGTGTTCCCAGAAGTCATGAGTGAGTGAGAATTTACGTCTTTTGACCTCTATCTTACCTTGAAAATAAACATTTTTTTTGTTTTTATAATTAAGTTACACGTGTTTGATTGTAGTTTTTCTGCAGCTGTTTTAATTCGGACACCTTTCAAAATTTATATAGGTTAAAATTAATAATGACAACAACTGTTCCTCAACCTAAAAGAAAAGTCATATCAATTAAATTCATCTATTTTATAATTATAATGTTGTTCTAATGAAATAACTATTTCTAGTTATTACTGATGTATGTATGTATGTATGTAGTGAAGGTGGGTGAAGCCAAGCACTGCGACCAGAGGTCTATTGTACTATCCCACGGAAATATGGACAGATGGAGAGAAAGACTGAGAAAGTATGGTGGGAGAAGTGCAGGGGAAACGGGAGAACCCCGAGAAAACCTGCCCAGCGCGGATCGTCCACCATCACGAAACCCACATGAGAATCGAACTCGGTAGTTATTACTGATATAGACACAGGTTAAATTTAGAGGAGCCGGATTCAATCCCTGGTGAAGGCCGACGATTTTTTTTGCTGGTTTTTTTTCAACCTACTCTGGATTCACTTTTGAGGTTCACTCAGGCTTCTGACAAATGGAAACGGGCTTCTTTCCCTAGAGTTAGAGGAGTGTCTGCACTGAACTGAATCCATTCCCTATTAGTTCAGAGGATCAATGAAACCGAGGTTGTACCTCAAGTCATTCCAGTTGAGGCTCAGAATGGGAAATATCGACCTATCGAGAATTGTACAGATGAATTACAAAAGTGATACACTGTTTTTATTACCTTATTGCCTTATTTTTCAATTTTAGATTTATTATTTATTTCCAAAATCATCTACGGTCCCGCTGCCGAAAATAAGTACTTGAGATTTTTATTGATCTTACTCTTAAAGTATTGTTAGTATTAATAGTAATTTTGACATAAAAAAGAAAGAAATTAAAAGAAATTAAAAAGAAATCTTCACGATATAGCTTTGGATAAAAGAGTTAAATAAATAAATATAATTTATATTTTAGCGAAATAGTTTTTCTTTTTTAGGATTAAATATTTCCTTTTAAACTAATATTATTTTTCTATAGGATGGATCTTGAATTTTGTATTGAATTCGTGCTGCAGTTAATACAATGTTATTAAAAAAATAAAATGCGTCAAGGTTAACAACAGACAGCTGCTGATATTTTAGAATGTTGCAATCAATTAATACTAACCTACTTTATATCTTTTTATCATTTAAGAGAATTCATATATCCTAAATAAAATTATAATATTATTTGCTTTTATGTTCATTTGAAGAAAAATTTAAAAATAAAAGAATAAGACAAGAGGATTTTAGTAAGTGAAAATAAATAAAGGTTAACAACAAACAGCTGCTTGTCATTAGTAATGTTTCAATCTATTAGGTTGGCCAAAAAGTTCGTTCGGTTTTTAAGTAAAAATAAAAGACACATTTTCATTGTCACCAATAATTCTATTGAACACTGTCTTCAACGGTTTGGTCCACGACCTTCTGCCATCTTTCAGGCAACTTCATAATTCCATCTTCCCAAAAATTTTTATCTTTTTGAGCAAAAAAACATGTTCGAGTTGCCTTTGGTATCGTCCAGGGAATTGATCTTTATTCATAAACAGAATTTTGAAAAGACCGAAATAAATGGAAATCAGAGGGTGTAACATCTGGTGAATATGGTGGATGAATTAGAACTTCCCAGCCAAGCTGTAACAGTTTTTGCCTGGTCATCAAAGAAAATTGCAGTCTTGCGTGCTTATTTTCTTCCATCTTCAATATTAAATTAGCGACATGAAATTCACCAATTTTGATCAGTTTTTGTTTTAATTGCACGCTAATATGACTGCTGTCACAATACAATCTAACAAAATGGTGTCGAATGACGTTAAAGACACCTAAGCGCTACTACAGCCAACTTATGTAAAAAACAAAACCGAACGAACTTTTTGGCCAATCCAATATTTACACTAACCTACTTTATATCTTTTTATCATTTAAGAGAAATCATATATCCGAAATAAAATTATAATATTATTTGCTTTTATGTTCATTTGAAGAAAAATTTAAAAATAAAAGGATAAGACAAGAGGATTTTATTAAGTGAAAATAAATAAATAAATAATAGAATAAAATTACATTCACATTGGAAATAGAGAAATTTTAGTTTAAACTCTACTGAAAATACAAACAATCCATACTTCTTCCTTAAATCTTCTCTTTTATAATAAATATTATTATACATCATCCACCAGAAATAAATGTCACAAAAACTACATTTTTTATCAGAAAAAAACGAATTTTCAAGGAGATAATACACCGTCTCCTCTTTTTCAAGCCTTTTACATTATAATAATAAATAGGCGAGATTCTTTTTATGACAATGACCTAAAAATATTGATTACTAACAATTAAAAAACATTAATACAATAATAATAATAAGGGATCATAATCTACAATATAATAATCACAAATTCTTAATGAAAATACATAATTATTCTTATATATAAAGACTATTAACACTTTAATTTTTCGATTATTACCTTTTTGTTAGAGGTTACAAATTTTTTGTAAATCATGTCTCTGGCCAATTTTACTAAATTTTCACAAACTTTAACTCCATCATATCTATTGAGACTTTTTTCTTGCGAATTTCGAATACATATCTTTCTATTGTCTTTCTAATTTTTGTATTTGTTTCGTTATACAAAATTTTTACTTCACTATTAATACAGTGTTGTTTGTCTTTACAATGTTCTGCAATTTCCGATTCCTTTACTAATTTTTGTCCAATATAGTATTCATGTTCCCCCATACGTTCTTGAACCGTTCTTTTCATCTCTCCAAGATAGAAAGAATCGCAATTCAGGAAGTCTAATTTATACAAAACATCCATTTCAAACTTTTTGTCATTACTGTTTATTTTTTTACACAAAATATTTTTTAATTTATTTCTATATTCAAAACTTAAGTTTACTCCATATCTTTTGCCAATTTCTTTTAAATGCCAGCTGTTCTTATTCAAATACGGAATGAAAAATCTATTTTCATTATATTTTTCCAATTCCTTTATCTTAAATTTATTATAATTTCTTATTGAACTATCTATGAATCTGTCAGTATAACCATTCTTTTTTAATTTTGATTTCATATCATTTATTTCTTAAATTAAAGTCTTCTTCATTACTAGTATTATCAATTCTAATTAAATAATTCTTAATTATATTCCTTTTTATTTTCATATTGTGTCCAGAATCAAATTTTAAAATGTGATTACTTTTATAATCTTTAATGTAATGCTTCATTGTTATTTTGTTATCCTTTTTATTAGTTTCAGATCAAGAAAATTCAATGAGTCATTGATTTCTTCCTCCATTTTGAAATGTATGTCTTTATGTCTCTTGTTAATGTCACTGAAAAAATTACTAAATTACCTTTTTGTCCCGAACCTTAATATAAGTATATCATCAGCATAGCGATAATATTCCATTCTAAATTTAGTATCTTTCAATAATTTTTGTTAAAAAAAAATCATATAAATGTTGCACAATGTCCCTGACAAAGGCGACCCCATAGGGAAACCTTTGACTTGTTTGAAAATCTCGGTGTTTAAAATATGTGTTCTTAGTTATTAGTTTTTATTAATTCTATCAGTTCATCATAATCAATTTTAAGTTTCTTCAATTCTTCCCTATTCTCAGAAGCTAACCTTTCTAAAATCATCATAGTTTCATTTACAGGGATATTCGTGTACATGTTGTCTACATCTAGAGAAGACATGTAAAATTTCTTAGTATTATTAAAGAAATGTCCAATCTTATTAATTAAGTCTTTTTGAGTTCTTAACAATTACATCTTCTCTTGGTAATTTGAAGTTTTTTACAATTTTATTTGCATATCTAGCCAAGTTGTGAACCGGTGAGTCCTATGCATTATTTACTGGTCTTAAAGGCAGGTTGTCTTTATGATTTTTTACTCTTCCTTCCAAGATAGGGGTCCTACAGGCTTCTTTCATGATTTCTTGGCTTTGTTTATAGCTGATAACACCATTCTTATTCATGTCCGTTACTAATTTTTTTATTTTAATTTATAATGGAAATGTTGGGTCTTCCTTCAATTCAGTATAATGTTCTTTATCTTGAACCAAAATATCTAATTTAGAAACATATTCATCTTTATCCATAGTAATCATCTGGCTAATTTTGTCTGATTTCGAAATTTGTAACTTTTTTGTCGTTACCAATTTGTCTCAAAATTTCTAATTCTTCATTATTTATATTTATAACTGTCTTTTTTGTTTCTCTTTGAAATTTCTCTATTTCTTCTAAAAAAATTCTCTTTATCTTCGTCTTTTAACTTTTCAGTTATCTCATTCAAAATAGCCAGAGTTTTTATGTCCAAATTTTTCTCTTTTTCTACAACAAAATCTAAACCATTGTTGAGTAAGCTCCTTTCTTTATTGCTAAATCTTCTATGACAAAGGTTTACTACATATTTAGTATCCTCTTCATACTTTATCCTATTTTTAGTTTTTTTTATTTTTCTGTTTTTTTGCCTTTCTTTTTTCACCAATATATTTTTTATAATTCCAATACATTACCTTTTCATACTCTTCATACTTCATATTTCTTTTCAAATTCTTGTTTAGATTTTCATCTTCGTTTAGCAGTTTTCCTAAGTATTCATTAGTCCCTTTTGTTTGATCCTCAATTAGATTTCTTTCAGCTTTTTTCTTTATTTCCATATGTTCTTCGTTTCTATTAATACAGGATTATTAATTCGTAGAGGTTTGGGAGTTATGTCTTCCAAAATACATCTGTGGAGGAAATTCTGATGCTCTTCCAATCTCGCCAATTTAACGACTTTTCTCTGATACTGTATTATTTTACTATATACAAACAATCCATACTTCCACCTTAAATCTTCTCTTTTATAATAAATATTATTATACATCATCCACGAGAAATAAATGTCACAAAAACTACATTTATAATCAGAAAAAAAAGAATTTAAATTAGACTGCCTGAATTGCGATTCTTTCTATCTTGGAGAGATGAAAAGAACGGTTCAAGAACGTATGGGGGAACACGAATACTAAAATTAGACAAAAATTAGTAAAGGAATCGGAAATTGCAGAACATTGTAAAGACAAACAACACTGTATTAATAGTGAAGTAAAAATTTTATATATTGAAACAAATACAAAAATTAGAAAGACAATAGAAAGCTTATGTATTCGAAATTCGCAAGAAAAAAGTCTCAATAGATATGATGGAAGTTTGTGAAAATTTAGTAAAATTGGCTAGAGACATGATTAACAAAAAATTTGTAACCTCTAACAAAAAGATAATAATCGAAAAATTAAAGTGTTAACAGTCTTTGTATATAAGAATAATTATGTATTATCGTTAAGAATTCGTGATTATTAATAATGTGTGATTATTACATTGGTGATTATGATCCCTTATTATTATTGTATTGACGTTTTTTAATTGTTAGTATCAATATTTTAGGTCATTGTCACAAAAAGAATCTCGCCTATTTATTATTATAATGTAAAAGGCTTGAAAAAGAGGAGACGGTGAATTATCTCCTTGAAAATTTGTTTTTTTCTGATAATAAATGTAGTTTTTGTGACATTTATTTCTGGTGGATGATGTTTAATAATATTTACTGAAAATACTTTGCCTATTAGTTCTGAGTAGTTGATTAAATGTGAGATAAATAATTCTTAGGTAAATGATTTTACTAAGAATCTTCCATTCTTAATTGTACTTGATTTCCCTTAGGTTTCTTTTGCTCTTAAGAAACAAACATTTATTGGTAAAAACTCATCTAACGTATTTCTTAGAATCAAACTTTTTTTAAGCCTACATACTATTTAACGAAAAATAAACACAACCAAGATATAAACCATGTTACACATTGAATCTCTCCATAATAGATCTCTTTCTCAAATGTGAAGTCTTTCTAGGAATCTATATATAATGGTTTACTGCTTATTTGTTTATATTTAATTTTATTTGTTACGGAAGCAGAAAACATTATAAGTGATAACGAAACGGAGCGGGGGGGGGAGGAGAATAATACAAGAGATATTAAATGTTTTTTATCACTATTCGATTATAAATTTCAAATCAGTTAAAATGATAATAAATGTAAATTTTCCGTTAATTTACTTGAATCTTATTTTTAACTAAACAAACCTTTATTTTGGAAGTGGAATTCACAGTGACACCTCCAGAAAATTAAACTAAAAACAAAATACATATTAAAAATAAAATAAAGGAAATTCATGTGTTGTCCTCCGATAGCCTCATAAGCAATTAAAATATAAAAAAAAGCGCTAAAAAATGCATTGAGACATTAAGAAGGGATGATACAGTGTTTACACGTGACACCTGTTTCTCGCTAAATTGGCGCACGTCAGTTGGGAGTAGTCACTGTAAACACACCAAGTCTTTGATTTTATTTTTAATGTGTATTTTGTGTTTAGTCTAGTTTTCTAGAGCTGTTAAACTTAATCCTACTTCCATTTTGTTTCACCTCTGTATTGAGACCTTGGGTGTTTACATTGACTACTCCCAACTGATGATCGGCAATTTAGGGAGAAACAGCTGTTTTGGGATGTCACTTGCAAACATTGGTCTCACCCCTTCTCAAAATCTTTTTTTTTTCAATTTTTTTTTAATTATTTTTAACTAACTATTTAATATGTTTTTTTATTTACGTATTATGCAATTTTTTTTAGTAATTTTAAATAAATGATTCAATTCGGATTTTAAAATTTATTTAATGGAATCGCCTACATTCAGATACAAAGGCAAAGATGTCAGTTATTTTGTGTTGATTCATTAATTCTTTTAATGAATGTTCACTAGAAAGAAACCCGTGACTCATTCTACCGTGGGCTGGGTGAATCCTGGGACCCTCCTGGAGGAGAATGAGTTTTCACTTGGCTCCCGGATCTAAGGGAAAGTTGGACAAAATGGGGTACCTAGTGTTTGACGCATTCCAGTTGGTAAATAAAAGAAGTGAGACACATGTTTTTATGCTATATTCAATCTTATATCTTTCTAACACAAGGTCGGGAAGTTAAAAATTTGATAACTCCTTTTTTTTTTTCAGAAAAATTGCATTTTCCGAAAAAAGTCACTTTGCCCCGTTTTGTCCAACCGGTTTGATAAAATGGGATAGCCATTGAAATCAATAGTAAATTGACTTGTAAGGCTATAAACGCTAATTGTAACTCAATAATATGTGTTTGTCAGTGCAGGAACTATGGGAACAGGGACATTAATGTAATAAGATAAGGTCTCAATAAGGAAATCGCATCAAATATTTATATTTATTAATTTTTTGAAAATGTAAAATATTTACAACATGGTTTGGTTCTGAAGGAGGAGTGAGACATGATACTATATAGGTCCTTTTTTGAGGGATTTCCTCACTCCGGGATGAGATATTATCTGGATATTTCGGCCCCGTGCCTCGGGCCTTCTTCGGGACCTAGCGTCTACCCCGTTTTGTCCGACCACTACACTTTTCTGGAATTCAAGATGGCGGTAGGACGCAGCTTACACAAAGTCAAATCTAACAATGTGACATTACAGCTAAATAGTGATACAATAAGAAGAGGTACTTCCATTTTGAACTTCTGTAGTTGTTTGACGAGACCGTAGCTTCAAAGATGACTGAAATCTCAAACAAGTAAACACAAAATCACACAAATTCCAAACAAAAATTCATCCACGGCCCAGTAAGCTCGGAACAATGACACGAACTAACGGATCATTCTTTGTAGCGCTTTTGACAACTAGTTCCACGCCCATCCGACAGATCTCACTATAAGGGGGGCCCAAGGGGACCACTGCCCCGTTTTGTCCTACCACCCCGTTTTGTCAAACTTTCCCTTACTAGATGTTAATAATATCATTGTAGATAATCGATGCAATAGGGGAAAAAAACATGTTTTATTTTTAGTATTTGTCGCATCACTCAAAATTAAAATTAAAAAGAAGAAAAAAATTCAACAGCAGATGTCTTTTTCAGAGAATCAGATCACCTCATTTTTAAAATTTCCCAGAAGCGTTTTCGTGGCTGAGCAGAGCAGCATTTCTCGTCTCTCTATCCCGTGATAACTACATATTACAAAAATATATACAATGTTTTACAAAAATATTGCAAATACTCCGATTTTTCTTTTAATGTTATTGTTCTTTCAACCATTTTATAACGCACAAAATTCAGATTTAGTTCTAAGTGTTGGTGAAAAAGGAACAATATTCGTACATAAGAGAATCAGTGGAAATGGTCTGTCATTCTGCACTTGGTTACAAATAGAAGGATTATATTTTTCATATTTTAAGATGTACTCTCCATCTACATTCAGCACCTATCTAGAAGGTTTAGTAGCTTTTGATGATCCACTGTTAGAGGGAATTGCAGAAGGTGAAGAAAATAATGCATTACTGACTGTAATTTGAAAAAAGCAGATTGGTTTCATATTTGTATGACTAGAGATCAATCCTCAATCAATTTCTATTTCAATGGTTATCCCCTACAAAATTTTACCGACAGAGACAAATTTTACGAAGTCAACTTTGACGAGTTAGACATGAAAATTGGAGATTATTATAACGGAGTAGGGACCAATAACTTTTACCAATCTAACGTGTACGACCGAGTGATAACAGATAAGGAAGGTAAGAATCTAAATTCTATATTGTTTTATTATTAATATATTATAACATTTATCCTTCTTATAATTAATACTAAAGCCCCTATAATAATAATAATAATAATAATAATAATAATAATAATAATAATAATATAGTAATTTTATTGCCAGTAAAATAATAATAAATTTAGATTTATGAAAGTCCAAAAATTTTAAATGGTTAGAGATAATGTTAAGTTATCTCGACATTTTCTGTAATCTCTAAGAAGAAGGGTCCTGCTCAAGGATTCGAATATTGAGAGTAAAAGGATGTAATTAAGGAAGAAGAGGTTTTTTGTGATTTATATAAATTTAGATTTGTTTAAATAGCGATAACAGTATTAAAAATTTAATAGAAACAAAAAAATGTGTCAGATGTTAGCAGATGTTAGTTAGTCTTATTGTTGGTTATCTGTTTCATTTGCTCAGTTTGTTTTAATCAATAATCAGAACTGAAGACCGCCTTTTTCATAAAAGTACCGTAATAACCTAAATTTCAATTCCATTAAAAAAACAGAATAAATACAAAATGTTTAAGACCATGCTTGAAATCTAATATAATTTCAATTTCTAGCAGGAATACATTATTTTGATCAGAAATATTCTGTTTATTTCTAATCGAAAAAATGTTTTCGTGCTAAAAATTTGCATTTGTCATTTTTTTTTAATAGCTTCAATCATTGAGTTTGAATCACAACGTTGGATTTATTTAGTTTTATTTATTAGATTAAATAAATCTAAAGAAATATCTCAGAGGTACTATCTGTAAGGATAGATTTTGAATCATGTAATGTACAGTTTTGTAATAATATTAACTAGTCGGCTACCCGTCGCTTCGCTCCGCAAGCCTCGCGTACGTAACGAAAAATACTTTTTATTTATTAAAAAAACACACACACAAATTACCTCAAGTAAACTAAAACTAAAATTTTTAAAAAGTTTTTTTTTTTTAATATAATTTTTGATATCTGTATTCTCTCAATCCACGACTGCTTTTAGAACCAGTGTGTGAATCATATTTCTGTGATATATTTTTATTTTTTATAGAGATGAGAATGCCGTTCTTGCATGGCCGAGCGGTCTATTCGGCGGTCTGCCGTGTGGCTGTTGTGTTGGAACCTAGGTTCGAATCCCGGCGTGGGCATGGCTGTTTCTTTCTTCTTCTGTGTTTCGTCCGTTTCTCCCCTGGGACTTACTATCTCAGGGTTATTTCTGGACGAGATGTGAAATCTCCTCCCCCTTCTTGAATTTCCTAGCCTTACCCTGACGTTGTCAGGTAGGGCTAGCCCATGGTCCATAGTTGGCCAAAGTCGATGCAAGGAAGAGATGAGAATGTAGTCCTCGTGGTCTAATGGCTAAGACGTCTAACTTGGGAGCAGAAGGTTGCATGTTCGATTCCTGTGGATAACGTGTAGAAATTATTTCTATTTTCATAAATTACAATAATTGCATCAGACAGACAGAGAAATAAAAGATTTTCGTAATATAGATATACTTTTCAGTGGCTTTTGAGATACAAATAGTATTGGTTTTTAAGTTACAAATAGTGATATTTCAGTATTCTACCTAATAGAAATACTGCTTCTTTCTTTCTTGAGTCACTTTTTTTTATTTCAATTGATACTTTACAGTGGTTTTTGAGTTATAAATAGTGATGGTTTTTGAGTAATAAATAGTGATTTTTCAGTATTCTACCTAATCGAAATAGTGCTTCTTCTTCTTTTTTTTTTTTCTCTCTTTTTTTTTTCTAATTCCAATTGATACTTTTCAGTGGTTTTTGAGTTACAAATAGTTAAAATTATCTACTAATCTAGGCCATCTCCCATGTACAGATTGTTCGATATAGATATTTGACGAAGAGATATATTTAGATGGACGTAGGTTGATATAGATGATAAATGGAGATCATAGCTTATACACGATACTCCTGGTGACGAATTGCTTATGACTATTCTTTCGAGTGAAGATAACCAAATTCTGATGACTTGTGACTCTAGACATACAGTTGTCCGTGAGTGAAGACATCGTTCGCCAATTACATGGCAAATTTATTTAAATTGTCCTTGAGTTTTATTGATAAACATCGCATACGTAGATCTGATCGGAAATTGCCTTCTTGTGAAAGTGAATGGATATTCTACCTAATAGAAATAGTGCTTCTTTCGTTCTTGACTATCTTTTTTTTTTATTCCAATTCCAAATGATACTTTTCAGTGGCTGTTGAGTTACAAATAGTGATTTTTTCAGTTTTCTACCTAATAGAAATAGTGCTTCTTTTTTTTTTTATTTTATTCCAATTGATACTTTTCAGTGACTTTTGAGTTACAAATAGTGATTTTTCAGTATTCTACCTAATAGGAATAGTGCTTCTTTCTTTTTTGACTCTCATTTTTATTCTAATTGATACTTTTCAGTGACTTTTAAGTAACAAATATTGATGGTTTTTGAGTTACAAATAGTGATTTTTCAGTATTCTATCTAATAGAAGTACTGCTTATTTCTTTTTTTTACTCTCATTTTTATTCTAATTGATACTTTTCAGTGGCTTTGGAGTTACAAATATTGATGGTTTTTTTGAATTACAAATAGTGATTTTTAAGTATTCCTCCTCATAAAAAAGAGTGCTTCTTTCTTTCTTGACTCTGTTTTCTTTATTCCAACATCTGCCGTGTACACGCGCTTATTTTTCAATATCACATAGAATTTGGTTAAGTAAGAATATTTAAAAATATTGCAAAGTTCGTCAATTATAGTTCTAATTGTCATTTTCGAATTACAAATAAATAGACGGATCGGAAATAAA
>JAFIDM010012231.1:22803087-22828696 GCA_023159025.1 Thereuonema tuberculata
TTTATTTCCGATCCGTCTATTTATTTGTAATTCGAAAATGACAATTAAAACTATAATTCCCGAAACGTTGCAATATTTTAAATATAATATTCTTACTTAACCAAATCTATGTGATTTAGAAAAACAAGCGTGTGTACACGGAAGATGGCCTAGTATAGATTCAAATTCAAAACATTTCTCATAAAATACAAACCTCCACTCACCAACAAAAATCAGTTTCTTATTATCAGAAAAAATTGTAGATTATAGCTTCAACAATTTTAAAAAAAAAACAAATAACTTCTTAGTTACAGGGGATAGTAATATTATTATTGTAGAAATAAAAATACTTCATTTATTTTAAATTTTTTTAATTTTTAATATATTATGGTCTGAAATAGACAACAAAATCCTTTACCTCCACATGTTTGGATCATTGCTTTACTAAGATACGCAATAAAAACATTCAAAGTAATATCATACAAACTAAAATTTCTGATCATTCTTTTAGAATACTCTAATCAACATAATTATATTAATAATCAAAAATTTAAAAATTATAAAAAAATAATATTAAAGATTTCTTTATTTTAAAAAATCGGATAATCTAATTAATGGTATAAGAAATAGTTTAGTGGGCCCGGTGGCCGAATGGTCAGTGTGCTTGGCTGCGAGTTGGAGGAGGCTGGTTCTATTCCCGGCCTCGGTGGAGGGCGGAGATTTTTCCACACTTCTTTCTTCTCCAAACGTGTCCTAGGGTCTACCCACCCCTGTATAGATTTGATACCGGATTTGTTTCCCGTGACTTAAAGGCAGGCGGGCGTCGGGCTGACCCCCCGCCCTCAACTTAGTCCCATTGATTGAGCTGAGGGATCCTGATCTCCCGCGATCCCACAGGGCAGCCATGGCCTATAGAAGGGAGCAACTTTAACTTTTTTTTTTAAGAAATAGTTTATAATAGACCCAAATAAAATAATAAACAAATTCATAAAGATAATTAAAGAGCTACTAAACATGAGAATAGATTTTGAATCCTGTAATGTACAGTGTTACATTAATATTAGTCCAAATTCAAAAAGTTTCTCAAATTGTTTCTGATAATCACAGGCCAATTTCTTATAGTTATAAATCGTATAATCTAATTAATGATATATGAAATTAAAAAAATTACAGACCCAAATAAAATAATAAACAAATTCATTAAGATAATTACAGAAATAATATTAAAAAAAAATAATGAAAACAACGAGAAACACAACAACAATATTACGGATTGTAAAAAAAGTATCTATAAACAGAACAGAATGGGTAACAAATTGAATTTATTATCATATTAAAGAAGATAATTTGCTTAAAAACGAGGGCGCATGCGTCAGCATTAGAAGACATGCAGTCACTTCGTTCCGTATTTAACTAAATTCAAAGAACTCTTAAGGACTTATAATATTAGATATATCAAAATCAACAAAATGATGAGTATGCTAATTATATGCAATACTTGTGAATTAATTATGAAGAGCAAAGAACTAAGATGCCGAAAAAGCTTAATCCGTTTCTATTCTGCAAACGGCTTACAAAATGACGTAATGTATCCTTCCGCCAGAAGGAGCACAAGATGTCAGTATCTGGGGGCACGGCAGGAAGACGAGCCGAAGGCAGGAAGGGCACTACGTACCTTTTCTGGAAGTGTTTCGTCGTATTTTCGAATCCTCATAGCTTCGGCCTAGATAATACTAGAGAGCTCAAATTTTCAGGATATGATGCAGTTACCAGACTAATGAAATACGCTAAGTTTCATTTATTTAGCTTTTATACTTTGGATTTTATTAATACCTAAAATACGTCGATTCCGTCACTGACTGACTGACTGACTGACTGACTGACTCATGATCATCAAAACCTCTAGGGTACTTCCTGAAGTCCTAGAAAGCTGAAATTTGGTATGCAGGTTAGGATTAGCACACAAACAACAACAAAATTAAGAAATCCGTAACTTTCACATTTCAACCCCTCATAAAGGGGGGGGGGGTCTGGTTATGTATTATCGAACCCTCATAGCTTCGGCCTGGATAATACTAGAGAGCTCAAATTTTCAGGATAAGATGCAGTTACCATACTAATGAAATACGCTAAGTTTCATTTATCTAGCTTTTATACTTTGGATTTTATTAAGATCTGAAATACGTCATACCCTCAATGCTTCGGCTTAAATATTACTGTGTAATAATGTGATTTCTTCCAAAGTGCAAACAGCTTGTATATACAAGTTGACCGATAGAAAAACAGAAAAGTAGGGCATTGAAAAAAAATCCATTTTCTAAATAATCTTAAAACTAAATTTAGTTGTAATAGATAATCCCACCCAAAACATTTCCTATAAAATAAGTTGCCAAGACTCACATGCTCATAACGCTTTCACTGTTGAAAAGTTATCAGATCTCATCCTACAAAAAGAAATGAAATCCCACCCAAAACACTTCGTGTAAAATAAGGGGTTGCCAAGACTCGCATGCTCATAACGCTTTCACTGTTAAAAAGTTATCAGATCTCATCCTACAAAAAGAAATGAAATCCCACCCAAAACACTTCGTGTAAAATAAGTTGCCAAGACTCACATGTCATAATGCTTTCACTGTTAAAAAGATATGAGATGTCATGTAGAGCCAAGCCCCTAACTCTACGAGGCCTAACTCTACAAGCCCTAACTCTAAAAACCTTATATCTTGGTCAAAAAGTATGGCTTGGCCGTTTCATGGAACTATTTCATCTCACCCAAAACATTTCATGTAAAATACGTTGCCAAGATGCTCATAACGCTTTCACTGTTAAAAAGTTATCAGATTTCATACGTATAGTGCCAATCCCCTCACTATACATGCCTAACTCTAAAAACCCTACTATCTTGGTCAAAAAGTGTGCCTTGGCATACTCCATATCCTTTACATAACTCCATGGGATTGTCTGTGTGACAGCCACGAAACGGCCAAGGCATTCTTTTTGACCAAGATATAGGGTTTTTAGAGTTAGGGCTTGTAGAGTTAGGCCTCGTAGAGTTAGGGGCTTGGCTCTACATGAGATCTCATATCTTTTTAACAGTGAAAGCATTATGACATGTGAGTCTTGGCAACTTATTTTACACGAAGTGTTTTGGGTGGGATTAATATTTTGCCTTTATGATGAAAGTTAGCCGAATTCAAGACAATGACTACCGTTAAAAAATATTAGTGGGAAAATAATATCTATAATTTAGTCTTAATTGTTTAGATCAAGATCAGTATTCCCGTTTTGTCGGGGGACAAGTATTATTAAAATAACATTAGCAACAATGACAACAATCGCAACAATTGCGTCTTTCGCAACAATCACATTTATATTAATAAGAGATAAATTAAGGCAAAATCAATTATATTTTTATAAGTCGTTGCAAAGCATTGTGATTGGTTTACTAATGGCTATCCCTATCTTGTTTTGTTTTTTTATGTCGTCTAATATTTGTGCAGATATTTATATATATATATATATATCACTGTTTGTATGGAGATTACAGTCAAATTTATCTCCACATCGTCAGTGGTATAAACGGCGAAAGCAGTAATTAAAATTTACAACGTGGAGATAAATTTGGCTGTTATCTCCATAGAAACAGTGATTTGAATTTTGCATTGGCATTTTCCAAATTTCACATCATTGTTCGGCTTTATATGTTTAGTGATATAAGTTAATTTTATTCTTATATTCTATACTTTGTAAATTTTCAAAATTACAAATGATTGATTGAAATCTTTGCTTTGCGAAACTCGAAGAGCCAGATTTGAGTTTTGCGGGTTCATGTAATATACGTTGACATATATAAACATTTGTAGGAACCGTCTAAACAGTAAAAGTCCAGGAAATGGAGTTTTTCTTTAAAATTCAATGTAAATCATTCATTCCTTCTTTAGTTTTATGACCTATAAAAAATGATATGTAATATTTGTATTCTATATTACACATAAAAGTGTTGATTATTTTATAAATAAGGTTGATAATTATATAAATACGGTCTATAACAATATATTATATCCATTAGAAATGAAAATATCTTTATTTTTTCTTGAATAATAGATATGAACTTTTTTTTTTTTTAAGTTCACTCCTCGATTTTTATAATTCTGAAATGAACTTTTGATATTCAGTGACAGTTATATCTTTTTTTTTTTTTTTTTTAGTTCACAAAATATCAAAAGTGCGGTTATAAAATTTAATTTATGTTTTTCAGTGAAAATGATTTTTTTTTATATAAGTTTTCATGAATGGGGATGTGAAATGAATTTATTTTTATTTTTTTTTAAGTTGACTCCTTCGGATTGTAGTTATGAAATGAACTGTTGATGCTCAGTAGACTTTGAATTTTTATTGAAACTAGGTCATCTCCCGTGCATAGTTTGATCGATACAGATTTTTAAAGAAGAGATATGTTGAAATGGATGTTAGATGTAGTATACTTCGGTTCTATTATAGCTTGTATACGATATTCTTGGCGATGAATTGATTATGACTGTTCTTTCGAGTGAAGATAACTTGTGACTCTTGACATTGCAAATTACAGTTGTCCGTGAGTGAAGACATCGTTCTCCAAATAGATGGCAACTTTATTTCGAATCTGTCCTTGATCTTAATAAAGATATCGTATTAGAAGAGCTGATTGGTAAATTGTCTTCTTGTGAAAGTGAATGGAAGTAGATTATCGCTTGGTTGCATAGGTATTTGCTCAATATTTTTGACTCTTCTTTCTCCTTCCTTCCTCTTTCTCTCATTGTACATTCGATACTGTGCCTTACGGCTGCTTCTTTTACCGTCATCCATTTTGAAGGTCAACCAGGCTCTTGTGAATCTGTCGACTTCCTCGCCACAATGAACCATCGCATCAACTGCGCCGTTTGCATTTGTCGACTTTCACACAATAATTACCCAGTCACACAACAGTTCTACCGACAATTAAGTTTGGTCGAATTCGGTCAAAGAGCCTAGGAGTGTACACCGAACAAAGAAACAAAGAAACTAACAAACTTCCAAACACGATCTAAAATAACATCTTGTAAAAATTTCTGGAATTTTCCAATAATCTTATAATATAGATCTTGTTATTATTCAATATTACCAAATACCTAAGAATAATATTATTTTCCTTTGACCTTACTTAAATACTATTATTCCTTACAATTAGCAAACTTAGACAATAACATAATTGTACTAATGGCTTTGTAGAATCTCAATTTGCAATATACAAGATGAGTTTTGAAAAGTAGCCCCGAGACAGTTCAGCATCTATATTTACATCAATCCTAAATATCATCTTCGGGCTGTTTCTAAAAAAAAAACTCACCCTGTATTTTGTATGTAATAACTTTAATTATTTTATCTGTCACATTACCTTGATTTTTTTTTATTAGTATTACATTTCGCAATCTTTTCACAGATTATCATAACTAATTCAGTAAAATTGTTTTTATTCTAATATTTCTATTATAAAAATAACAAAATATTATAATTGTAAAAAAATAGTATTCCAGATATATTTTCTGTATTGATTAAAATTGGAAAAATATCCTCAGAACCTACATACAGATTCAATTAAGAATCTAAAACTGTAAATTTATAATAACTTAATAAAAAAAATGTGCTTTTGTTTTGCCGGTATTTAGATGATTTAGTGAACCAATGTTATTATCATTTTAAAAACCATTATAGATCGCTCAATGTTTGAAAACGATGAAGGAACTTAGTGCGATTACTTTAACATTTAGTTTCTATTTCCTGAAGCACATTCGCAATTTTAATCAGTAAGGAATTCTATACTTATTTAGTTTCTTTAGGCCTACTTTATTTACTTTGTTTATCAGTGTAAATACTTAGGTTTGCTTTTTAATTAGCGTTTCTAGAATATTAATCAATTCTCAAACATTTAGTATTGTAATATTTTCTTCTACAATATTTTCTTTATTTTTAAAGCTATGGATTTGAGTAACTGTCAGTCCATCCCAGGCGATCTTATCTCCTGGGCGAATATAATAGAAAAATCGCCAGACATAACGTTTAATGATCCAGCTGACTTAGTGCAAAAACCTGTTCCTTGTCCAAATCCTCCTAAAGTTCAACGAATCGACTGTGAAACAGGTGAACCGATCCAACAACCAGGTAATCATTTAACTGAAACATCCCGTTAAAAAACGAAATTTTTTCCGTTGCTTCATTCAATTTTTAAATGATTTTGACTAGCCTAAACCATAATGCGTTATCATTATTATTATTGTTGGAGAATTTTAGGCCACCACACAGCTCAATCAAAAATAAAATATATTTACAATTAAAATAAGAGTACTTTCGAAATGTTCAACATTTCTTTATCAAGTGGTTGGAATACACCAATTTTCAGAATATAAGGCCTAGAATCCATTGGAACATGTGACAGCAGATGGTTCCATTGAAAGTTAGGGAACAAGATAAGACAAATGTTTTGGAACCTCTCTGATAAATTCTGCCGCATACAATTACTGCATTTCAGTATAAACTTTATTTATGCATGAAAGAAACTCACAATACTCTGATATTCGTTGTTTACGAGCTTGTCTTCGACTCGAATCGGTGAACATCATTTTCGACGCCATTTCTTCCATGGGCGTGACGTCACGACTGACGTGTTCGAACGCTGCCCTGTGATTGGATAATTTCGACCGACTTCCCACCAACTTTCCGAGTTGCCCGTTCCGAGTTCCGAGTTGGTTAGAGAGTGTTGAAAAACTGGCTCAAGACTGTCTCTACCAACTGGTGACGTCCAAATCGGACGACTAAGTTGGTGGAAAGTTGGATGGTGTTCACGTAGCTTTACACATTCACGATCAGAAATAAGACCATCCTTAAACAAAGTTCTAGCCTTATTTAAATTGAGCACCTCTTTCTTGTTGTCAGTAAAATGTCTAGTTCCTTTAGTATTGTTAATGAAAATCTTACCCATTTGAAGATATTGCGTTTTAGAAAGCACAGAGGAGTTAATCTGAGGTCGCTTAAATTCATAATCCGGTTATAGGAATTTTGTGCACAAATTTATTGATTTGATAAGTTATTGATTCACTTTTTAAATTATTTTTTTTCCCTCTTGTCATGTCCGAATGAATCTTGTCTTGTTCCCTATCTTTCAATAGAACCGTCTGATGTCACATCTTCCAATCGATTCCAGGCCTTATATTCTGAAACTTGTTGTATTCCAACTACTTGACAAAGAAATGTTGAACATTTCGAAAGTACTAGTGTTTTAAGAAGGGAAAAGAATGGGACCTCCAAGTATAAATTAAAAAACAAGAAATACACAATAAAATTAAAAGAATAGAAATTCATTTGCCAGTCTCCACTGGTCGCAATGAATTTTCTATAGGCATCAAATAAGAAAAGTATTCTTATCCGAATACTAACCTCCGTAATTGGACCTGGGTGTTTATAGTGACTACTCTTCACTGATGATCGGCAATATACCGAGAAACAGCTATGTGGAGATGTCACTACTGCACTGATAAACACTAGGTTCACCTTTTAATGTGTTTAATCACTTTTTAGGGGCTTTTTTCTTATTTGATGTCTATAGAAAATTCATTGCGGCCAGCGGAGACTGGCACATGAATTTCTATTCTTTTATTTTTATTGTGCATTTCTTGTTTTTTAATTTATACTTGGAGGTTCCATTCTTTTCCCTTCTTATCCTAATACCAACCTCCGTAATTGGACCTAGGTGTTTATAGTGACTACTCTCCACTGATGGAGAATATACCGAGAAACAGCTGTTTGGAAATGTCATTACTGCACTGACTAAACACTAGATCCACCTTTTACCAGTATTTTAATTGCAAATTATATTTTATTTTTAATTGAGATTTCTGATGGCGTAAAATTCTCCAACAATAATAATAAAAATGATCAGTAAATTTTATTGTGATTTGAATGAAAGGCTGCTAAGAGTAAATACTTTCTTGACGTATTGTCATATATTTTATAATCAGAAGCTAAAATCACCTTTTAATGTAAGCTGCAATTTTACTTCTTTACTCTTTACTCTTCTCTTTACTCTTCTAAAGCATTTTTTTTTAAACGAAGCTTAATTGCAGCGATTGATTTTAATTAAGAGTTTTAAAATTGAACGCTGGTAGCTAACTTTAATGACAGTTTAATGTCGAATAAGTGACTAAATAATAAGTCATTACACAACTGTCAAACACCGCAATCTTTTATAATCTCAAAAAAAGTTTAATTTCTTCAATCTTTTATTTTTAATGAAAAAAAAAATGTGGATTTCAATTATAACAAACAAGGCTAATCTTTTATGTATGTATTTAATATATGTAAAGTATTCGTGTCTGAATTTAATTTACTTACAATGTAGTTTAAAAGATATCAATAAAAGAAAATATTAACAAAACATCAATAATGATAGGATTTCCTGTGTTATCTGAAAACAAGTTAGAAACTACGAGTTATAAATAATTGCATTATTTGGTTAGACTACGATATATCATCATATTTCTACATATAGACTTGATTGAAATATTTACAGGGTCAGATCCAGCTTCAAGTTCAGGAAATCCAAGTTCCAGCTCTGGAAATTCAAATCAAGATCCAGGTTCAAGCAGTGGAAATCCAAGTTCATCTATGGGAAATTCAAATCAAGATCCAGGTTCAAGCAGTGGAAATCCAAGTTCATCTATAGGAAATTCAAATCAAGATCCAGGTTCAAGCAGTGGAAATCCAAGCTCAGCGATGGGAAACTCAAATCAAAGTAAAGGTTCAAACATTGAAAAGCCAAGTTCATCTACGGGAAATTCAGATCAAAGTTCAGGTTCAGGGGGAAGTGGAAATCCAACTTCACCTTCGCCTAATTCAGGAACCAGTTCACAAAATATGAATTCAGGAAGTAATCCAGCATCATCGGGAAATTAAATGTCGTAAAAGGCAACTTTTAAATTACAAAGAATTATAAAGCTGTTTAATTAGAATCAATAGATGTTAGCAGAAATTAAATGTTCTAGAAATAATAATAACAAGCCAATTCGCTCTAAATCATAATATAGAATATTAATTATTCGTAAATCTTGGATAAATAAGAAAAATATTGATTCCTTTAATAAAGTTAGATAGCAACATCCCAGCTTTTATAATCATAATTGGCAATAATTTTTTTTTTTAATTTTTCTGTTTCTTATTTAATGTTTTCATATTCTAAATAGTGTTTTAAAGAGGCTGATCTTTATTTTGCTTTGTTATCTTTTAAAAAGAAGACAATTAACCCCATTTAATGTTATTTCATTTATTACTGACAATATTCTGTCTTTTTGTTTCTGTCAAGTAGCTACTTTTTTATCTTTTCAAAATTATTATTCGTATTAAATACATTGTGAATTAAATACATTGTCAAATAAGATTGCCTTGTTAAGTTTTTTAAATGACACAGACGAATATTAAAATTCCTCCCTGAGATTCCAATGGCCTTCCTTTACAACCAAAAAAAAAAAAAAGATGTTTTTTCAACTAAAAAAAGATAATTTTTGTTTTTTAAGGAATTAAACATAATTCATGAAAAAATAAAGAGGAAATTGCTTTAAACTACAGTTGTACAATAGCAATCAAATATTCGAATTAAAAGATGAAATTAAATTTTTTAAAAAAAAGTTCATTTTCTCATTGCAGAGAATGAAGAATACTTTCATCACGACGAAGTGAAGCTTCCTCTATTTATTTGAATATCCTGCTAAATTTGATCAATTTTAATTAAGAAATTTTATTTGCCACTGTGTGTGAGCTCGGTAGCCGAATTGGTAAGGCGCTTGGCTGCGGATTGGAGGAAGCGGGTTCGATCTCCGGCCTCAGCAGAGAGCGGAGATTTTTCCACGCTCCTTATTCCTTCAGACGGGTCCTAGGGTCTACCCAGCCTCTGTAGAATGGATGCAGGGTTTCTTTCCTGAGGCTGCAGGCGAGCGAACCCCGTGCTGTCTTTTCGATCCCATCTTAGTCCGATTGGCCACAGAAACGTTGGAGCTCTACCTCCGTTGCCCTTTGGGATCAACAATTTTTTTTTTTACTTTTTACAATTTTTTTAGTTTTTTCAGATTATAATTTTATTCTTTATTCTAAGATTTTTAGACTAATTACTTGGGAATTAATATTTATTTATATATAATTTATAATAAAATAAAGATCGAATTTTCAATGAAGCTTTCGAATTAAAACGATGAAATTTATATTTTTTAAAAATATTGTTTCTGACTAAAGAGAATTAAGAATAATTCACTCATGACGAAGTGAAGCTTCCTCTATTTATTATTAAGATATTAAATGCAAATTTAAAAAGTTTTAATTAAGAAATATGCTTGTCATTTGTTTCTGTCATTTATCATATCTTTTAAATATTATAAGTATTATGTAATTTGGGTGTTTAGTAATTAAAGAATTTTACAATTACTTTTTTATTATTATAGTAAAAAAAAATATTTTAGTTCACAATATAACTGATGTAATATTTTAACAAATGTAATATTTTATATTTATAAGTTTTTGGATATATTATTAAGGTACCCTGCCCAAATAACGCCACCTTAACATTTAAATTACTGTAAGTCTAGAAATAAGGTGTATCGAAACACGAAAATTATGACCAAGAAAGTTTAAGTTCTGTTTGAAGCATACCATAATGAAACATATGATAACTGTTACTGGAGAAGTATGAGAACTCAAATAAAAAAACTTTGCAAACTGGCGTTATTTGGAACACCTGGTCCAATTAACGCCACCTACTTTCTAGTAACTTAACTTACTTAAAATTAAGACTTATTCCATCATTGTAAACATTATTTGTACAAAATTACAGTAAAAAGCAACTAAATTTGACTTTCTATGAAAAATAATAAAAAATCACTGGAAATTAATGCAGTCTTTCTAATCTGTAGCTAAAACAAAAGAGGAAATGTAAAAATTAATTAATTTCGGCATTTTCCGATTATAAAAGCAAAATAATAAATAAGATAAAAATCTATATTTCCATGAAACATATTAGTAACTTATAAATGTCGTATGTAACCTAAAATCGTATATGTAGACCATTAACACCACCATGGCATTAAAGCGCTACTGAGCACATGGATCACAGGATACACTTGTTTGTCTACAATTTCCGAATTTTAAAAATAGCAGTTAAGTAATCTACGTGGAAGAATCTTCAAGAATCAAGAAAATATATAGTTTTATTTAGTTAATCTTTGCTGAACATTAAAAAATCTATATTTTATCTTATGTTGATATAGTAGCAGCCTTTCAGAACCAGTCCTCGACACGAAAAGGTGGAAATATAATTTCACTCGAAAATGTTGGCGATCTGCTAGTGTTGACTAGATAACATGTCAATGCAAACTACTTTAGTGTAGTACCGCCATCTCTTATATTTATGAAGAATTACATAGGTGGCATTATAGGGCTGAGGTACCTTATAAATTGCAAGACATGAAATAAATTATAATTTCATATCTATTATAAGCATTATATATTTTCCAATCTATTGCACTAATAACTTGTACTACTATGTTTATTAAAATTTCACTTGCTTTAAATTTAATGTTTTTTTGTTTGTTTTTTTCCTTTGTTGTCTACAATATTTTGAATTACCATTAAATTACTATTAAATGCATTAATGATGTCATCATATTTCTTTACACGCAATTTTACACAATATTATCCTTTCACTTGCGTCATCCGAAACAATGGAATTGATTTCTTTGAATTGTGTTAATTATCTAATCATTATAACACAATTCTTACTTCATTATTTCATTTGTTTTCATATCTTTCGCTGTAGATTTCTTTCTATATTTTTATTAAACATTTCGTTTCAAATGCATTTATTGCAAAAGTTAATGATTTCGCATTAATGTAATTTAGTCGATTATTATTTGGTTTTTAAAAAAGGGATTTATTTATGAATAATATTTGTAATATTTTTAGTTTTAAAAGTTATTAATAAATATTATTAATCAGAATTATTGTTTTATTTCAAGTAAGATAAAAGTATTTTATTACATGTGAAAACGCGCAGAACTTATTAAGAAAAAATAAAACCAAAATAAAGTAAAAATACTGAACACTTATAACCTGCTACCCAAGTTAATCATTTATCTCTAAATTAGTTTCCCGAAGTCGAGACCTAGCTAAATCGGAAACGGTAGATCACCCCATTTCCTGAAAATTCTTAGGCCCGTGTTCAAGCTAAAGACTTGCTCGCTTTATAGTATTTGATTAAAAATTACATAAAAAGTTATCAGGAAAAATACTAAAGCTTGTTATTTATTTATTTTAAAAAGTAGTTAATTCATGTTTAATCTAGTACAGGGGTGCACAACGCATCGCCCTCCGGTTTAGTTGATGTGGTCCAATAATGTCAAACTTAAATTTGAAGCTTTACATTGCAGCCAATAGATACATTCAAAAATGTAGTAAATTGCAATAGCAACTGTTTCAAACTTTACTATTGGAAGGGTTGGTAAACATAACTAGCGCCATCAACATCAGTTAAAAGAGTAGAGACTCTCTTCCTCAGTACTGTGCTCGTCAATATATTCTTTCTTATTTTCCAGCAGCGGCAGCAGTCAGCAGGTCGCTCTGAGACAACCTACTCAGTGGTATAATAATTTCATTGTTACGGTTGTATGAGTTTACGAAATTTTAATTCAGTTTGCTGAATAATACTGTAATAACTAATAAGAGTTTGAAGTGAAAGTGACAGATAGTGTCAAACTTAAAATTAAATTTGATTCTTTACATTGCTGCCAACAGATATAGGGGTGAGTCAAATGAAACTGAGCCAAGACGATGTTTAAAACAAATTTGTCCGTTTGAAATATGCACCTGTAGCATTAAAACATTTGTCCTACTGTTTAACGAGCCTAGTGATTCCGCACACAGAAGGCCTGTGGTTCCTGCTTTGGAATGTCTGTAACTGTATCCTGTACGTCCGCATTCGAAATGAAATCTGCAGCTTCTCAGGGAACCGTGCACTAGTGGCACTCTTCGTGTTAGCAAATAGTACAATGTAAATAAATAAATATATAAAAAAGAATACTGTCTGTTTTTGTTTACGAGAACCTTCAGCGCTTTTGCGCATGCGTCAGGTCTCCTTCGATTTCATCAAAATAAGGATGAGGGAGAAATAATGGGGGATGTTTACTTTTAATCAGTGTTAGTTTTTGTGTAATTGTTCATGTGAAGAATAAATACAGAAATTTTCAATCGAATTCAAACTAAATAGAAAGCAAAGAACTGATAGAAAGATTCTAATCAGTAAGCATCCGAAAATACACGTGCATGCCATTAAAAAAAAAAAAAAAAAAGTGTCCATCTCAGCGTATCACCCCTCTGCAGAGTAGAATCGTCCGCGAGTTACGGGTCTGGCTTTCGAAAACGAACAGTATCAATATAATGAAAACAATCAACACCTCAGAAATTCATATATAAAAATATGAGCTAACAGACGTCAAACGTCGAAAAAATATTTATTTCTTAAATAAAAAAGTTCATTTCTGTAATTATTAGAAACTAGCAGAAACGCCCGTTCTTTTATCGGATAACAAAAAAGAGTTCTCCTGATTTGGATGACAAAGAAATTGTAATTGTGTGAATATTTGGAAACTTCTGCAGTTAATAATAAAAGTCCCATGGTAGTTATGAGTAAAATTAATGTTATATTCTTATACTGGATTAGCTCTAGCTATGAAATTAATATCGAGATCGGAGAATACAAGACTCCCACCCCTTTCTGCCCTTCTCCCCATCCCTATCATTTTAAGCCTTCCCCTGTTGATAAAAATTCACGTGATGATTACTAAGCAATGTTATATTCTGATTTCGTAATCTGAAAACCCCACAAAGTACCTACAGTAAAGTTTGTTAAATTTATTAAAAATTAAAAAAAAATTATCTTATTGTCGTAATGCCTAATATTTTTTGTCAGCCCTCAATCTCCCGAAAAGAAAATTGCTAACTCTTTTTACTAAACAATTTCTGTGTCTCTTACTATAAATTTTCCATTTATAAATGAAAGAGATTTTTTTGCAAAACTTCAATCTTCATTCAATTTTGAAAATCTAGAAAATGCAAGCATTGCAACAACTTATTATTAGAAACTTATCTTAACACATATTTTTTGTCCCTCCCCAATGACAGCTTCGGAACGAACAACCTAATATGAATTGACAATTGCTAGAAAGTATATATTTATTCCTTCACGATGTTTTCAAAAAACACCGCTGTAAGCAGTAAAAGATATCATCTCGTGTCAATATCTTATTTGTGTATTCGATCTACTAACGCTAAATTTGTAATGCAAAACATAATTTATTATGCATTATAAATTATCATATAATACATTGTAAATATGTATGACTAATTTATGATATGTTAGAGATAGTTAAGGATATGATCTTATTCAATTGTTACTTCGAAATCTTCACATTCCAAAACAAACTTTGTAATCCACCACTTTCTTTCTCTTGTTTCTACGATCGTCCAGGGAAAGAATAAAAGTGGACATTTTCAGTAGTTTTATTACATCCAACAACGTAGCAATGAAATGATGTCTTTGTTTATTATTGAAATTTTTCGGCAGTACGTGAATGCAACCCATCGTCATCACGTTCGAAGTGATCCATATAATGTTTCAAAATTTGCCACCACTGGCAGCACTAGTCACGTGCACGGTCCTTATAGAGCTCTTTCTCAATATAAAGGCGTGTAAAAAGAGGGTCTGCAAACATTTTGTTTGGTTATATTTATTTTAACTGATACTAATTTCTTGGAATTTAAAGTCGAGGAATTGCTCTCATTTTGAAAAACAGGATTTTACTGTCCTGTCATGAAAGTAAATATTTTTCATTCTTCATGTCCATCACCATACCACATTCCAAAATCCGGAAAAATCCACGGTATTTTTCGGTTATCTGAAGACTACCCATATTGCGCAAGCGCAGGATCGATATCATGCTATTACTGCCAACCAAATATAGGAAAGCTTTATCTTTTGCTTTTCTTTTTCTTTTTGTTTTGGGGGAGAAGGGATTTTAAGATTATAAGGAAGAGAAACTAAACAAAAATAAAACAGATGAAAAATATTGACGCCGAGTGAATAATAATTAAAATTCTTTAGTAGATAAATAATTCCTATTCTGTAAGATCTCTGTAATTCAATTGTTACGGTACGTCTTGGAGTACATAAATAATTTAAAGGATTATCATTAAAAATTGATAAAAATTACTAAATACATATCACTAATTGTGAAACATATTGATTTTTCTTTAATTAAATAGTATTTGAAGATTAAAAATTGATTGATGCAAATCGCTACATGGATGGCAAAACTGAAATGTCATTTTCGACTGCAATTCTGAAAAAAGACCCTTGTATCGTTGCTTGGAATTAAGATTTAAAATAAATAATCTTATATTATAAAAGCGTTTTTCTGTCTGTCATAAGACTTTCCGTTTTTCCAATTTTGTGACCAAATTATAACAAATAGATTGGTCATGCAAATGGATAAAATGTAGAGCTTTTTAAGACTAACAAAATGCTACAAAAATCTTTCGAAAAAAGTTTTTGGTTTCCAAGATGGCGCCTTTTAAAGGGTCAAATTTTGACTTTGTCTCAATTTAAACGAAAAGTATAAAAGTTTTGAAGAGAACATTATATTGAGAAAATGTTGATATTTGAAAGTTCTATCGAACGGGATATCAGTCATTCACAAACGCTTCAGCGTTTGCAAGATACATGCAAAAATGTGTGTGGCGCAACCCCAGGTGTGAGGCGCCAACCTGCAATACACCTGAGTTAAGCGGAGAAGGTCACAACGGGTTGGGAAGTAGTCTATACTCCGATCTCTATATTAATTTGCTAAATAAATAAAGGTTGTTTTTTTTTTTTTAATGCTATACATGCAAGGGTTCCGGAGCGAAGCGACGGTACGTGGCTGTTATTATTATATATTGTAAATAAGTAAATTATAAAAACGTATTCTGTCTGTCATTCTGTAAGCAAAATGTTAAATTACAAATTACTAAAACGTCGGAGCAAGGAAATCTTTTGGAAAATGATTCAAGAATTTTCAGAAAACATGTTATTTATCATTAAGTTTTGTAATAAAACCTAATATGTTTTGTTATCAAAAATTGTTTGCGTTATCAAAAACAAAATATTAACATTTTAACCATATGTAAACCACCAAACACAAAGAAAGGTAAATTTACTGAAGAATTAGAGAATCTCTTCATAAAAAATGGAAATATATTAAACAACTGTCCAACTATACTAATAAGCGACGTAAATATAGATCTTTTCAAAATGATTAAAAACAATGCAGTACAGAAATACCTAAAACTTATGTGCAATAATGGTTTCAAAAATTGTCTTTACGGAACAACCAGAAACAACTATACAATTCATGGAAATACGACAACAAATATAGATCATATTTTCATAGATAAGCATGATATCGAAACACCAAGAATAATAGGTAAAGAACGAATCTCGGATAGTAAGAGTTGAAAATGAGAAAATAACAGATTCAAATATAATCTTTAAAAAACTAACCAATGATGTTAACAAAACAAAATTCATGAAAATCTACTTATATAAAAAAAAAAATCCTGACTCACTCACTGACTGACTCATCAACGCCCACCCCCAAACCCTTGGACCTAGAAAGCTGAAATTTTGCACAGAGGTTCCCTTTATGATGTAGACAAGGAATAAGGCCGGATTGTTCGAAATTCCTACGGGATAAGGAATAATCTGGAAAACTGACCATGAAATGTGTGTGGCGGCAACCCCAGGTATGTGACGCCAACCCGCATTACACCTCACTTAAGCGGAGAAGGTCATATGGGACGTCGTACATTCTCCGATTTCAATATTAATTTGCGAAATAAATAATTTTTTTTTTTAATGCTATAGATGCAAGGGTTCCGGAGCGAAGCGACGGTACCCGGCTAGTTTAAAATAAAGCAACATCAAATATTTTCATAGAATCAGATCACCTGATCTTTTAATTTGTTAAAATCAGTGGCACAGTTGGTTTCCAACCTCTTATTTACTGGTAATAATTAGTACTATTCTTATAATAACTGAAAAGATTGTAATAGTTTATCAAAGAATTGGTAATATTTTGATATTTCTCTTAATCAAATTAAATATCCTTAAAATATTATTTTCTTAAGAACTTGTTTTACCGAATCCATGTATGAAAGTGGAAAGGAACGGAGAATTTGTTCATTCTGTCCGTCTGCCACCACCTTTATAGACATGGGTATTACCTTCGTGGAACCGTTATGACTTACAGAGATAGAACAAAATATGAGTTCCGGTCTGTTGTCACTTGCTGTCTCAGAGAAATTTGATAGCATTTGATATCTGTCTCAATACACTCAGCTAGAGGGCTAGAAGGTCGTATAGTCAGAAATCCACACCTGCCTGTCCGTAAGCCAAATTTAAAATCATCTACACAATTTTAGTCAACTTATTAACTTGCCCCTTTTCTTATTATGTTTTTTAAATGAATTAATCTAAAAATAATTTATTTTAATTCCTTGATAAGTGGAAAAAAGTAGCTTTAAAACTTAGGACGAAATTAATCATGAGATCCAATAATAAATCTTAATTAATGCTGAGTGTCCTAAAAAAAAATATGTGACGACGATAACAGACAACAACGATGATATGCTGAATGTGCCTTATTTGTGAATTCCAGAAATGTAAATGGAATTGCGGAGATAAATATAATTAATGCCAAGGAATTTAAAAGCTACTAGTTCACCCGTGCGAATAGTTCGCACCAAAAAACCACTTTTGAGAAATAATAAACAAATCCAACAGCTGTCGTGCATGTTAGTTAAACCCATTGTCAATAGATGGCGCCTTCTCCATTTTTATAAAATGTTGACCCGTGCGAATAATTCGCATGGTATATATTGATCGAATATTATTACCAATAATTCGAATGGTAATGTGGAAATAAATAAATGAACGGATTCAATAGATGCACCTTCTACATTTTTATAAAGGTTTTTAAAATAAAGAGTTTTTTAACGAAAACAATAATTTAAACAGTTTGTTTATTTTTCGTCATTAGCGATGAACGTAATCTTCAAAATATCTCAATCATTGATTTTGATAAAGTATTAAGTGAGATAAAAAAAAAAAAAAAAAAAAAAACAACCTAAATAATATATGAGAAGTTGACAAATTGTTATGTTTTTTATTGTAATAAGCCGCTTATTTTTATTAAAACATAAATCTTTGTTTGTTTTTTTATCTGTTCTTATTAAATAAACGATGAAATATCTTTTTAAAGTGCATTTTTATTCCAAAAAGGATGTATTAGAAGTTACGACGCTACAGCATTATTTGAAATTTTCTTTCGCTTTCGAAAAATAAGTCGCTTCTGTTAAAGCGTGTCTACATTTTTATAAAAAGGTTTTTAAAATAAAGCTTTTTAACGAAAACATTAATTTTAAACAATTTGTTTATTTTTCGTCATTAGCGGAGAACCTAATCTTCAAAATGATGTCTCAATCATTGATTTTGATGAAGTCTTAAAAGAAATATGCCGTACCGACAACAAAACACCTTTGAGAAATAATATATAAGGATAGTTAGCATCAGAATTAGAATTTAGAACTTTCTATAGGAATAATGATACGGTTATGTCTTAATTCCGATGCTGCTTAATCTGTACCTTTGTAAATAATCATAAATAATAACTTCTGTAATTGAAGTTAATCTGCACCTTTGTAAATAATTAGAGGATGCAGATTATAATTTGTATTCTTATTCAAGTTTTTAGCTATTTTTTTTTCTTTCTTTCTCACATTCAAGATATTTTCTCTGCAAATTTAAACTAATCCTATCCGAAGATAATCCTAAATCTTACTAAAGTATATAGGCAATTTTCATGGGTAAGGGAGTTTCTCTTATATTTATAGAATAGAACAATCTTTTTTTGATTAGGGGTTTACCCTTTTGCTTCCACCGCGCAGTTTATTTTTAGGATTTTAAAAAATCTCGATTTAAAAAAAAAAAAAAAAAAGAGATATTTAAGATTACGATTATCAAGAAATCTAAAGGAACACCTAATCCTTTTTGAGATATCTGTTAACTTCGATTATCTGTGATGTCTAATCAACTGTTATCCAGTAAGGAAATGACGAACATGAAGTTTAACGGACGAAATTATCCGTTATTAGAGAGTGAATCTTCGTAGCCATCTATAGAAGGAAGACCAATGGAAAATAGCTACAGTGACTTACAAGAAATGGAATCCATGAAAGAATCACAAGAAAAAATGAAAATGTTTGAAAAAGTTGACTGTGTGATTGGCACAATTTTATTGATGATAGAAGAGAGATATCGAATAAAGTAAAAAGAAGTTTTTACTTTAAGACGTAGTCTCTGACGATGCTTGACACCAATTAGAGACTGAATATTTAAGCCTTTAGTGATGAGTTTTATGATTTTTCAACTTATATTGAATGGGTTACATTGGTGAATTAGTGGAAAATTTTAAAGATTTGTTTTTCTGGGTTAGGAAATGTAATGATAGATGGGAAAACTTTACGGGATGAGGGGAAGAAGGAGAGAGAGAGAAAAGGAGCCAATGTAGGAGTGGGCAATGTAGAAGCAGCCGACTCGTACGATATGACGCTCTTCGGTTTACCAAGCAATAAGACACAAAAACAGACAGTATTCTTTTTTATATATTTATTTATTTACATTGTACTATTTGCTAACACTCTACACAGAAGTTTTATTACTATGCTTTCACTACTATTAATTTATATTTTGGTAACAATTAAAACAGTAGGACTCTGTGCTTGCCTTCATTAGCAAGCAAATGTAAATCATTAATTAAATAAATAAATAAATAAATAAATAAATAAATAAATAAATAAAAAAAGGAAAGTAGATATCCCTCTCGTCTTACTTACGGCCTTACTCAATAGATCTTAGCAGAATAGATAATGATTAGTATATTTGTTTTTGCAGGGTAACAGAAAGTAAACTTCTAAATGAGTGCTCTAGATAGTTTTTATATCGACAGGAAAAAAAATGCCTGATTTATGTTTAAGTTCCTGTTATTTTTTTTAACTAACTTCACTATTTTCTTAATTCTATCAATAATGCAAAATTTATTAGTGAAATTTTTCCAAATCTTCATGTTATAAACTAAACAATCTATTTTTACAGTATAACTACTACGGAATAAATTCACATTCATCTAATGTGTTTTTTGGGTTTTTTTCAATTACTGCTGATCTTTTTTCTCAAGTAATAAATTCCAATTACTTCCAAGAGATTGTAGAAGTCGTACGCACTGACGGATTAAAAAGAGGGGGGGGGGGGGCTGTAGCCAGGGGCCACTAAATTATGTAATTCAAAAATATATTACAATTTAAAAGTTAACGAGGAATTCGCTTGGGTACGCATTATTTACAGATTTGCAAATATTTATGTATTATTACATACTGTTCGTTTTGAAAAGCGAAAGCTACAACAACACAGACGATTCTACTCCGCAAAGGGTACGCTTAGATGGGCACTTTCATAAAATCTGTTTTTCTTTTAGTACCTGTTATTTTTGCAATAGTATTTATTCTTTCCATAATTCTTTCCCGAAGAGCGCAAATAGAACGCAGCTACTAGTAAACTAACATTGATAAAAAGTAAACATCCCCTCTTTATTTTTCCTTAACCCTATTTTCATGAAATCCAAGGAGATCTGACGTATGCGCAAAAGCGTTGACGGCTCTCGTCAACGTAAACGAACAGTAAATACATAAATTCATAAATACATAAATATTTGTATATTCGAATTTACGTAATTGCTCAAATGCACTTATTGCAATCGAGCGTCACAGTTAGTCGCTCGTATACAGTCAGTGCTTTTGACGCGTGTGTCAAATACGCCGTTTAAAACATTTTTTTTTTTTTAATTCCCCAATTTTATTAACACTTTGTGAGGTGTACCAAATACGTATATCTGACCAGAATATTGTTCCTTTCTACTAGCTAATAGAAATCAGTTTGATGCAATGGACCGACAAAATTTTCAGCCAACGGGCCCATGGAAGCTTGATCCGCTTCTGATCGCATGGAAATAATTAGCTATATGATCGAAAAGGAAACATGGCTGCCGTGCTCTTTCCAGTAGGGAGTCTAATCGCCACCAACGGCGCTATTGTCGAAGAGTGCTACTAGTGCACGGTTCCCTGTGATGGATAGATCCGACATAACATGGCTTACATAGTAGTTATCTATATCAGCGGTTCCCAACCTTTTTCAGCTGGCGACCCACTTTCCTTATCGTTTTTCAGCTGGCGACCCACTTTCCTTATCGTTTTTCAGCTGACGACCCACCTTTCCTTATCGGAATACCTCCAAATATATAGCAATAGAAGAATATAGAATAAAACCATAGTTATATTGTATCCCTTCCTTATATATGATCCATTTTCGATTTTTCTGATAGTTTATTCGATGGTTTCTGATAGTTTCAGGATCAAGTCGCGACCCATCTGTAACCCTTCCGCGACTCACCGGTTGGGAACCGCTGGTCTATATGATTTTTAATTAGTATTTATGGCTAAAAATAAGTTTTGGTTGCTAAGATACATATTAAATGCGTTTTTACAATAAACGCTTATGTTTCGAATGAGCAAAAGAAAATTCTGTGAGAAATCGATTGTAATTAAGCTTTGAAGCAAAATCATTTACTATAGAATTATCTATTTCGCTTTTATTCAACTATTCAGACTTAACTGGTAAAGTATTCAGTAGTGTTAGAAAACTAAACTTTCTCTCTGCTTCCAGTGTGAATTTTATTAATTAATCTTTCTTCCCATAAAAGAAATAACATCTTTATTCTTTGATTTTTTATTTTAATTCAAATGAACGTAAAAATAAATAATATCGTAATTTTATTTCGAATGTATGATTTCTCTGTAATGATAAAAATATACAAAGTAGTTAGTTTTAATAGGCATTAACAAATATTAGTTAGTTTTAATTATTATTAAATAATGATAATCAAAAACAAAAATAAGAAAATAAATAACAATGTAATTATTAATCTACATAAAATAGAATGTCCAAATATAGAACAGAATAACAATATCTTAACGAAAGATTGTAACTGCAAAAGAATAGAAATTGTTTCAACTTATAAATATTTAGGAATTAATGTAGACTAGTTGACCCGTGCGAATAATTCGCACCAAAAAACCACTTTTGAGAAATAATAAACAAATCCAACAGCTGTCGAGCATATTATTTAAACCCATTGTCAATAGATGGCGCCTTCTCCATTTTTATAAAAAGGTTGACCCGTGCGAATAATTCGCATGGCATCTTGATCAGTCGCCGAATGGTAATGTGTAAATAAATACATGAACAGATTCAACAGATGGCACCTTCTACATTTTTATAAAGGTTTTTAAAATAAAGTTTTTTAACGAAAACAATAATTTAAACAGTTTGTTTATTTTTCGTCATTAGCGGTGAACGTAATCTTCAAAATATCTCAATCATTGATTTTGATAAAGTATTAAGTGAGATAAAAAAAAAAAAAAAAAAAAAAAACACCTTTGAGAAATAATATATGAGAAGTTGACAAATTGTTATGTTTTTTATTGTAATAAGTCGTTTATTTTCATTAAAACATAAATCTTTGTTTGTTTTTTAATCTGTTCTTATTAAATAAACGATGAAATATATTTTTAAAGTGCATTTTTATTCCAAAAAGGATGTATTAGAAGTTACGACGCTACAGCATTATTTGAAATTTTCTTTCGCTTTCGAAAAATAAGTCGCTTCTGTTAAAGCATGTCTACATTTTTATAAAAAAGTTTCCAAAATAAAGTTTTTTAACGAAAACATTAATTTTAAACAATTTGTTTATTTTTCGTCATTAGCGGGGATCGTAATCTTCAAAATGATGTCTCAATCATTGATGTTGATGAAGTCTTAAGGGAAATATGCCGTACCGACAACAAAACACCTTTGAGAAATAATATATAAGGATAAGAAAATTATCGGCAATAAATGTTTGTTTTACCTTTGCTTGTCATGCAGATCAATGTTATTAAGGTTAGGAGAAGTATAACGTAACGTTGCAAACGCTGTAAAGTAATGAAAAATTAAGTAATAAAAAAATAAATAAATAATACAAAACAATAGATAAATAATAATATATGGTGCTTACTTGCGAGGAGCAACGTTGATTTAAGTGAACGTAACCTTCAAAATGACGTCTCAATCATGAGCGCACCGACCAAAAAAAAAAAAAACCACACCTTTGAGAAATAATAAGCAACTCCAAAAGCTGTTAAACATAGTGTGCCTTCTACAACTAAAGGTTTTTAAAAAAGGTTTTTAAAATAACATATTTTAACGAAAACATTAATTTGAAACAATTTGTTTATTTTTTGTCATTAGCGGTGGACATAATCTTCAAAATTATATGTCAATCATTGATTTGATGAAGTATTAAGGGAAATAAAAAAAAAAACACCTTTGATAAATAATATATGAGAAGTTGACAAATTTATAGGTTTCTTATTGTAATAATTCCTTTAATTTTATTAAAATATAAATCTTTGTTTGTTTTTTTATCTGTTCTTATTAAATAAACGATAATATATCATTTTAAAGAGCATTTTTATTTTAAAAAAGAATATATTTGAAGTTTACGACGCTAGAAGGTTTCGTTTTCGTAAAGAAGTCGCTTCTGTTAAAGCGTGTCTACATTTTTATAAAAAGTTTTTTAAAATACAGTTTTTTTAAATAAACGTTAATTTTAAACAATTTGTTCATTTTTCGTCATTAGCGAGGAACGTAATCTTCAAAATGATGTCTCAATCATTGAATTTGATGAAGTATTAACGGAAATACGGCGTTCCGACAGAAAAACAGCTTTGAGAAATAATATATAAGGATAACAGATTCTGCTGGAATGAACAGTATGGTTATCTGATAAGGAAGCTGAGCTCATATGCTTTTCTCTTTTATCACATTAGGGATGCTGTTCCGTTTAAACAAAAGCTCCTAGTTTACAAATCCCTTGTAGACTCAATCTTGGATTATGGATTGGAATGTTAGATAAATATGAATAAACAACAAATAGAAAATATCAATAAGAAAACATTAAAAATATTTAATAATGTTTATAAAAATTATAAATATAAATCAAAAAATGAACAATTAAGGATAAGAAAAAAATATAAAATATTAAAAATAAACGAAAAATTTATATATAAAACAATAATTAAAAACTATTTTGAAGTGGAAAGAGAAATAAATTACCAACAAGGAGTATTAAAAACTATATGTAATTGGAATAAAATATTTAAAATAGAAAGAATTAAAAATAATTATGGATATAGATTAGCTAATTATGTAAAATATAAAATATTTAAACAAATAGATCCTAATAAAAAGAATAATGTAACTTTTAAGCAAATAAAACAAAATATAATTTCAGATGTGGTAGATGGGAAAATTAAGTATTAATTAATAACTTTTTAAAAAAATATATTAAAATGCTCAATTCCTATAACACAGGTATACCGCTTATAAGTATACCTAATAGGATTGATAAACATTAAAAACAAAAAAAAATAGGCATTAACAAATATCAGTAGATACTTGTCGTTAAATAATGGACTCATTTTTATTTATTGTTCTTTTAATGACATTGTACTTCACTGCTGCAGGAAGTTACTGTAGAAAATTCGACATCCACCGTATAATCATTATTATTGGCACGAATGTTAATATAAGTTTATTAAGAAAGATTAATGTCTAATCCGGACAAAATGGAAAACAATTAGATAAAATTTAATTCTTTTGCCCTGAGGTTTATTGTGAAGATTTCTTTTTATTTTCTTTTAATTTCTTTTTACTTTACTGTATTTTTTGCTGTTTATAATTAAAATCTGTTGATGTTTGATAGTAGATTTCCTGCAGGTGTTGTAAATTCTATAGCTTTCAGAAATGAATCTAGTCGAGACGTAATAAGCAAACAACTGTTCCATTACCGAAAAAAACATTTTTTTTTTGTTTTTCACTTCCAAAAAGTTAAGCACGGAGCGGTAAAATGCGAAAAAAATGGACAAGTACTGCTTTGATTGACGTAAAATGCTGCATGTAAGTAGCTCTATGTTTATTCATGAAAAAAAAAACAAAGAATTACATACAGAGGTAAACAAAATGTTTAATTTTCATATATTATAAGATGACGTCAGATTTGCGTCATTAACAATATGATGTTTAAATTCTAAACAAACAATAAAAACCGACATTAATAGGGTATGTGAGCACCCCTCACCTGTATACAAAGGTTACAGCGTGTGATCATACTTATTATGAGGTGATCAACCACCGCAGAGTTCAGTAATCGCCACCTAACGTTAAAACATATGTGTAGTTCAGAATGTCCATCATTATTACTTTCTTCCACTTGTAACTTAAAAAGACTCCATTGGAGACGAATCGAATTAGAAATCTCGAAAGCTATATCCATAT
>JAFIDM010012231.1:22828796-22874829 GCA_023159025.1 Thereuonema tuberculata
TGCTAGATCACATGATGAATTTCACACGGAGGTTTATCGTAAACCGACCACAAGTTGTCTCACATTGCATTACGATTCAGCATGCCCTCAGGCTTTTAGAATGAATATTGTCTACATGGCGGTAAAAAGGGCATTTCAGTTATCGAGATTTGTTCGAAAGAGAAATCCAAGTTATTCAACGTATTTCACTCTCTAACGGCTACCCGTTTTGTTCAAAAATGCATGGTTCGTGCTTTACAACTCATTTACAATCCGCCCGTGAGGCATTCAACGGTCCCCCAGCTTTTTCTATCTGTTCCTTTTCATAGCCTCCTATTCCCTGCCCTAAGAAAGATTTTGGCACCCCTTAACATCACATTAACATCGGCTATCACTGTCACTTTAGCCAATGCAATAAACAAAAATCAAATACCCGGCAAAGCAATCCCAAAGGGGTGGTTAATGCTCTGCAATGGAAAGAGTTCAGGTGTAGGTACTTAGGGGAAACCGGCCAGCCGATCAAGCGACGTATGGCCCAGCATGAGGCGGCGGTTCGTACAAGTGACTTTAATTATTTAACCGCAATTCATGTACGGGAAACCAGGCATGTGTTAGAATACGAACGTCAGGTTATTGTTTGCCACGAAGAGCAGGAATTACGTCGTAAATGTAGGGAATCCCTTCGAATTTTAATGGATCCCCTATGTTACAACGATACGGTATCCGTAAAAACTATTTATTTTTATGATTTTCCCAGGAAAGATAGGGACACGGGTGGCTTTGATTAATAGGTTTAATTACAATTTTTTTAAAATTTAATTTGTTGTTCTTTTGTTTTATTTCTTTTGTAGTTCTTTGCTGGATCGTTAGATGTCAGATCATTTTTGTCACCCCAATTTCCCAGCTTTTTTATTGGTTTACCTTTGATTATTTTTCGGTATAAACCGCTGTCTTCTTGTCTTAAGGCACTTGCCAACGGCTCGCGGTGTCGAGTTGAAACTTAGTTTTTATCTTTTTAATGTTTTAGCTTTTTAGCGTTCGCCACATTAAATTTTAGCATTAATTATAATATTCAGTTAAGTATAATATTAACCCCTTGTCCTCTCACTGAAAGGCACTAAGGAAATTAATCACAAAAAGGCAACATGATAAATTCAATAGAAAGGATTACGGACGTTAAACTTGCTTTCTAAAGTATAATCTTCCAAAAGGAATAACTGGCTCATATACGTTAAAACAGTGTTTATTAATTACAGCGGTTGCTTTTTTCTCCTGAGGAAACTAATTATTTTTTTCTAATATTTAATGATTATAAAATAAATGTAATTCCCTTAAATGACGAGTTAGTAATGACAAAAGAATGTATTCAGTTAAATTTTTTATTAAATAATAAACAATTAATAACTAAAAATATCACATTTGAACTTATTGAATATCCCTGATTTATTAGGAGCTCTTAAACTGCGAACAATGACATTCACATTGACATTCACTCTTAAACTGCAAAAGTGAATAGTTGTCAATGAAATTAATTGATACAAGTGGTTCCCTGCAGAGAAATCCACAAAAAGTCGACAACTTTCAATGCGGAAAACGATTAGGAGGTAAAAACTTGATTGGTAAAATGGTCAGTTAATCCTTTTGTCTCATCCATTCAACTTCATTTCACTTGATATGATTAAAGTTATTCACCTTTTAAACAATGTAGGTTTTTGTTTTAGTCTTTCTTTGTTATTTAAATTTTGAAAAACAACCAAAGGAAAAAATAAAAGGAAATTTCAAGAAGAAATCTATAAACGTTCTCTTATATTTAATATTGCCATGCTGGCGTGGCCGTGCGGTCTCGGCGGCGGTCTGCCGTGGCGGCCAGTGCGCCAGTACCTGAGTTCGAATCCCGGCAGTGGCATGGCTGTTTCAATTTCCTTTCCTGTATTGTCCAGCCTCTTCTTCACTTTCTCTTCGGTCTGACGTCATTCCTTAATGGCGTCCTGGGGAAGGCCACGGGAAACCACCCCAGTATCTTAACCTTGAAATTCTAGGGAGTCTGCTAGGGGTTTGCCATCTTGGGAACACTAGCGCTCCTTGGAACATGGACGCTTCGGTTACGATGCTCGCACTTCGGTGCGAACCGGCTCATCAAAATATATTTAATATTAAATAATATTAAACAATGTTAAATTTCATATGTTGATTAAATGGTCATATAAAGGACATATTTCAAGAAGTCTTCCTTATAGTCCAGTCGCCATGTACTCTTTTATCTAAAAAAAAAAATAACTTGCTGTTTGTTGTTGTCCAGTGGTACTCCACACAATTTTGGGAAACAAGAAAATCCTGTGGAAATTTTTTTTTGAGGGGGGGGGGGGGGGCGAAAAACTGCAAAATTTATATTTGTTTTTCATTTTTTTTCGAAATATTTCGAAAACGGTTGATTTTTAGTGGAAAACTTTGAAAAAAATATATATATTTATAGAGGATTAAATTTCCTTCAATTTTCAAACTTATTTTTTGACCCCGGAGGTACCGAGATACAGGGCTTCGATAAAGTGCAAAATTTCTCAAACTCCTAAAAAAACTGTTTACGAGTTTTTGCTATGTAGTTTCAATTTTGCAAGGTATTTAATGGAGTTATGATATCTACTTTCATTTCCTTATGTTAACCTCCCCCCCCCCCCCCAACTACCACTACCTCCTCCTCTGTAGGTTGTTCATACTATACAGTGTACATGTAAGGTTTGAAAGAGCAATTAACCCAATTCGTCTTTAAGTTTGGGGATTTTATATGTAATTTATTGTAACGATTCTTATTGTCTAATGTGTACAGTAAATTCTTATAATAAAATATGAAGCATTAAAACAGTAAATTTAATATTTTAGACGTTTGGCAAAGGGAGTTTCCTCTTTTTCTTGCTGTTCTTCATCGTCAAGCAGTGCGTCCATTACAATTTCTTCTTCAAACTCTCCTGGGTAGGTCATGTCCTTTGTCTAGACCGCTCGTACATCTTTTATGTGGATTATCACCTGACATCAGATCTCTACAAATGTGAAGACAGTTCTATTTATACATGCAATTCCTTAAACAACATTCCATAAATGCAAAGATTCCTCTTTCTTAGTTTCGATGAGAGTCTTTCTTATTCAGAATCCAGAAACAAAGCTTCATTAAACAAACCTGATTAAATCACAAAATTATCGATTACAATAAAATATATTGTAATAATTAAATTTGTATTTTAATCAGATACATCAGCTCTGTTTCTGGGTCTCAATTATGAACAGTGAGTGTAAAGAATCATTAATCTTACTTATTGTATGGATAGACCGCGCTGATGTCTTGATTTGAATGTTGGATAATGGCAATTGTTGGAAAAAGATTTTTATAGATCGGAATATTATATATATATATCAGGAAGCACATATGCTGAAAAAAAAACTGTTATAATGAAACTACATTACCACAAATGTTACGGGCTTAAATGCATATAGTAGGGTACATCAATTTGTGTAACAAAATTAAAGCCGACCCACTTGTAGATAATTATGAAACTTATTTTAATAAAACACAATAGAAGTACATGACAATTTCGAATGCATATTGGGAGCATTCTTCTTCAAATGAGGAAAAACAAATTAAATTTTATGCATATATAAAGAATCAAACTCCCATCATGCCTCATGGAAAGTTCCAGACTTCTTGGATCTTCTTTTGACGTAATTGATCATTCTGCCATCAACGGAATAAATTAGAAACTACTAGTAAACAAAAGAATTATAAATGATTTACAATGATTGCTTAAAATTAAAACAATGTGAAACATAAAAAATAAAACATTTGGATAAAATGAATCTCAATTTTAAAAATGAGTTTTAATTTAAAGAACAAATTAACCTAGTGAAAACTAAAATAGATCCTTAAAAAAAAAATTTCCCTCTTTCTTCCCTTTTCTTTTTTCCTTCCTTTTTCCTTTTTTTTTTTTTTTTGCCAAATCCTAAAATAAAAACCATATCTTAAAGGTAGAAATAAAGGGGAACCTTATACATATTGAAAATCTCCTGATTAAAACTTAATATAGTGTTAAAAATAACGAATAATTTTTTTTTAAAGAAACAATCCTATTTCAAATATATATATATATATATAAAATAACGAAACAAACCCACTTTTCTTCATTTCTTCAAAACTCTGTATTTCATCCCAATTAAGGGACTTCATCAGGATTAAAAGAAAATACAAATAAAAAAGAGAAAATCCTTGTCTTTCTCTTCAAATCATAATCAAAATGTTACAAAGAAAAATTTCAATAATCATAAATTATTACATTAAATCATTAACATGAAATATAACATCCAATAATCAGTAATAAACATTATATTCTAAAACAAAATAACAATTTTACCTTTGTTAACATAATTAACAACAAATGAATTGTAATGAACAGTAAATTAATTGTAATGAATAGATATGTGATTATTTTAAAATTAAAAAATCTTTAATCTTCTTATTCTTTATTAAAGATTTCTTAAAAATACTTAGGGAAACATCATTCACTTTAAATGACTTATCCTTATTAAAGCATACACAACTATTAATTAGACACGATTCTAATTTAAAGCATTAAATACATTGTGTACTATCGGGTCTGGAAAGTGATTATTTTTAATACAATGTCTTGCCCATTCTGAAATTTTGTCATTTCTTTTTTCATATGCCGTGGTATGTTCTTTGACACGTTCTCTTGCCGTTCGGCCTATGCTTCCAATATAAACTTCTCTGCAGTCTCTACATTGTAGTGCGTATATTACTCCCATTCTATCTAACTGTGTATTTTCCTTCCTAGTTCTCTTTTTCCTAAACAAAGTGTTGTCTTTATGAAATATAATATTAATCTCATTACTTTTACAAACGTCTTTGACATGTTTGTTCACCTTTAATCCTATTGGTAAATTTATACATTTTAAAAAATTCTTTTTATCTTTCAAATGATCGAGAGATCTTACAAATTTCCTCTTTCTGAAAAATTCTCCAAATGTTTCTTCAATAACTTGTTTGGATATTCATTCATTAATAGAATTTCTTTTAAATTTCTGATTTTTTCCTTCCAGTTCTCTTTATCATTAGTAATTCTTTTCAAGTTCCCTTTGATTATCTCTTTTTTAGTAGATATGATTCGAATTATAGTTAAGTAAGTGATTGCTTTGGAATGGTTTCTTATAGTACTCACATTTTATTAATACTGATTCATCTTTCTTAATTTTTAAATCTAGAAAATTAATACTTCCATCGTTCTCCTCCTCAACTTTAAATTTGATATCCTTGTGTATGTTGTTGATGTGGTTTAGGAACCTAGAAAATTGCCTTTTAGATCCTTCCCATAAAATAATTATGTCATCTACGTATCTTTTATATAAAATTTTGTTTCTTTCCCATTAGTTATGTGATCCTTTTCAAGCTTATTCAAATAAATATTACAAATCGTACCAGAAATAGGACTTCCCATTGGAAAACCCTTGCATTGTATATACATTTTGTTCTCATACATAAAATAACTATTGTCACATATTAATTTAATCAATTCTAAAAGCCTTATTTTATCTATTTTAAACTTCTTTTGTAAATTCTAATCAAATTTCTCACATATTACTTTCAAAGCTGCTTTAATTGGAATGTTTGTATACATAGACTCAATGTCTAATATATACAACTTGATATTCTTATATGTATTACTAATTCTGTATTCATCAATTGTGTTCACCATTTCTTGGGTGTCTTTTATTATGAAGTTAGATTCATCAAGTTCCATATTACTCAATATTGAATTTATAAATTTGCCTAAGTTCTGTAATGGTGTCCAAATGAGTTTATTACTGGTCTGATAGGATATCCTTCTTTATGTATTTTAACCTTTGGTTCAAAAATTGGTATTTCCGTCATATTTTGGACAATGTATTGATACCAATTTATGATACCTTCTTTTTTTAATTTTTGAACCTCTTTCTTAACTTTATTATATAATGATATAGTTCTAACCTTCAATGAATTAGACAATGAATGTATATTTAATATTTCTAAAACTTTATTAATATAATCACTTTTGTTTGTAATAACTAGCTTGATACCTTTATCTGCTTTGCTTATCTTTAAATTATCATCTTTCATCAAATTCTTAATGCTATTAATATCTCTTTTAGATATGTTTGGTTTTTCATCAGTATTCAAATCCAAATTGTTATATATCTGAAAAATATTTTCTCTCTTATCCTTTAAAAACCATAATTTTTTCTCCACTTCAGCTATCACATTATTGGTGTTAAATTTTCCTTTTACATTAAAATCTAATCCTTTGTTTAAAGCGATTGTTTAAATCTCCCTTCTGTTAAGAACTCTAATACTAATATTGATTATGTAATTAGAGTTTTTACAAAATTTGTTATATTTGACTTTACCTTCTATGATCCTGTTGTTGAATTTTTTCTTCTTTTGAACACACATCAATTTTTTCTTTTCTTTATAGTATAACCAATCTTCCTTCATAGTGTCTTCATATAATTTCCTATCTATCATAGATTTCAAGTTCTTATTATGTAGTAACTCTTGTTTTTATAGAGAGTCAATTCTTTTCTTTACCACTTTTAATTGATTATTCAAAATGTTCCATTTAAAATTTGAAATCATACGCTTAGTGCTCTGATCCTCAATTAGAACTGGTATCTTGAGATTCTTAATAGGATTAGGATTAGGATATAACATCGTATTTTTACTTACGATCAAAAGATCATAATGTGCTTCCCATATCGCCAATTTTTTGATACATTGTCTATGATTTCTCCATATCTTCCATGTCTTTTCATTGAAATTAGTTCTAATTAAATTAAAAATACTCTTGACTGTCTCCTCCTATAACCTCTTAGGGTTCGATCTTCATCATAATAACTTTCATATATCTTCGAAATTTTTAAAATAATATATGTTATATGTTATGTTAATTATTTAATGTAATAACTTATGATTATTGAAATTTTTCTTTGTGACATTTCGACTATGACTTGAAGAGAAAGAGAAGGATTTTCTCTTTTTTATTTGTATTTTCTTTTTATCTGATAAAAAAGAACTGATAAACTGTCATTGCTAAATATGGCCTGAAAAAAGGGGGAAAAAAATAAATAAAAAAAACCGATAAAATGTTAGTCATAATTTAAAACTTAAAACATAAGTCTTTTGGTTATTATGGCTCTTATTAATCATTATCAAAAAAGAGCACAAACAGTGCATGAATAATTAAATAATAATAAAATCAGCTAAAACTTCTCATAAATATCCTCGTCTTTTTCACATTGTTTTACATAAGCGACGCTATTTTTATTGATTATTTTTTTGGAAGATTTTTTTTCTTCTTATTTACTTCTTCAGGCTCCATGTTTCTATGTAAAATCTAAAACAAAACAATGTAAAAAGTAACGAACTTGAAGACTGCGTATTGTTCTGGACAACAACGAAGCCGTCATTGCGGATTCGGACGACGAATAGCAGCGAAAGATACAGAAAGACAGTAGCTATTTGTAATATTAGCCCGTATTTATGTGTAAAAATATTGCGTTCTGAAGGTTTTTGTTAATAATGGCCGGCCTCCAATAGCAGCCGGTCTTTATTAAGCGCCAGGAGCCGAGGCTAGTTTTGCAAATAAACGCCGGGGGCCTCTATTGGAGCATTTACGGTACCTATATACATTTTATGTAGGTTGTTTGGCGTTTTGTGAGATGATTCAACTGAATGTTTCGTGATGTGAGATGATTCGACTGAAGTTTCGTGATGTCTCTGTTGATGGCAACAACTGTTGAAAAGGCATTCAATGATGAGAAAACGGAAAGTTATTAAAGGTTCTAGAAAAATTTGAAATCAAATCCACGACAGATTGGATTGTAAATAAAATTCGAAATTTATTGAAATCTATCGATGACAATAATTGAATGTATGGAAAAATATTTATTTCCTGGATTTATTGAAAGACATCTTAATCTATTTCTAAACTATGCTTTAAAAAAGTTTTAATGGTTCTGAGAGTGAAATACCAAAATTTCAAACACACTCAAGTATATCCTCAGCTATTCATCGCTTAATAACTTCTATGGGAAAAGCACCTCATTTTACAACTGCGAAGGGATGGTTTTAATATATGTAGGCTACTATGAAAGTTATTTAAGAGAGAAGATTGGTTCCGCCGCGAAAACGATTTCTTTTGGCTAGCTCAATGACGTCATCTGGATTGCAGAGTAATTTAATAGTCCAACATCTAATAACTCAAATTATATTGCATTTAAATCTTTGGATGTACAATAAGATTTCATTAATTAAACGCATTTGGAAAATAAAAAAGGAAAGACAAAATAAAATAGCGTACAGAAAATAACTCTTTCGAAGGAGTTTCTAAAGAAAATTTTATTATCTTGAAACTCATATTTCTTACAAAAGAGAGAATTTGAAATATAAAGACTCTTCAATAAATTCAATTTTCAAGAAGATTTTTTCAAAGCTTCAAAACACAGACATATATAGACTGCTTTTCTAAATTTGACTTCATTTTGGAAACTAATATTTGACTCTCTACTGTCGTCTATAAAATAGAGAAACTTAAAAGTCTCTTTTAAAAATAGAAGGTAAAATATTTTTGGCTTTATATTTTTGTGGATTTTTAAAAATTCAAAATTATCGACAAATTTCATAATTAACTGTAAAGAAATTATTAAACAGTTAAATGAATTTCATTTCTAAATCCAAAGATTTACTTAGATTATAATATTTTTTCTAATATTTAATCATTATAAAATTAATTAATTTAATTAATTTATTAATTGTAACCGTTGGTCTTTTCTCCTGAGGAAACGAATTATTTTTTTCTGATATTTAATCATTATAAAATAACGTAATTCTCTTAAATGACGAGTTAGTAATGAAAAAAGAATGTTTTCAATTAACTTTTTTTATTAAATAATAAACAATTAATAACTGAAAATATCACATTTGAACTTAAAGAATACCCGTGATTTATTAGGAGCTCTCTTAAACTTCGAACAATGACATTCACAAGTATTTTGTTTGTGTTTGGTTGCTGTAAAAGTGAATAGTTATCAATAAAATTCATTGATACAAGTGGTTCCCTGCAGAGAAAATCACGAAAAGTCGACAACTTTCGATGCAGGAAACGATTAGGAACTAAAAAGTGGATTGGTAAAATGGTGAGTTAATCCTTGTGTCTCCATTTTTAATTTCCATGATTTGAATTTCATATTGAATCTCTTCTAGCACCATTAATATACCTTTCATATTTCTTTATTTTAGCAGTATTTAAATGTTCATAATTTAAGATTTCTTGAATTTTGTAGACTATTGTTTATATACATTTGTCATTATTATAAGTTTTCTTTTTAATTTAAGATATTTATTATTTCTTCTTATGTTTATAGGAAAAATAAATAAAAGAGAAGGAAGGAAAGTTAATTTAACGTTTTTCCTATTATGGATTTTATTACTTTTTTTAAAATTTCGTATTTCTTATTGTTAATTCATTCCATTTCTTTTAATTATTACTTCTTAATATGTTTAGTTAACAGGAACAGATGTTTACGTTTCCCTTTTGCTCCAAAAGAACCATTTACTTTTAAATCGAAGAAAAAAAAGGAATAAAAGAAAATTAATTCAATTCAAGTTTCTATTTAAAATATCATATTTTAATATATTCATACGTATAACATACTTTTTGTTTCAATACAATTTATATGCCGTTTTTAATATGACCATTTAATTTTAATTTATGACTCTTTATCTAGTTATGAGAAAATTATTTCATTCTCTTATTTACTAGTAGTTCCCAGATTGCTTCGTAGGGGGCAGGCTGAACCATGACGTAACAGATGAACCAAGACGTTTGTAATTTACCATTAAGAATTATGGGAGTTAGATTTTCTATTTATGCATGTGCAAATTTTATAATCCCTTACTTGAGGAAGGATACTCCCATCATGTATCTGAAACTGAGGTTTTTATTAAATAGTTTTTATTCTTGTGCACTTGTGCGTCGGCTTCATTTCTTGGATTAAAAAAATAATTGTTCTTTGTTTGGTATTCATGGTTAATCTACAATACTTTCGAATATATGAAGAAAAAGGTTAATTTGGGATTTATAATTTTTTTTTTGTTTGGATTGTGTGTTTAGGGACCAAAAACAAAATATGGTTTTATATTTTTTTTTGTGTTAGTGGGGATTCTTGTTGTTTTGTTAAAAACTGTGGGATAAGTGTATTTTTGGGGGGATTGTTCGAAATAGCTAATTTCTACAAGTCCGGTCACATTGGAGAATTTCTTTTTGATCAGGAAACATGTATTTTACAGTTTTATCTATTGTTTGATTTTTTTCTTTTGCCTTTATGTTAATAAAGTTGTTATTTTGTTAAACGTATTTTGTTGTTTTTACTTGATTAAGGATTCCTGTCACCATAATGAGTAAAAACCCCATGAAATTAGTATTTCTTTTTATTCCCACAGTCGGATATAAGGCAGTTTAATTTTTCCTGATAGAATCTATAATGACGACCGTAGGTTGGTTTAATTTTTAAATTTAAATAAATTTAATTTAATTTACCTTAATTTTTAATTATAACCAAACATACTATTACAGGTGAAATAGCCTAATATTAGTTCATTCCAAAGTTGATGAATATGCCCCTGGGAAAACCTCATATCAGATGTAAGCATTTTGAGAAAGCCAGATTAGATAATTCGCATAATGATGACATGTGTTTTAATTTATGATCAAAGAGAAGGAGGAAAAAAAATCGAAAATAAATAAGGTAATAAAAAATCTGCATTTTTAAAGAAAATTTTTTTTTTCATTTTTTTTCCCCCAAGAATCCAGGTTTCCAATTATTAATTATTTTTATTTTTTTTCCTGTTTACCCCCATATAAACTGGTTTTTCAAGAATGTAACTATACAAGAACGAAACTATATATATTATCCATTCTGCGTGTATAAACATTAATACAAAGGACCAAACACACAAAAACAATAGAGATATAAATAAATAATTTCATAATAAATAATTTCATTACATGTTGCGAAGGTAGAGGAAGGTAGAGGATTGTCGGATAGGTCTGGTAATGTCGGATTTCAAGTATCGTGTCCATCTAGTGGTGCTATCTCGTGTGAAAGTAATTAATTATGTTCTCCACAACGAGGCAAAAATGTGCTAGGGCAGCCATTACTGTTGAGTGCTTCATTGTGTTTGAAAAGCATGTTTTCAATTTCTCTGCAAATGTCAAACTTTTGAAGAGTAAGTAAAATGATTTTTTGGTTAAAACTTATTAATATATGTGCCCAACATAAAATGCACTGTTTGATAGACCATGAACGGGGCTTCTTAATTCCCTAACTGTAGAAATGCTGCGGACAATGTTTCATGTAAATGGCTTGTTATTCTGTTCGTGAGGAGTCGGTTAATCTTGGATACCTGAAACAGATGCCCAAAAATACTGCTAAAACAAATCTAAAAACTAACAATGCGAGCAGCAGTATGCCAACTAATGTCCACAATACTGACTCAAGATGCAACATGTGCTTATTGCTCAGGAAAATTCTCTGACGGTGTACAAGGTGAACAGTGGGTGCAATGTACTATCTGTGAAAACTGGTACCATGCCGATTGTGCAGATGCATACAGTCAACAATTTGTGTGTGATTTCTAGTAGAAACTGATGGAAACTATATGTAACTACTTATTTACGATATGAATAAAAATTATAGGCACATTTGCACTTCATACATAAGGGTGATTTTTGTATCCGACATTACCTCCCCTTTCTTTCAGTGCTGATAATCGTTCTATTTTGCCATGGCAACCTATACAGCAAATACTTATTATGTGAATGGCCTAATATCCTTTACACAATATGCAGGAACTCCAAAGGTTATTTTAACAATAAGTAATACCAGTTATAACTCTTTTTACTTAGGTTAAATTTCAAAAAACCAAAACGGTATCCGACAATCCCCTCCCTTCCTCTACTATCCTTTGTCGTCAGATAATAATATAAAATTCACAATGGAATTAGAAAGTAACAACAAAATTCCTTTTCTGGATGTCCTAATAATTAGACATAAGGGTCAATTTAATACTATAGTATACAGGAAGGAAGTTAGTGCAAATGTTACTATGAATTACAATTCAGCAGGACCGGTGATTTATAAAACAAACGCAATTTCTTTGGCGGTTAGCAGAGCTATTAAAATTTGCTCAAATCAGTTATTATTATCCAATGAATTAAATTCAATTAGAAGTATCTTCTTAAAGAATGATTTTCCTATAGATTTTATTGATAATATTGACAATTAGCAGTACCTTGCAAAGAAGTAAATTCTCTAAACCTAGTACAAAAGAAAATAAGAAATTTGTTTCTATTCCGTATGATGCTAACCTTAAACATATGCTTGATCCTATTTTAAATCAAACAAATATAAAATTGGCACACAAAGCTAATAATACTTTAAAACACATCTTTAATAAGAATATTAATAAAATTAATAATAAAGACAAAATGGGAGTTATCTATGGTATCAAATGTGAAGGTGGTAGTATTAGTTGCACTTATTTTAGCGAGACTGGACGTAAAGTAAAAAAACGAACGAAAGAACACGAAACAGCTATAGAGAAGAGTAACCTGCAATATTTAACAGCATTTCATCACAAAAATGCCGGCCACAATATAATGTTAAACAATCCCGTCATCTATGGGATTGAGAAGGATTGTTACTTACTTAAATTTCACGAATCATTGTTAATTAAATCTAAACACTGTTACAATACTGAAGTATCAATAAGAACGCGCTACAGTATAATTTACGATAGATTATTTGTTGTTACATTTGCAAGTTATTGTTATCCAAAATTATTGTTACATTTTAAATTTTAATTCCCAGTCTAGTTTTTTTTTTTTCATGTGTTTATTTAAGATCTGACGACGAAGGATAGTACCTTCGCAACATGTAATGAAATTATTTATTTATAGCTCTATTGTTTTTGTGTGTTTGGTCCTTTGTATTAATATTACGAAACTATAAAAAGCGAAACAGTGATGTGGGATTTGAAAAAAGCCAATACAAAAATCATTCGATAAATGGCCGTATCTTCACAGAAACAGTAATTTGAATTTTTTTTTTCAAATCCCACATCACTTGTTTGTTTGCTGGTTTGATGACGTTTGTTGGTTTATAAGTTTGAGGATGTTTGTTGGTTTGTGTGTTTGTTTATTGCTTGTGCGCTATACCCTCTCAATCCCTTTTACTGATCTCGACCAAACTTTGCAGAATTACTCTTTAGGACCGTGCGGAAATAACGGACTACAATTGAAACCTGAACACATCCCCCCGTCCCTCTAATTGAATCTCCTTCACACTTTAGAAAATGCTTTTACGCCATTAAATTCTACTAACATCCAACACTTTTGTATAATTTTCAATAATGGCTTATTACCTCACTTATGTTTTCAATCTAAAAGTTTGGCTGTGGAACAATGGTTAAACACTGACGTGTGAGGGTATGGTTACCGGGTTCAAATCTGCTCGTCGCTGTAATTTTTTTTTATTTCCTATTTTTTGTATTTTCTTTTGTTTTTTCCTGTTTTTTTTAATTTCCTTCATTATTTATGACAATCGGATACCCTTGCATCCGTAGCATAAGAAAAAACTATATTAATTTAGCAAATTAATATCGAGATCTGAAAATATACGAGTTCACAGCTCGTTGTGGCCTTCTCCGGATAACTCAGATGTGTTGCGGGTTGGCGTCACACACCTATAGATAAGACAACTTTAAAGCGAAAATGTAAATCCTCTTCATTTTCTATCCCGTGGGAATTTCGAAAAATCCGGCTTTGTTCCTTGTCTACATCATAAAGGGAACCTCTATGTAATATTTCAGCTTTCTAGGTCCAAGGATTTGGGCTGGCCGTTGATTAGTCAGTCAGTGAGTGAGTCAGGACTTTTCATTTTATATAAGTAGATTGCGATTTTTTTTTTTTTTTTTATTTTGAAATAAATAATACTTTTGCCAACTTTTTTTTTTAGATTCAGAAATTAGTAAATACAGACATCGAGAGACTGTTTTTCTGAGTTAGACTTTTCGGTAACTAAATTTTTTGATTTTCTAATGTCATTTATAAAATAGAGAAACTCAAAATTCTCTTTTAAAAAAATGAGTCAAACATTTTTGTTTTATTTATTATTTATAAGTAAAATATTTTTGTTTATTTTAAAATTCAACATTATCGACAAATTTCTTAATAATTAACCAAAAGAAATTAAAAACAAAATTTAAATTCCATTTGTAAATCCAAAGGTATCTACAGATTACAATATTAAGTTACTGTTTTGATGTTATTTAAAAAAAAAAAGAATCTCAGTATAGTTGGATATATGTTTCTTTTTTTTTTGTTTGCTTATTTAATTGTAAACAAGGTTTAAATAAGATTATATAAAACAAGAAAAAAAGGGTCGGCACAAACATCATCAGAAGAAATTGCCTTTCTGATTTGATTATCGAGAAGGAATCGGGAACGGTCGTTTCGTCCTACAGGGAACTCATCAGCCCGATCTCCGCCTTCCCCGATAGAAGTCCCAGAAAGACAAGATCATATATATGAAGGCCACCGTCACACCTGGCAGTGATCCCCCCAAATTACCGAAAAGTAACAATAATAATTCACTTGCGCAACTAATAACCTCTTCCTAATGTCTGATAGGACTGCAGATTATTTATTACTAAGCAAATGAATTGAAATAAATTTAACGTGGCGCAAATTTGTTTTCAATACGCTTAGGCCGACTCTTTTTCTTATTTTATTTATTCTTAATTTAGCGGCACGTGAAATTTATCGATACATGTACTGCTGATTTTCACACATAATGGCGCAGACGGCACCCTTGACAACCACATGAAACTCTTTATTGAAACATGTAAGAAATCTTTGAATTGTGCAGGAAGCCGGAGAAGTGATTGTGATATTGTGATAATGTAAATCAATGGAGATATATAGTTGATTCTTCTTAAGCTTGTTCCTATCGTCATTATTATAACATCCCGCAATGACCCTCTTGAAATGGCGATGAAGAAAAGTCTCAAGGAAATCATTGCATTGGAGTAGTTGATAAATGGTGCATAATTCCTTATTAAATGTTTCATGTGTAGAAGACAAATTAAAGGCTCTATTGATAAACATTGTGATAATATTGACCTTGAAGCAGAGGGAGGGTGTAGAATGTCCCCATCCCACACCAGAGCATATTTTAAGGGATATTCACTGAGCGACATAGGGCGGTGTTACCGGGGGTTTTTCTCCCCCCCACCCGGAAATTTTTTGAAAATTTGAAGCACAAAAACGTGTTTATAAGCCTTATTATAGTATTATTGGGGAATCCTTTAACCCTCCTCCTTTCCCCAGAACAAGTTTTAATATTGTATTATTTTGAAGTAATAACTAGCTACCTAGATAAAAAATATTTTCAAATAGCCTAGCCACAAATGTCGCCCAGTTAACATGTTATTTTATGCACTGTCCCACTCGTCAGTTTATGCACAACATCTACAAGGATTCCCGACGGCATCCTCCGCTTCTTTGGACCTTGTCTACATATATATACTGTTACTTTGGAAGCAATCAAATGCTAGAAGAAGGCTTTTTGTAAAGAAATGGTTGCGCGGGGGGCTTAAATTAAATGTTCTTTAATAAGTTCTATTTTAAATTGTTACACAGTTATTGTTGCTATTTAGTGTAGCGAAATTTACATAGAGTATCAGCTTGATACTTAAAGTTCTGTTTTTACACAAAGTATTATTACAATCAAATCTATCTCACTTATTCTTAAGTTCGGTTGACTCTTGCGAAGTTTTCTTTCTTCTTACTTGATTAGCTGATATCTTCTTTCTTCGACGCCACACGAACAGAGTAGAACTACGGTGGCTTCTCACGACAGACGGGTTCTTCATTTCAGCGACCAAACGCTTCATTCATGTCGGCGACTAACGCTTCATTCAACTCGGCGACCAACACCTCGTCCTCGACTGACGCTTCCTTTCCGACCGCACCGTTCATTCCTGTGTCTTCTGTCGAATTCGCCTCTCTCGTGTCAGCTATCGAACTCCTCCCTTTCGACTTGTAGCAGTCCATTAATATCGGGGTTCGCCACCAGCCTAATTTGCAATTACTACTTCGCAAATTACAAAACATACATAATTTTAGAGATTGCAAATACACATAATTATTTAAATAAATAAACATAAATAATTATTACAAAACCTCATTACACTTTTCCCTTTTTGTAAGCCGAAACTATAGTCTGTATATTACTGTGATTAAATACTCTACTTATTATTGCATTAGTGACATAGTTATGTATTCAGGGTCACCGGAATTGAACCTTATAAGACGTAACGGAGATCTTCAAATTGACGAACGTAATTATGTTACACATATATAACAGCTAAGTTCGTCGATATGAAAATCCCCGTTATGTCTTCTGTGACTCAATTCTGGTGACCCTTAATACGTTACTATGTCACTAAAGCAATTATGTTACGAAAACGGAGAAGTGCGTTTAGCCTTTTAAATTTGATACTGAATATGTACAGTACACGAAAAATAACAAAGGTTTAAAACTTTTTAGTAAGTATTTGAATGTAATAAGGAACTTGCTAATTTTAAAAACATGCATTCAGATGTTCAAAAGGGACTAAAACGGAATCATAATTTTTCTCTACTGATTTTCGTACATTCACTTTTCTATTTTTACCCTATTTTTAAAGAAATTTTACGTTTTAATTCTTTAAAGACCGATGTAGAAATTTAAAATTCTAAAGTATCAATCCACATCAGTGAAAGAAATTATCGAAAAACAAAAAATATAATTCAGTTTCTGAAGATTACATCTGTAATTGAAAAAAAGATCCTTCAAATGCATAACTAGAAGAAATGACTCAGGTATATTTTATTAGAATTTTCAGTAAGAAATACTTTTAAATTCTTTTCTCAGGAAAATGAAAATATTGCTAACTATTTTCCCTAATAATCTCTAATTCTTTTAGGTAAGTTATATTCTTCTCTTCTGTGCTGAAATATGTTAAAGAAACAGAATTTTTCTAAAACAAATAATTATAATCTGATTCATCTTTCTCTAACTGGTTGCCATTTCTTTAAAAAATATCAAGAATATTTCTGAAACTTAACAAAAGTAAATAAAATTTAAAAATTCTGTCTGAAATTAAATTTACCTTAGATTGTCAGCTTTTGATCAGAGATATGATTTGAATTGTCTCTAAATAAGCTAATCATGTTTCAAGAAGATTTTTATTTTCGTTCAAAAAGTTATCAAGAACAAATAAACATAAAGACCCGAAATGCAGCTAGAAGATTAAAGAGTTAATTCATTTTATCCAATTTTATGATTAAAGTAAGATATTACGAATATCAGCTAATAATATATCGATTTTTTTTTCAGAATTGCACTTGAAATATATTATTACCATAAATTAATACTTTACTAGCTTTAAAAGGGGTTTGCTTGAATTCGTTCCTCTTTTTAGTAAATTTCAATGTTGATTTCTGTTTTGAACTAATAAGCCTCGTTTTCACTTTATTTGTTTCGAATTGAACAAATGATCGTGAAATTACTAAAAGCACAATTAAAAACTTTCTTTTGGTTTATAGTTGTAAAAGTAATAAATATTTGAATATATTGTGAATGTTTTTCAGAAAACCTATTTAGAAATTCTGGTAATTTGAATTTTATCTGATGGCTTCAAGAATTGAAAGATCAGTTCATGGTTGAAATAAAACCATTAATACTCTTTAACACATTCCTGTAGGACAGTGTTATTCAAATCCAGGATTAGCTAATAATTTTTAATGAGTTTCGATTTTTGGAAAAACAAAACAAAACATGAATCTCTTCTAAAAGATTTCAATATAATCCATTAAGTGATTACTGAAAGCTTTAGAGAAGGTATTTTTCCAGGAGAGGTTCAAATCGCTGCATATTAGGCATCGCCATATTTTCTATTTTAACTTTAGGTCAAATTGTTTAGAACTTCGAAATTCTCTTCCTTTGAAATTATGAATTGAGCACTTTACATTTTGAAAAACAAAAACAAAAATGTTTTCAAAATTAGCGAAATAATATTTGAAATAATAAATTTATAAGGGTCTGACACTAAAACCAGTTCTGTTAAGTTGCATCTCTTTTCAAGACTTAATCAAATAAAAAGATTAAAAAAAAACTTTCAACTTTTAATCCCATGATTGCTTAGAAATTCTGTATACTTTTTAGTTATTGGAAGTATCTGGTCTTGTCGTATCTGGCGTTTGAGTCTTGATAATGATAGTAAATGTAGTAATGTATAAATATTTTAAACGAAATAAATAAATTTCCTTTTAAGGGGAAGGGGATACAATACAGCAATTGGAGACAAAATACTGCCGAAGATGTCCTTCCGCCTATTGCGATGCGTAAACAAAGAACCTATATACATTTTATACAGGTTGTTTCGTGTAAAGTCAGTTTAGAAGGAGTCCACGTGAAAATGCTATTGTGCAATAAAGGTGGGCTTCAGATAATCGAAAAATACTATCCTCCCTACATAAATATCAAAAACATTCAATAGCCGTAAAGTAATATTCAATACAACTAATTGATTAAATTTATTGAATATAGGAAAGGGGATTCTACTCAATGTTTCGTGATGTGAGGTGACTTGACGGATTGTTTCGTGATGTGAGATGATTCGACTGAATGTTTCGGGATGTGTGATTATTCAATTGAATGTTTCGTAATGTGAGATTATTCAACTTAATGTTTCATATTAATAAAAATTACGTGCTATTAAATAATACTTTGCTTTTTTACCATTTGTCATAGCTATGCCAGCTGACCCTTACCTAACTATGGCAACTAGCCCCACAGGGATTTCCAAAACAAAATGGATACCACATAAAATTCCAAACATCAGAAACAAAAGATTACGATAAATGCATGCAACCACAGTTATCCACTCTTTCGAGAACCACCATCAGCAGTACCTCAATTCGATCTACATGTTCACCAGAACAAAAAAATTTACGATGAAAAATTTATTCACCAGTCAGAAAAATGATGAAACAGGGGTCACTTCCTTCGTGACGCTTCCAAGCAACTAAAGTCACAGTGGATGGTGCACCTTTACATACACTTCCCACTACCAAGATGTTAGCGCTCTAGCTACACGGTAGCAGGAAATAGAAGCTGTGTGCCAACTAGCACCTTATGCCAACTGACCTCAATTTCCTCTAAACATAAACACTATTGAGCATAAAAAAATTGTTTCAGTAGTTATAAAGTAAAAACAAAAATGAATGAGATAAATGTGTCTGTTTTTCAGAAACTAGTTCTCAAATATGGGGTCTGTAATCGATACACACACAATGATATCATTTTCCAGTTCAAGGCGATTTCTCGCTTTAGTTTAGATGTCAGTTGTAGACGAAAAACTTATTTAGCTTAAATACGAGACTGCAAATGGTATTAAAAATTTAAGAGCTTCTTTTTCAAGCTCGGGTTTTTCATGCTATTCTTTTGATACGAAACTGGTCAATGCACTGAGAAACTATCGAATTTCAACATTCCATCGGTGCATATATTCCATCAGTATTTCCTTCATATTCGTTAGAATTTCAGCCAGTTGAAAGGCAAATACCGGAAAACGGATTTAATATCCATCTGTCACTGTCTTAATTATTTTGAGCTTCATCCGAAAAATACTCAAGAAGCTGTAGTTAAATGCCGCTGTGATTGCAATGATATAATTCAATAATGTCCGCAATGGACCATGAAAGGCAAAGGTTAATGTGTTTTATTTACCCTAATAAACTTATTTATACTTATACTTATTTCATTAAAAATATTGTATAATTTGAATATAATAATTTAATCGATCCCGGTATAATAAGATTCGATCCCGGTTTTTCGCAATAACTTTATTTTTTTTTATTTTATTTATTTTTTTAATAAAAAATTTAATTTTGTAAAACGTTTAATTTTCATTCGTTTGTTAAATTTCAATATTTTTTTTTCTTTTTGTTATAATGAATAGACTAGCAATTACATAAATCATTCATTGATAGAGGCGATCACTCTAAAAATCGTTAGCTGTGTAACGCTGCAAAATTTTTCGATTTTTATTTTCTGAAAATTAGTTTAAATTTTAATTCAGTACCTTTTCTCTCTGTGGGTTGAACTTGCTTTAGTGTTTATCTGAAATATATCCTTTTCTAAACGATAATGAATCTGGCATTATAAAAGGTGATTTTGATTATTTAAATTAATTTATTTTTGTATTTGTCAATTTATTATTGAAATATGTGTAAAGTTTTGGTTTATAAGATTTTATCTGTATTTATTGTTGGTAGAAACCAGCGATTAATTAAAAGGGTTTCATTTGGTTATATATTATGTTTTTTAGAATAAACGTTGGTATAAGACCATTTTGTAGTTATTGTGGTGGTTTTCAATTAATTGTCTAAGCGTGGGAATGTTAGAAAGAGAAGCTTTCTAAGGGAAGAGATCGTTGAACTTTGAACTTATCACGTGATCACTGGACATAAAGTTGCGATTTCTTGACGGTGGTGCCGGGTGCAAATTGGCGGGAGAAATCGGTCAGGTGGTCATCTTCTAATGTTTTTATTGGTGATTTAGGTTATGATGTAATAGGTGGAGAAAAAGGAGAAGAGAACGATACATAACGTTTTCGCTTCCAAGAGAGATGGAAATGTGACTCCAAATAGAAAGGTCATGCTGGGTGGGTCGTGTCATAGGCCACTCTAAAAATGACAAGACTGGATACTTTGTCTTGTGGAGATATCTGCATGCGAGTTATAATATTGAAATGCTTTAATCATTTGTGCTTGACAATTTGCAGCGATGCTGAAATTCGCGAGTGCAATGATTAAAATGGTGCGTCGAATTAAAGAAGTTCCCGTATGCCTAAGGAGACGACCGGACCATAACCGAACAGGAACGGCCAAGGTCAACGCCCGACGTTCAACAGGTTGTGAGTATAAAATTTATATTCCCGTATGATAGATAAACTCTTACGTCAGAAGAGAAACAAAGAACAGTATGGGAAAAGAAAAATAAATACAAGTTAACGTAATATAGAAGGAAAGAATAAATCCAACAGGTGGGAGCCATTCTCGGCGACGAACGATTCCGTAACTTTGAGAAGGCGACCGTAATATATTAACTTTGTTAATATCCTTAAAACGTTAATTGGAGGTTCATTTTGAAGTGTTATTATGTGTGCGAAATGTGTTTAGTATCTTTTAAGAAATAATTTCATTGAAGAAATAACGCCGTTTTATTTTGATTTAGAGATACTAAAATCTTGTCACATCGGGTGAGAAGCCTGAGTTTTAGACAGCCTCTAACCAGGGGCCGAAGAAGACAAATCCGCCTATCTAAATAAACATTATCTTCTGCAAAGAAAGTGACTTTACTCTATAATAAATAAGTTAGACATTGTATTAGTACATTTTGTATTTGGAGTGTTTGCCTTTGTTGGAGAACTCAGAACTTTAAATTAAAATTGAGAATTTTAATAAGGCAAAGATAGAGAGAAGTTATATATAATCTTATTGTCAACAGTTTTAACTGTAATTCTTTTTAGGTTAACCTCTTTTTGTAATGTATTTTAATGTATCCATACATGCTTGGGAATGTTTCATTACAAGTATCTGGTTGAAGGGGAGGGTTTGTTAAAAATAACTAATTAATAAACATCTGAGTGAAAAGGTGCTTACATTCATGTTTCATTTACCATTTTACATTAATCCTTTTTTTTTACGCAAGTAGCCTGATTCATTTCGTTATTAAGTAAATGAATGTGTTCTAATTAAAGTGTCATTTCGTTAATAAGTTTGTTTAGTGAGCTCAAAACTTGTCTGGTGAATTACTTATTACAAAGTAATCTTAAAGTTAACTAAGCAAGGGTTATCTGGTTTAATCTTTTTATATTATCTTAATAATTTTAATTCCGTATTGGTATTAAGAGAGAAAGGGATCTGATACATAATAAAACCTACAAGGGTGGAGTTTCAACGATAGACGTCTCCATTTTAATCCGGTGGGTGTTTGTAGGACGGCCCCATTAAAAGGTGAGGGTTATCAGTTGTTTCGGGTTTTGTTCTTTTAAAAAGGGGTATCATTTTGTATCCAAAAGGGGTATCCATTTTCAAATGGAGGTGGTAAAGGACTTCAACTACTCGGCAGTATGATCACCTCCGAGGCAACTACATCACCGGAGATCAGGAGAAGAATAGCTATGTCAAAGTCAACGATGAAGTCACTGGATAGAGTTTTTAAGTCAAATAACATCTCTCTAACGACCAAGAAAAGACTTGTACAGAGTCTGGTCTTTTCTGTGTTCATCTATGGATGTGAAAGTTGGACAACAAAGATACGAGACAAAAGACAGATTGATGCCTTGGAGATGTGGTGCTGGAGAAGAATGTTATCGATACCATGGACAGCTCGAAGAACGAACAAATCAATTTTGGATGAAATCAAACCGGACATCTCACTCGGTTCTAGGATCACCAAATTACGTCTTGCCTACTTTGGACATATTATTAGACGTGATAGATCTTTAGAGAAGGACATTATGTTGGGAAAAACAGAAGGCTCTAGACGAAGAGGAAGACCAGCAACCAGATGGCTTGACACTATTACAACTACGACAGAAATGACCCTGGCCGATCTTTGTGAACTCGCACGTAATCGTTCTTCCTATAGATCGTTCATCCATCAGGTCGCCAAGGCTCGGAATCGAGTGAAAGGCCGTGATTGATTGATTGATTGATTGATCATTTTGTAATAAAATTATGGGCCCAGCTGCTAAAAGATCGTTCACCTAAGACAGAACCCGAAGACAAGCTGATAAGAAAAGGTAAAAGGTAATTTTTGGTTTTATTTTATCTGTTGGTAGCAGAGTTTTGGTTTTGAATTTTTATTTTATTTTTTTTTTTCGGCCGTGCTGACCAAAATTAGCAGGTGTCATAATATTAAACTCATCAATTTGTTGTATATAAAATAAAATAACAAACACTTTTTCAAACATACTCAACTTTTAAAATAATTTAAGGAGTGCATAAATGAGATCGGGTGATTAGGCTAACGCTCGCCTGCCTGTATCCTGGGGAAACAAATCGGTATTCATTCTACATAGGATAGAAGACCCATCTGGAGAACTTAGTGTTGAAAAATCCCCGACATCCGCCGAGGTCGGGGCTTGAACCCACCTCCTCCATTAGGAGTCCTTTAACAGTTGGCAAAAATATTTAACTCTTACGTTTACTGTGTAATTAAAATAAACCGATTTCATATTACCCTGTGATTGCTTCCTACATTGATATCTGATCTTATCTTAACTTTGAATTGTTTGATAAACCGTAGATGCCTTTTTAATTTTTGGATCTTCGCCATTTTATTTAAAAATCTGATCCGGATACATTCTTGCCTACATTTTAGTAACCTGTGGATGCAGAAGTGGACATTTTTCGGACCACATCTTGCACAGCTCTTTCATTATTGCAGGAGATATTTCCGTCCATGAAAACTTGAAATCAGCAATTTCAATTACTTCACTGTAGAAAGCCAATGCTGGGAAGGAAAGTTCTTGAATCCAGCCATCATTAGAACATTCTGGTGAAATGCTGAATACTTCACACTAGGTTGTCCACTCACCTAAGACTCACACAATGCAGCAGAGTCATAATCATAGACAAAAGTTTACATTTTGTATTAAATTTATTTAGCTAGATGTAACCTTTGCTTAAATATATATTGTATCGTCTCTTTAAATACCTTTATTCATTGGAATGCTGAGACTCATATTTATTGGCTTACTCACAGGGTGTTGTTTGGGGTTGTAGCCCCTCCATTGCATCCGAAGATGTTAGAAATGTAGCATTATGGACATTTTTTTCGGTGGAAAGCTATTATTTTGTTTGTAAACTCTCCTTTCCCACAAAGAAAAGAACACAACTTTTTTCTTTTTGTTTTTTTTTCGTTAAAACCTTATCAAAACCTCTCCCATTCTAAATTCCTCGGTTCGCCTATGCTCATATTGCGCGGTTGACCACGACATTGGAAATATAAACGATTATTAAAAAAGAAACGTGGACGTCTACGGATCTCCACACCCGGGCAGAACCGATATCTCGCGCTAAGTGTCCTACGGTACAACCGAAGCTCAGGTTGGGAACTTACCAGGGATCTGCAGCAGCCACAGGACATTTGTATCGAAGCACACTGTACAGGCGATAAAATGAGAGCTGAATGTATGCTAAGAGACCCGCACGGTGCATCCCCTTGCCATTCATCAATCAGACACCGTCTGGTGTGATACAGAGAACACTCATTATATGGTTTTCTGATGAGTCCAAAATCAGTATGGAAAGTCATTCCCACGTGTCCACATCTGGAGAGAACCCGGGAGCAGATAAAGCCATTCCAACATCCTCGAACACGATCATATCGAGATGGCGTAATGTTGGCCGCACTGTGCCATAACGTCAACAGCAGATAAACCGCAAAAGCACCCTTCCGCAGTTTGTGTGACTTTACAGGAGAGCGTATGGGCCTCATGTCCTCTACAAGGACGACAACTCCCGTCCGTATACAATTGGACTGATGGAGGAGTACCTTGCCTACGAGGATATCCGACGAATGCACTGGCCAGCCTGTTTCCCCAACCTGAATCCGATTGAACATGTCTGGGATGCTCTCGGAAGACGCATCGAGCAACACCAGCCACATCCAAGGTCTCTCAATGACCTTCGCACAGCAATACTTCACACTTTTGAAGCACAGCAATGCTTCAGAAGTTGGACTCATTGCCTTAAGTGTTGCTGGATACTCTGATTAGCTTAATACATGAAAGTGTTGCAATGCAAGGTGACCATACAGCATAGTGAATAGTGTCTGCACTAGCCGTGGGTAGCGGGATGTACGCTGCACGTTCGCTCCACAAAAACATCTTTTACTTTCTGAGGTTTTCCCCGCAGCGGTGCTTCCACCTTCATGTTTTCTGTTTACTTTGTATTAATAGGAGCTACTGCACCTTTCTGCCAAGTTTGGTAGCATTTGGATGTCTGGAAGGTTCCGAAGCTGTCGAAATCTTAACTTTTCAGCTGAAGTGTTTAACCCTTGTAAAATGCAGTCGCTGAATAACTTTTAATCACAACAATGTTTAATGGAGTGAAACATTAATAACTTCTTTTTAAATTACTACAAACATCTGAGCCTTGGCGATATTTCATCTTTTATATTTCGAAGATTTCTTCATGCTATATACAAAAATTTCTTAGGAAGAGAGAACCCTAAAGTACAGACGAAAAATAATACAAAACATGAATTAACTTCATAATCTAACAACAGAGAACGTGACATCAACTGTTAGATATTTTTAAGACTTTTTTATATTTGGCATGAAGAAGTCTTTGAAATATAAAAGACGAAATATCGCCAAGGCTAAGATGTTTATAGTTGCGTGGGAAACACTTGTGAACAAAGATGAAATTCCGAAAGGCGTTTCGGTGAGGGGTTCAACGCTTTAATGATCCACATGCAGCCAATAGTATTCTCCGCCTTCCCAAATGCTGGCAACGTACGGTGGACATGTTGGAGATTACTTTGAGGGGTGTTAGCAATGTATTGAGTATTCCTGTATTCCTTTTTCTTCCTTTGCTACACTGCATTGCCTTATCAAACGATGATTTCCAATATGTATTTTCCACTTGCCCCTATGACGTTTCTCCCCTGACTCAGACCACATCAGTGGTGCCAATCAGACATCAAACAGGCTTTCAAACATATATTCTAGAATTGCAATGTTACCACATGTTGGGCAGATGACAAAATAGTTGCCGTGACTTATGAATCGACCCTCGTATAATTAATACGGTTCATTAATTAAATAAAACATTTAATATCATTTTTTCTACAAACAACAAAAGAATAAATTCAATTTTAAAGGTACTTACCATATATGCTCCAATAGAGGCCCCCGGCGTTTATTTGCAAAACAAACCTCGGCTCCCGGCGCTTCATTGAGACCGGCTGCTATTAGAGGCCGGCTATTATTAACAAAAACCTTCAGAACGCAATATTTTTACACATAAATATTGGCTAATATTACAAACAGCTACTTTATTTGAATTTCATATAAGACTGTTAAAGATAAATAGCAATGTCTTTCTGTACCTTTCGCTGCTATTCGTCGTCCGAATTCGCAATGGTGGGCGGCCGCCTCACCGGAAGTTTCTTTCGCGTATTTCACCGCGCGAATCTTAAAGGCAATGTCAAATGACTGTTTCTGCGGCATTTTGTAAGGCAATGTACTATAGCCTGTAACATATAGAAGACAAATGGGGACCACTACCTACAGAGCAGATTTCGGATCCCCAGCGGACGCAACACACAGAAGAAGACGAAAGAAACAACCATGCCACGACCGGGATTCGAACCCAGGTACTGGCGCATTGGACGCCACGGCTGGCCGCCGCCGAGACCGCACGACCACGCCAGCACGGCTAAGGCAATGTACTGTAAGATATTACGCACGACTATAAAGATAAGGACGCTTACACTAGTACCAGTAGGCAAATATCAAAGACCCGGCTACTATTAGAGACCGGCTCCTATTTGGCCGTGTTCCCTTTGCAGCCCGGCGCTTATTAGAGACCGGCGACAATAAGAGACTCGGCGTTTATTGGAGCATATAAGGTAGACTAAAATTCTTAAAACTTTGCTAAACACACATCTTTGTATTTTATTCTATCATGTAACGTTTTTACAGAATCCCTTGATTTTTTTTTCTGTATATTTTATTCAGGGGTGCATATAAGGGGGGGGGGGCCGAGAGGGCCCGGGCCCCTCCCGAAATAATGAAGATATGTCCTCCGAACGTTTTTTTTGGTTGAACAGATAGATTTTCATTGTTTTTTTTGTTTAGTTGAATAGATTTTTTGGCCCGGGCCCCCCCCCCCCCAAAGTTCCCCCCAACCTTTTTTTTTGTTTGAACAGATAGTTTTCCATGGGGTGTCGGCCCCCCCCCCCGAAAATCTATTCTATATACGCCACTGATTTTATTAGAAGCTTATTTCTGCTTATTAGGGATGGGCGTATTTCGAAACCGAGTAAATGAATAAATAAAACCGGTTATCGGAACACAAATACTCATCAAAGAGAAAAACGTAGTTAATAAAAATGTTGTAAATTTTATTTGAGGAGATTTGGATGGTAACAATTTCAAAATATCCGTTTGTTAGATCTTACTTTATTTTAAACTTATTATTTATCTTTACTTTCTCTTACTAATTGTTTGTTTTGATTCTCCAAGAACCAAGTAAGCTAAATCCATAAAGTAGGAATACTTATCTTACAATGTATTAACTTATAATTATAATATTACAGGTATAATAAATTAAATTAGATTAGGAATAAGTGTGAAACTTTCAGAAAGCTAAACTAAAAACAAAATACACATTAAAAATAAATAAATAAAATTTATGTGCTGTCCTACGACAGCCTCAACAAATTTTCCATGCTCAATTAAAATACGAAAAAGCGCCTAAAATGAATTAACACATTAAAAAGGAGTGATACAGCATATGAATTTCCTTTATTTTATTTTTAATGTTTTTGTTTTTAGTTTAATTTTGTGGGGGTTTCTTACTTATTTCTATTTCTTTTTACGTTCATCTATGTATTGAGAGCTGTTGACTACTCACAACCGATGATCGCCAATTTAGCACTTGTAAGCACCGGTTTCACCCATTTTTAAATTAAATTAAGTTTATCATCTTTAATGAAGGTCTTAATCTCTACATACAATGTACAAAAACACTGAAGAAGTTTCATTCTGGAAAATCAAATAATTCTTATTACAAAAGTTTATTGAGAATATGAATACTGTATTACAGTCAGTAGTAAAATATAGCTATCAAAAATATGTTAGAAGTGTATTAGAAAAAAACAGAACAAAAACCGTTTATAATTGTTTTTCGAATAAAAAAATTATCCCTCCATCCTTATACAATCAAGAAATCTACAAAAAAAGCAAAAACGAAACCAAAAATATAAAAGCTCTGTTTATTAAAAATATATGAAAATTAGTAAAGAATAAAGTTATTTAAATAATGAGAAGTAGTTTCAATTTCACTCTCTGCGTGGAGCGACATCTAGGGAGACCAAAGTGAATTAAACTCATGAATGAGATTCAGTTTCGATTTACTGTATTTCCTTCTTCATCGCATCTCATATTACATTTTTCCCTTTTTCTTCCGAGCTAAGGGTACCGGTATTTTATTTTATTTATTTATTATTTCATTGTCCATCAAAGTATTTATTCGTTTCATTTTATGTTAAATTATATTTCATTTGATGCAGGAAACTTCGATTATCCTGCAGTGGAATTTTTCAGTCTCTAATATCTGCATTTTCATTTTTCTTATTAATAAAGCATCAAATCTGATGAGTATTTCCATAAAAACACTGTATGAGCCAAAAGATGTAAAGGTCAAAAGTACTTTTCATTATTTCATAATTTTAATCAAACATTAAAGATTCATATTTCTCTGATAGGTATCTTTTGTTTTATAAGATTTTTGATTACATAACATTGTATGAATAAGATTTTGATAGAAAACGACATTATAAACCCTTCTCGCTCTACTTCCTTTCTTTGTTAAGTTACGTTTTTCTGTTTGATGAGTATTTGTTGTTTGATGAGTAACTATTTTATACCTGCCCAAGTCCAATAACGTGCGGTAACACTGCAATTCTAGAATATATGTTGGAAAGACTGTTTGATGTTCTTAGTTTTTATCAGGATGAACTCATTTTCTCAAAGAGAAATTAAAAATAACGAAGATTCATTTATTAATGATTTATTAATGCTCATTTATTAATGAAAGCGAAGATATTTTACTTTACATTTACCAAAAATTTATTTATCTTTGTGAGGAAAAAAGAAATTATTTTGATAAATTACAATAATAATAATAATAAGAAGAAGAAGAATAAGAAGAACCAAAAAATCCTTTATTTACTTTTTAATGCATTTATTACACAGTTTATGTGGTTATATAAACATTGGTACTTAATGAAATTTCTTTTCTTTTTCTTTTTTGAAATTATTAAAAACACTAATAAAGTCCGCTGAACATTAATCAAGTATAAGAGTCTTCGAGTAATTTGCAAAATAAAATTTAAATTTTATGCACCTATTCACTAGAGCCTTCCTTAGCATTCTCCCAAGGCAATATTAATTTCTTAGAAATTTTATCGTTCAATGTCTTTTAAAAATTATCATTATTTAATTTGATGTCCCTTTTGTCAATTTTCTCTTGAAATTTTCTAAAAAGGGTTTAGAATGTTGTTGTTTTTTTTGTAACAAATTTTCCTTATTTTTCCATCCTTATGTAATCAATAAATCTAAAAAAAGAAATCCCTGTTTATCAAAGAAATATGAAAATCTCTTATATAAATTGAAGTTATTTAAATAATGAGAAGTACTTTCAATTTCACTCTCTGCGTGGAGCGACATCTAGGAAGACCAAAGTGAATTAAACCCATGAATCATATTCACTTTCTATTCACTGTATTTCCTTCTTCATCGCATCTCATATTACATTTTTTTGTTTTCCTTCAGAGCTAAGCTTATTTTACTTTATTTATTTATTATTTCATTGTTCATCAAAATATTTATTCGTTCCATTTTCATATCAAATTACGTTACATTTAATACAGGAAACTTCGATTAACCTGGAGTGGAAATTTCAGGCTCTAAATTTTGAATTTTCTTTCTTCAAATTAATAAAGCAGCTCAAATCCGATGAGTATTCCCACAAAAACACTGTATGTGCCAAAAGATGGACAACACAGAAATCTTAACAATTTTCAAAAAAGGTTAAGTTTTGTCCATTTTCTTTTATGATCATAAGTCTTTTCAAAATTAGTTTATTAATAGTTTCAATTCAATATAAATAGTTTCAATTCAGTTTGTGACTAAGTGTCTGTATGTTTGTGTGTCTTTCGCATTCTTTTGCTCTGTTCTGAAGTGTTAAATTACTTGACCAGATTATAAATTACTTAGAGTTGAGATAACTTAAACATGTAATGAGGATTTCATTAATTTTTTGCGGAAAATGAAAACGAAGAATATTAATTTTCTCTTGCGTATGTTCTTGCCTATGTGAGAATAAACAGATGTCGTCAGCTTAATCAAGATCTTCAAGTGTATCTGTAAATGTTCAACATACAACTTTACAGTTTTGACTCCAGCAGGTTCTTAGTACTTTATCTAAAGCCACTAAGAAGAGAAGTGGAGCTAACATGAAACCCTGTCTAACACCTGATTTAGTTTTAAAAGGAGCAGATAGTTGACCTTTATAAAAAAACTTAGTAAAAACGAAGACATTTTTAATTCACAAAACGAAGAAAAAGATCAGGGAGGGAGACAATATTTGAAGGAAAGTAAAATTAAATAAGGAGGAGATCAATAAATTTATAAAATATATCAATAACTCAATAGGAAATGGAATCCGTTAATTTCTGTGTTTAATTGATACAAACAAAAACTTAGTGACAGATTTCGTCTCAAATAAATCTTGATACAACTTGAAAGATGTAGAGAACATTTCAATGAAACATTGAATGTTAAACAAACAGATAGAAACTACGAAGATCAAATAGCAGCTTCTCCTCTGTTACAAATTAAATCTATGAAGATATATAAAGCAGTTGGAATTGACAATATTCCTGCTGAAATTCTACAAGTTGATGATCATCTGTGTGCAGAAATGCTTCACCCACTTTTCTTGGAAATCTGGGAAGAAGAAAAATTTCCCTTAGAATGAAAGGAAGGCATTATTGTTAAAATCCCTAAAAAGGGATACCGTAGAAACTGCAATAATTGGCGTGGAATTACATTGTTAGTTGTGACTAGCAAAGTTTTCACATACTTTTTCCTTTAAAGAATTTTTCATGTTCTCGAGAAGGGAATAAGAAGAGAACAAGCTGGCATTAGGCCCTGTAGATCATGTACTGACCAAATTAATACTGTAAGGATTATTATTAAACAATCTATTGAATTTAAATCGCCATTACATTTACTATTTATGGATTTCTGAAAAGCTTTTGATTCAGTGGACAGAGAATGGATTTGGATGGCACTTGAAGAAAAAGGACTTCCTATCAAGTTTATTAAATTAATCCAAGAAGGTTATAGTCATGTCAAATGTAAAGTATTGCATGAAGGTCAACTATTCTGCCTCTTTTTAAACTAAATCAGGTGTTAGACATGGTTTCATGTTAGCTCCACTTCTCTTCTTAGTGGCTTTAGATAAAGTACTAAGAACCTGCTGGAGTCAAAACTGTAAAGTTGTACGTTGAACATTTACAGATACACTTGAAGATCTTGATTAAGCTGGCGACATCTGTTTATTCTCACATAGGCAAGAACATAGGCAAGAGAAAATTAATATTCTGCATAATGAATCATAAATTTCTCTAAAACTGAAGAGATGAGAATCAATGCGAAATCACAACGTCCTATCACTTTAGAAAATCAAACTATTAAAAGAGTGAACAGCTTCACAGTATCTTGGCAATAATGTGTCTGAAAACGGAGGAACACATAAGGATATTGAAATTAGGATTCAAAAAGCCAGAGCTACTTTCACTAGATTAGGAAGAATGTGGCAAACCCAACTTTATTAGTAAAAATACCAAAGTAAGGTTGTTCAATATATATGTTAAAACCTGTTTTATTATATGGTTGCCAGACCTGGGGCTTACCTCCGAGCTACAGAGAAAACTCCAGTCATTTGTAAACAGATGTTTACGAAACATCATGAAAATCTGGTGGCGGCCAACAGTTATCTCTTATACAGAGTTATGGAAGCTTACTGGTCAGATAGATATTTTTAAAGAAATTAGAAAACGAAAATTTGGGTGGACTGGACACACACGCCGAAAAGCTGATTGTGAACCTTGTAAAATAGCCCTACAGTGGAACCCACAGGTAGTAGCAAAACAGGAAGGCCTCGCACGTCTTGGCGACGGACTACAATTAACGAATCTGGAAATAAAAGTTGGAACGAACTTCGAGTGCTTGCTAAAGATCGTGCGGATTGGAAACGATTTGTAGACGACCTATTTTCATGATTGGAACAATGGATTTTATTATTAATATTATTAAATATTGATGTGTCAAGTAATGCATTTCAAATATTCTTAAGTTACAGCGAATAACCTCACTAGTCAAATCGATTTTCTTTTAGAAGTCATTCTAGATTTACTGTATTTCTTTTTATACACAACATTAATAAAGTGAAGAACTTTGAACAACATTTCATTTTAAGTATTGTTGTAAAGTCATTGTAAAAACTTTGTCACCCATTTTGACACTTTTTGTTTCTACATTTTCCTCTAAGGAATCAACTGTCATTTTAAAGATGAATTTCAGAACAAAAAGATCCAAGTCAATGTAATCATTGTCGAACATGTATAAAAAAGAAAATCTGTAGGTGAACCCCTAATAACTCGAACTCTGAGAAAAATCATTCTTATCTTTATCTCTGAGTAGCAAAGCCAGATCAAGTAATTTGGTTTTTAAGATGTTGAATAGAATTTGAAGGAGTGAAATACAGGTTCAGCTTTGCTACTTCACAGCAGGTTCAACAAGTGAGAACTGATTTTTTCTTTGATAGACATTGAGGATATTATTTTTTCCTTTTGCAAGAAGGCTATTGAGAAGGTATGATCTGAATTCTTCCAATTACACAACGGAGGAACTCAAAATGGAACACAACGTTTTCTTGAAATTTCATACCTAAACTTTTTGCAGTATAAATGATAATTACACTAGGCAACAAAATTAAACTTTTTCTTGTATCTTTGATGAAAATAGTTGATGTTTATGTTCTCGAGTGTGCTAAACATGAAAATGGCCATTAAAATGCATGTTTAGCTCTAGCTTTTTAGATATCTCAACTTATCATAATTATACTTAAATGCATAATGCATGTATTTACCTTAAAGTTTCCCCTTGGAGAAATGCCTCTGATGCCGCAATCACTTTGCATGCCGTTTGTATTCTGTTGCTGGTGATTCTCTGATGAGTGTCCAGCAGTAATCTGCCAACAATTCTGGATTCTACAAGTATTTTGTTAATAACATTATCTTTTCCAGGTTCAAGTGATTGACGCATAGGCCATTCCTTCTGTTCGTAGTGGGATGCCCTGGTACGACAGTCCCACCTACACAAAAAGCAACAGAATTTGGTGTAACCCTGTTGCAAGGTAAACTTCTCATAGTTAACTCTGCATAATAGTTGTTCATATTGTCATACGTTTCCTTCCTGTAGGCTGCATCAACAATTGGTACAGATAGAAACAAGTTATCATTGTGTAACTTGTTTCAGCCTTTAGAGTTATCTTTGATGAATCTATGAACAATCTCCATTTATCACTTTTATAGTCAATTTTCAGAGCTGTCATGAGACCATCAATATCACTGCAAAATACCAAGTTATCTTCTTTGGTGAAAATGGTAGGAATGGAGAGTGGCGGTTCACGGAACACACTGACATTTACAGATTTGTCAAGACAATTCCACTGCTGCAATGTAGATGCCAACAGTTCTGCTTTACCTTTAGGCAATTCCAAATCTCTTAACAGATCATTCAACTCACACTGTGTTACTTTGTGTTGCTGTGTAGACTCCTCATTACACTGGAAATCAGTATCTTTCGATGTACTCGATTTAAAGGTGGTGGAGTAGCATTCGAGTCACTGCTGTCCTCGTCACTAACAGTATAAGAAACAGGTGGGATGGGAACAGGTAGCCCATCTCCATTAGGCACTGGACGCATAGCTGATCTTATGTAAGGAGATGTCAACGCTGACTTTTTCTTCTTTGAAATACCATGTTTTAAGAGAGTTGTTGTGCAAAAATAACAATCATTTACGTGGTTTAATGGTTCTCTTCAGATCATCGGAATAGCAAAGCCCATTGATGATCTTTTACGATTCAACCACGAACGAATACCTGTGACACAAGATATATGAGGGTCTCTCCCCTCCCCCTTCTCTGTTGCTGGGCACTGCGTTTAAAAAAAAAAAAGGCTTCCAACACTGCATGATGGGAAGTAAGAGGGTTAGAAACGCTATGAGGGTTAACTTTTGTGCGATTTCCACGGAAATTACAAGACAGGCAAAATAAATTCTTAGCACTACCTGATTCTGAACCCCCCCCCCCCATATCTATAAAACTAGAGCTAATCTGAGATTTTAATGGTCATTTTCGTGATAAGCATGGTCGATTTAGTAAAGATCAAATGATTTTGTTCAAGATATATTTTCACTGTTGCCTAGGGTGTTATCAGAGGATAATGTATTTGATTCAGAAATTAAAGATTCAGTAAAGAATAAGTCAAAAAGGAAGTTGTATTGGATATTTGAGTTTTGAAGATTAACAGATGGTTTGTGAAAATCAAAAGAAATTCCACTATAATGCAAATTTCGGCTATGATCTACAGGATAGAAATGAAGAAAAAGATAGAGAACACTAAGAAAAATTGTTACGATATGCTAATAACCAAAAAAGTTTCAAACTATGATCACTTTTGATGTAAGAGACCAAATTTTCATTCACATTTAAATGAGGTAATCTGGGGAAATGGTCTCAAATTGTTTCTCTCTGTTCTATTCAAACAGATTTTACTTTGAATTTTTATTTCCAACTGAGAAGACTATTCTCTTAAGGAAATGAATTTTAATTGTATTATTACGGCAAGAAATCTACAAACGAATCGGATACTCCAGTGTAAAATCAACTTCTGACTTTCTTTATCCTTAATCGTTCCTTTTCGGTGCTATAATTTCAATGTTTCATAATGTAAATATAATATAGAACTTTGCATGTTCTGCGTAGTATTAACTTCAAAAATAAAGTCATACACCTGACTAAGTGATACAAAAATTAATTTATACAAAAAAATATACAATAACCACAAGGTTTCGCCGTCGAGAAACGGCCTCCTCAAGTGATATGAACAAATAAAAGGAAAGTCAATTTATACAAAAAATTCAAATAGTTGAAGTAATATGCGCATGCGGCCACGTCACAGGAGTACTGCAGTGAATTTGATTGCTGGATAACGAATGGTGCACTCTATCAACCAACGTCCATCAATGGTTATCGTCTTACACAAAAATATAAAAATATAAAAAGAAAACTAGTAACACAAAGTTTAAACTGTATATTTTTTTGTATCACTTAGTCAAGTGTATGGCTTCATTTTTGAAGTTCATAATGTAAATACTTTAAAGAACAATTAACAATTCTGTAGAGATCTTTTACAAAGAAACCCATTTATTGTGTGTAATTTGCGAGAAAGAATTAGAGAATAACTTATACTATAAAATTTCGTGTTAAATTCTGAAAGAACTTCAGTGAAAAAAAAATATCCACTAATGAATATTACAAATAAATTCTATTTTTTTTCATTAAGTCTGTAAGATTGTAACATTGTAAAGAGATTTATACAGCAATCTATTGAAAAGAAAATTACAGATTTTTTCAAATGAAAACAAAAATAATGTACGTAAAATAAATAAAATTTCATTTCAATTCTAAAATTTTCATTTATTTCTGATATTTCAATTTTTCTGCTCATCATTATAACAGTATTTTTTTTATATAAAGATTGTTATACTCAGCAAGTTTCTATCAATTTCGCTGCCGAAAATATTTGGCTAAATTTCCATAAGTAATATTTGCTCTCCCCCCCCCCCCCTTTAAATATTATTTTGCCGATTAGTTGTTATGTCTCTCCTTCCTAATGATTTTATCCATTTCTCATTGATTAGTTTCGTAATAGTCTTCCTTTATAAGACGACACTTCGTTTTCTTTCCTCGTCAGATGAAGGCTGCTCAAAGCGAAGCCGAAACTAGTCACTGCCCTTTTTTAAGGTTTGGGCGTTTTAACTTGTTATCTTTTAGTTCAAGTACGTTTTTGACATACCCTCACCAGTTTATTGTTCTAAAATAGGTTTAACTCTGAAGGAGAAAATAAATATTAAACAAAATTTAATAAAGGCCTTCAGCCCTGACTATGCATGGGAGACTTTTCACGAATGGCTCTGGAGGAATGACAGTCCATTCTTCCTGAAGGGCTGTAGCCAGAATAGATATGGTTGTGGTACTTTGGGGTCTAGAGAGAAGTCTGCGTTCAAATTCGTCCCAAATGTGTTCCATGGGGTTCATGTCGGGTCTCTCAGCAGGTCAGTCCCATTCCGGAACTTTATTACTCACAAACCATTCCCTCAGAAACTCGCTTTATGTTACGCAGAAGTGATCCACTGTCTTAGGCAGTGCCTAACTGGTCAAAATTATTGTGCCCTTCAGCATTTATATATGATCTAAGAGAGCCGAATCCATTCCATGAAAAATATCCCAACATCGTTAAGCAACTTTCTTCAAACTTCACTGCTGGCATTGCTCGCACTACACATTATGGTACATATCATTTTATTGTGGTTGCGCCTTACCGTTTCCGCTTCACAATGACGACTTCGGCAACTTTAGATAGATTGAAATGTTCCTGACAGACTTATTATTCAAGTGGCAGCTGATGATCAGTCCACTTCTAAGTCACTAAGCTCTGTTGATCGGCCCATTCTGCTGGGTTTTTTTTTTTTGTATCAATTAATAATATTCGACTCCCTGCTTCCTTCTACATAAATACGTGACGTCATAGTGACGTGTAGGCTTCAGTTCCCTATTCGGATGTCCGATATTTTTAATCACATAGTGTACATCTACATACAGAGTCATTCCTTAAATGTTCATACTCATGCACATGATGTTTCTGTGTCCAACGATGTTTTATGGCCAAACGATATTTTTACGGAACGACCTCTTTTGCGAGGTTCTGACGAGATAAACAACAGAAATTTAAATAAAATAAAAATAAAATAAATGAAATTTTAATGACGAAAAATTCTACTCCAAATTAATTGATATTCTCTATATCAATTACAATATATTAAACGAGAAATGACGTGAATAAATATTTTAATGAAGAATAAAATAATAAATAAATAAAATAGGCTTAGCTCTGAAGAAAAAGGGGGAAAAACAAACGTATGATGCATATGACCAAGGTACTATAGCAGTACGAAAATGCTCCAAGAGCCAAAGAGTTTAATTCATTTCGGTCTCTCTAGATGTCGCTCTTCCCAGAGATCAAAAGGCATGAAATCAAAAGTACTTCTCATTATTGAATAACTTAATTAGTGATCAATCACTAAGGTTTGATATTTTTCTGATAAATAGTTCAATTTTGAAATAGTTTATTGATTAACATAAAATTTAATAATTACAAAATTGATAAATTAACATTCAGTTAATGTAAATATTGATTTATTAATTAATAATAATTAAATTTATTAATTTATGAATACAGTAAAACCCCGTTATTACGCTCGTCAAGGGAACATGACCTACAAGCGTAATAAGCGGGATAGCGCTATAGACGGGAAATGATTTATTAGATGGGGAAACATTTAGACACCATTTTACAGGAAAGATACTTGATTCTGAAATAGATATGGTGCAAATGTGAGCTTATTTCCTATTAAAAAAAATCTTTGATTGTGGTTTGCCGTGTATGTGTGCTACTGTTATGAATTATGACATTTTCAATGCGGTTCAAGTAACTATTAACATCAATTGATACACCACTAGGAGCAACACTAATATATTTTCGGAGCAGATTTAGTGCACTGCCCGCTATTTCACGCGCCTTTTCTTGAATGATTGGGCCACTTAATGGCACTGATGCATCACGGGACTGATGAATCCATTCAATTAGAATTTCCTCGGCATCTTCATATTTTCCACACTTTACTTTTTTACGTTTGCAACCACCCTTCGCTGTATTGGTAATTTCATTCTTATTTTTTATTATTGTTCTCAGAGTGGATGAGGGAATTCCTAGAGATTCTGCGAAATCCTTCTGACTTAATGTAGAATTCTCGACGTACTTACGGAGAATTTGCAATTTTTCACTTATAGAAAGGGATTTCCGCTTCGACATTTTGCACTAACTTACTGTATCACAGACCCGCACTTTTAAAGAGTTCAAAGATTACCTCCTACCAAGGAAAGAAAAGAATCTTAACAGTGTTACATTTCTTTTCGATAAAAAATTTCCGATATAAAAAAAGCGCTACAAGCGGGATTTGAAGCGTTAAAAGAGGGTAAAAGTATACAGAGTTACATAGAAAATTCCAGGGACCGTATGAAAGGAGCGTAAAGAACGGGATAGTGCTACGGAGCGTAATAATGGGGTTTTACTGTAATTATAATTATTAATTAATTAATTATTGCAAGTATTTTTGTCCCGAAACTCATGAAGAAGTTCCAAAGTCCCTGAAATATCTTGATGTGCTTTTATTATTAATAAATAACCGTTTTGTTTTTCAAAAACCGGTTATTGTTGTTGCAATTATCGAGGTTTTAAGTCGATTAAATTAAGTTTTCCATTTTTTTTTTCGGGTATAACTTAGGGAAATATTACGGGTGATAACAGTGTGATACAGTATTTCTCTTAATTATTTCTACCTCATCTGACATTAGGTAGAGGTTATAATTTGGAATTTTATTGGAAAACCGCTTAAGGATAAGTGCTGTCATGTTGACTACATAATAACAACTTTAACGCTGCAACACAAAAGCTCTCTTCAATTGAAGGCAGTAAAAATGAAATAACTGATTTGATGTTATTGATTTGTAACACCTGTCAGTTATGTTATTTCCACTGTTTTCAATTAAAGAATGGCTGTTGTCGATAAACAAAAAAAACAAAAAAAGTTATTTTGTCCAATTCAATGTTCAATGGAAGACTGAAAATAACTGACTTGGAATTATTTGATTTAAAACGATTTTCTTTTTCTCCAATACAAATTTGAAGACGAAACAATTTGAATAAATTGATTATTTTAAAAAAATTCACTTACGAAAACTGAGAATATTAATAAAAGTTAAAACTTTTATTTTTTTTCATTAAAAGGAAAAATATAATAAAATCAAAAAAAATTTTTTTATTTATGCTTATATAAACAGAGTTTATTGTATTTGATTTTTGATTTTTATTAAAAGCAAAATTTAATCTTAAGAAAATTAAGATTTTTGAGGTGAAATTTGCATTAAAGTAAAGACAACAATGTTGTCAAGATTAAAAGTTTTCCATCAAATCTGTTTTTTTTTTTTTGGACGATAGGCCTAATAGATGGAAAAAAGATCGTTTTGAAATTTAGAAGGAAATGTAGAGGTTTACGATTTGTAATTTAAAGGTTTTGAAGCAGTGCCGAAATTAGACTTCGTGAGGCCCTAAGCTAGGTTGAACACGGAGTCATCGTGTTAAAAAGTTACAGTAGAATATTTTCCCTATTTAAACGCAACCACAAGGCGCCACAAAAAAATTGAAAACATACTTTTGATTATTCCAAAATCCCCCCCCCAAAAAAAAATAAAATAAAATAGAAATTCTGAAATTTTGTAAGGCTCTGTTTATTGTGAAGCCCTACACTGTAGCTTATTTAGAAAAGAGAGCCTAAATCCGGCTTTGTTTTCAGATCATATTCAGAGGTTTTCGTGCCTGATGGTTAGGTAAATTAACTGAAAGCAATAAGAGATGTGAGGATTATATGTGTTTTGGTTTGTTTTGTTTTTTTGTTTGTTTTTTTTGTTTTTTGATTGAGATGCTGAATTTCCTGAAATCTGATTCAGAATCATGAAATTCAGGAAAAAAACGACAGAGGGATTTCAGATTTTCAAGTTGGCAACAGTAGAAAGTAGGAATTAGGGATGGAGGGTTTTCGATTAACCCAATTATCTGTTTATTTATTTTATTTGTTTGGTTATTTATATATTTTTGACTGTAAGTGATTATTTGCTTTACAGGCGCTTCATAGTGATGACAACATTATCATCATAAAACCTGACATAGCGGGGGAGGGGCATATTATGGTGAATTCAATCGGATTACTGGTTCGTGAAGGAAAGAGACAGAGATTTAGTTGGGTCTAAACTCAATCTGAACTAGACTAGACTCGACTGTTTATTTTCGGGAAAGCATGAGTTTAAATAGGCAATGTACATTGATTTGTCATTGGCTGGTGTGCTTTAACAGTTCATTGGGCGTTTAAATTACATATGATTAGTAACTGAATTTTAACTGTAGATTTAAATTTAAATTCCGAGAATTACGGTAGCACAACAGCCATTGATAATTTAAAATTCAACAACAGAATTTGACCGTTACCGGTTTAGAATTTGAAATTTACACTGGATTGAATTATAATTTATTAGAACACTAAGATAAAATAGAATACATCGAATAAATACAAATATACCTATAATCTAACTATATAAAAAGACAAGACCTGATTCACTCACTCATTCATTCACTGACTCATCAACGCCCACCCCAAACCCTTGGACCTAGAAAGCTGAAATTTTGCACAGAGGTTTCCTTTATGGTGTAGATAAGGAATAAGGTCGAATTTTGCGAAATTCCCAAGGGGTGGTAAATTCTGCAATGATTTTCCTAATTTTTTCGATGTAATTACTTCCGTTGACATTAGTTGAAGTAGAACTATTTAATTGTGTCATCATGTTTGGAAAATTAGACAAATTTTTATTTTCAAGCTTGAATTCAAGAAGATTTATTTTCTCTTGGAAAGCATTTACAGAACTGATCACATGAAAAATGATTTCATCCGGAACTGTAGTTCTAAATTTAATTCATTTAGTTAAACTGTTACATCGATTAAAAATGCTAAACATCATATTTCCACTGTTTGTAATATCACCTCTTTTGATAAGAAATTGCTTACCTTCATCAATTAAATCCCTAAATCGCTGCGGAAATTTTTCCCGATTTAACTATCTAACGTCAGTATGTATATGTAGTTCAGAATGTCCATCATTATTACTTTCTTCCACTTGTAACTTAAAAAGACGCCATTGGAGACTTTTTGCCCAAATCGAATTAGAAATCTTGAAAGGTGTATTCATAATTTCTTTCGTATTTAAAATTTTAACAAACACTTGTTGGTTGCAATGATATTAGAGGAAAAGATGTAAAAACGGGCACAGGTGTTAATATGGGCACCCCCTCCCCAAGGGGCTATGGGAGGTGCTGCAGTTTTGCGGACAGGACTAGATGGTGTCTTTTATTGATATAAGATAGCAGAGAGCAGTTGGAACCTTTAATTTCAAGTAGTGTAGATGCAGCGTCAGTTATTGAGCGAATTGGTGTTTGTTCTGGACTGCAAACCTTTGACAGATATGTGAAATCGCTTTCTTTTCATGTCCTTCTGATTAGTTTAAAATAATCTGCTAGTGATATCCGGAAAGCGGAGATCCTAAGCTACTTTTAGAAGCACGCCTTTAGTCACGCACGCCTTTAGTCACGCACGCCTTTAGGTCACATACGAAAGTGGCCATCTTGCTTAGGTGAGGTTGGTGTAAATATGGGCCCCCATTCAAAGGGGGCCAATAATTACACCATTTTTTTTCTCTTAAACAACGTAAACTAGCTATGCCCATTGATGAGGCTGCTGAAACACCGCAATGTCCCCGGGGAACTTCAAAAGCAGTTTCTCCGTTCGACATATCTTCTGTCCCCAACATTAAGAGAACCACTACTCGGAGACGCAAAGCAGCAAGGGCCAGCCTCATCACTGGAACGCCATACAAAGATCAGTTGTCCAAGTCGCTTGACAAAAGTGCTCTCAAGAAGAAGTCGTTGAGTTTTCCTTGGGTTAGAGACAGGGTTGGGAGGACCAAAGGCCTTCAGAAAAAGAAAATTCAACCCACGAAACGAGTCTACGATTCATCATCGGACTCAGACTTCTGCGACCCTCCCCTTGTGGACAACGATGATGACCTGATAGCAACGATGGGGATAAACCAGAATCGAATGATGCACCTTGCATCTTTTGTGAGGAAAATTTCTCTCAAGACACTCGCGGAGAAGTGTGGGTTGAATGTGTTATGTGCCAAAAGTGGACACAGTTAGATTGTGCCGGGTCAGAAAGAGCCATTTATGTTTGCGAATTCTGTAAATAATTTTTGATTTGATGTTCATTTAAAATTCTCCAATATACAACTTGCTCTTTGTACCGTTTTGTATTGTTTTATCCTGTTTTAAAACATTTTAAACTATTATAAAGCCACAACATACTCACATAAATAAATGTAATAAAATAGTTGTCGTAATAGCAATTGTTTTTAACAATCAATGTAATATTATATTCACGTAGTCTTCCTTAATTGTTATTTAAATTCTTTTTTATTTCGTTACAATTTCATTTTAAGCTGAAAAAGAAGAGACGTTTTATCTCTTTGAAAATTTCTTTTAATAAATGTCTGTTTTATTGCATTTATTTATGTGAGTATGCTGTGGTTTTATAATAATAATAATTCCAGAAGAGAAGAAATTAGGAAGAAATATGGAATAAGTACATAAAAGTTGATTTTAAACTATTGTTTTTTTACTTTTTTGGAGAGGGCCCATATTTGCCTCCAATTTTTTCTGGTGCTTTTTTAGAAGCTTTTTGTAAATCTTCATTTTCGAATTGAAATAATTGATATTAATCATTGTTTTGCCTCCTCTCATTTAGTAAGCTTGTTATACTTTTTAATGAAGGTCAAAAATCTAGAATTTTTCCAAGAGAAAGTAACTTTAAGTCAAAAACAAAAGAGGGTGCCCATATTTACACCTTTTCCTCTAATAGAACGAGTAACGTTCGAACGAAAATTCAGAACAGTTAATAAAAAAGATTTTTTTTTTTTTGAGAAATTAGTAACATATTTTAAAAAGTTGTACAGTAAAACCTCTCAAACCCGGCCTAATGTGGCGTCCAGTAAGTCGGATTACAGAAAAGCCGGACTACCGAGAGTGTTCTTAAAATAACTCAATATATCAATTTTTGTAAAAACATAATGTCAGGTTTAATTAATTTAACCCCATTTTCATAATTTTGCACTTAAATATTTATTAAAAACAATACAAATAAAAAGTGTATTTAATAATTACAGTAGTCTTATTTATTGTGTACAGTACAATGATGGAAATGCGTTAAACTACATTTTAACAATATATGTACTGTAAAATAAAAAAAACAAAAAAATCTAGTTTGTAATGTCTCTTTTAATGTTTTAAATTTACATGAAAAGCTACTATTTAATCTAAAAAACAAAAATACTAAAATGTTCACCAATAAATGGCATTGTTCTACTCACATTACTTTAAAAAAAATGAAGTTATCGCTGTTGATTTAATCGCTGCGAACGTTTCTTTGATGCAATGTCTCTCCACCTCCTAAAAAAGCATAACGTCGATTGCTGTTGTCTCCTCTTTTACAATTTAGAAACGAATTTAATTATTAAAAAAAAAAAAAAAATACTCAGGACCAGGCTGGATTACTGAGGGTCGGATTTGAGAGGTTTTACCGTATTATTAATAATTTAAAATTAAAAATTAATCAAAAACTTAAAAAAAAAAATTTTCTACTGAAATTTTCTTACCACTGATGATGATGATAAAAGAGATGATTCAGAAACTCTGCTCTCCTGAATTTTAAATGTGCTTTTTTTTTTAATTTTTGATTAATTTTTAACCTTAAATTATTTATAAATGCAAATTTTTAAAATGCTTGAATGATGTTTTTTAAAGAATCTTTTTTACTATGATGATATTGATATTTTTTACTACGATAAAATCAGAAAATCTTCGTCATTCTACATAGTGTGACAAAACCATTGTGACATGCTGTCAAAGTTGATGCTCCATCCGTGATAACTGAAACAAGCTTATAGAGATGTAATTGAACGATGTTAACAAAATTCTTAAATAATTCTTCATTTCACATTTTTCCTTTTAGTGGAATGATCATAAGTATTTCTTCTTTAGTCGAGAAATCTTTCAAAAACCATTCTAATAAAAATAGTCATTTCAAATCGCCAACTGAAGTGAAAAAACAAAACCTGACAATCCTTAGCATTAATTACTCTTAAATCTGTACTTATTTCGTTCACTCGTTTTACAACTACATTGAGTGATAACTGCATTTGGTTGATGACAGAAACGATTTACTTATGATTTATTTTTAAAGTCACAAAACAAAGAGTCTCCTTTATAAATGCTTTTTAAAAATTGCTCCATCAATAAAGGGTTTTATATTTTTAGTAAAATAATGGCTTACTCATAAAGACGTAATGTAGCAGCCTTTGATGGTTGTTTAGTAAAACTAACTGCTGGAAGGATAGACTTGTCTTCAGTTCTTTAACTTTAGCTTTTCTTCAATCACTGTTACGAGGATATTTAATTTCGTAATTACTATGCACCGTTTTGAAATCTCATTTCTCCGTTTCCTTTATTGGATAATGAATCTACAAATTTATTATTACAAATTAAACAATAATAACTGGCTTTGTTCATGACAAAGAAATAATTGGGGTTCCAATCTTCATTTTTTAGTGTTATTCAAAGTGTCACAATTTAAAAATTATTAAAAAAAAATATATAATAAGCGTAAAACAAACGAGCCAATTTGCTGTGTTTCCATAGCAACTGTTTTCAGACAATAGTACATAGTTTATATACAAAATTTCCGTATTCTTCTTTCAATTCCTTCCTTTTCATATTACTATTTTCAACAAAAAACTCCACACACTCCATATCTTAGTATTTAAAATTGTTTATTCCAAATACTATGCGAAGTTTTGGGACGAAATTGTATCGTCATCCCTTCTTCAAGCGTCATCCCTTCTCCTGAAGATATGAAGTGTGTGGAGTTTTTGTTTATAATAGTACATAGTTGTGCCACGCTTGCACATTGGCGCTAAAGATCAAACAAACAAATGAATATCGCATCAATCAACACGATCAGAATTCGGTCAACTTCGGCTCTTTGCTTTTAAGCCGAAATTACAAAATTTTAAAAAATGGTTGCATTTGAGTCCGATTGTTTTCGAAAACTAGGACTCACAACAAAATACGGTATATGGATACATTACAGGCGACGACCAAAAATAATTATGCATCGACCGGTAGATCGAAATCGACGGTATTGATACCCTGCCATAAGGGACGATTCATGTTTGTCCGATTGGTAGTTCGGGCTCTAGAGTGGTAACAGAGGAACGGACAGACGAAACAGTGAATATAAGAGCTTATAAATATAATAAATTATACATATAAAATTTAATATACATATGTTTTATATGGACATGGATAGTCTTATTAACGCGTGTATACTTGACTAAACAATTTAATAAAAGAAAAGTTACTCTTTTATCACTTTAAAAATTTCCCTCTCGGGAAGGAAACCTGGTTGTGACTTTTAATGTTTTTAATTCAATTTTAATGTAATTTTTAATTTTTAAAGTTTTAACTTTTATCTTTTATTAAATTGTATAGTTCAATTGTACAGGCGTTAATAAGACTATCCATGAACATTTACAGTACACTTTATCATTACTATTATGAATATATATTAAAATTTATATAAATTTACATACAAATTATATAAAATGTATAAATTAAAAAAAAAAAAAAAGAAATCCTTAAATCTTCACACAGATAACATTTTTATATTTTTTTTAAATAATATATTAACTTTTACTTCTAATTTTAGAAAATGGAAAAATCTATTTAATCTCTAAGTCTCAAGTCTTTTTTTTTTTTTTTTTAAAGATATTGTTTTAAAGAAATATGCCTATAGAAGAAGATATTTATAAAAAAGTAAAACAATTCTGATTACAAACATTACTTAAAAATATAAATATGGTATTATATCCAGTAAGAAATTACACACTATATGGTCAAAAGTATCCGGCACCA
>JAFIDM010012231.1:22886129-22913026 GCA_023159025.1 Thereuonema tuberculata
CCTCTAGTGTTAGTTACAGCCTAATTTCGCCTTTACAGTGCCTCCACTCGTTTCAATAAATAAAGTTGTCTAAAGCTTCCATTTTAGCTTCTCGTATAGGAGGGACCTAATGTTTGCAGTTCATTTTTAACTGTTACAAAATTATCAAAGTCACTTGTCAGGAAGCTTCCATAGATGGACTGGATATTACGATGTTTGGTATTAAATTTCTTGAGCAGTGCCTTAGCAGTCAATCGTCTTCAATAATCAGTTGTTACTTTTTACAACCAACAGACTTCGACGTAACTATAATAAATGGAAAAATATTCATACAAAATTTCTAGAACGATCTCCTTCTGTTATTTCGTAATACAATCAGCTGTTATGAGAAATATGGTAATAAGACTTAGTTAAAGCACGAGAAATTATCTAATTCTATTTTGTGCTTTTATTAAATGAATTGATTTTAATTACAGTGTTTTTACCATCTTTTATTCAGGCATATCATAGTCCAGTGTTCTCAACCTTTTTCGCTACACGGCACACATACTGTATGTTAGCAGAAACCTCGCTGCAACCAAACCTTGTCAATGCTTTCATTGCTATCACAAAATGTTTTGGAAAAATAATCTAAGATTTACCATCATAATAGTGTGTTTTAAAATAAAATAAAATATTTTTAAACCTATTTGAATCAAAATTAATATTTTATTATCCTTAATTGTTAGAACGAACAGAATGTACTTCATTTTTCCGTTTGCTAAGTTTATTTGATATTTAGATTTTATTCAAGATGCGACCATTTCACTGGTGTGAAGGTAAATAGTTGCTTAGAGATACTCTCAGAAGTTTCTCGCCAAAGGCATCCTCACGGCCTATCACTGGGCTGCGGCAGAACGGTTGCGAAACACTGTCACAGATTAATAGAGAAATTAAGGCGTATCTTTATAAAATAGATACTGCCTTTAGTTAGTTCACAAATAGAGAAATTAAGGCATATCTTTATAAAGTAGATACTGTCTTTAGTTAGTGCACAAATAGAGAAATTAAGGCATTTCTTTATAAAATAGATACTGCCTTTAGTTAGTTCACAAATAGAGAAATTAAGGAATATCTTTATAAAGTAGATACTGCCTTTAGTTAGTGCACAAATAGAGAAATTAAGGAATATCTTTATAAAGTAGATACTGCCTTTAGTTAGTTCACAAATAGAGAAATTAAGGCATTTCTTTATAAAGTAGATACTGCCTTTAGTTAGTTCACAAATAGAGAAATTAAGGCATATCTTTATAAAATAGATACTGTCTTTAGTTAGTGCACAAATAGAGAAATTAAGGCAGTTCTTTATAAAATAGATATTGCCTTTAGTTAGTTCACAAATAGAGAAATTAAGGAATATCTTTATAAAGTAGATACTGCCTTTAGTTAGTGCACAAATAGAGAAATTAAGGCATATCTTTATAAAATAGATACCGCCTTTAGTTAGTTCACAAATAGAGAAATTAAGGAATATCTTTATAAAGTAGATACTGCCTTTAGTTAGTGCACAAATAGAGAAATTATGGAATATCTTTATAAAGTAGATACTGCCTTTAGTTAGTGCATCAGTTCAAACTCCCTAAAATGGCACTGCCTCATGCTAATATTATATAGTAGGCATGAAATAAGAATAAATTGGAATTTGATAAAGATGAATGTGTAGAGCTGACCAGAAAACTCCTTGAAACAAGAATTAATGGCCATAATAGAGTATTAATTATTAATTTGTTTGATTTCTTTATTCTTTTTTGTTATTGGAAAGAAATTTGTATTCTTTAATGTTCAGTAAGTCTTTTTCTTTTTCAGATTCAAAATAATGGCAATGAAATATTCTTCTGTTTTTAGAGCAGAAATTAATGATTCTTTGGATACAGTTGTTTATTGGATCGAACGTGCCATCAATGGGAAACTAGTCGTTCCACGTCCACCTCTGTCCGGACTTACTTACAAAAGAACGTTGTATTTGGTTTGGATTCGCGTCGTTAGAGGTACACGGGAAGTTTTAATGGCATTTGTTCTGGCCTTTGTAATATGCCTTTATTACGACTTATTACAAATCCACGTCTGAGCATCCTTAAATAATGATCAATTAATAATAATAATAAAGTTAATAAATTCACACACAAAATTAACGCTAGAAATTCAGAATTTAAGCATGAACAGAAAAATGAAAACATTATAATTTGTTTTGGACTAATGTTGAATTTTGATCTGGACATAACTACATTGAAGATTAATTTATTAGAGCCACTGAAATTCTAATATTTATTAGCAAAAATATGGTTTGGATAAACGTGAAAAAACTTTTGTGAATAGTCTTATCTGCATTTGTGATAGTTATATTTAGTCACCAAAGGCTCAGAAGATATGTTTTAAAATTGGTTAATAAAAATAAAAGTACCAGAAATTCTCATTAACTTTTAATCTCTTTAGGTTTGTGAATTTCATAAAAGATGGAAGCATCTTAAAATAATCTTAATTACCCTCTTAATTCTTTGGTTCTTGGTTTTGTTTGTGTCAGTTGTTGCCAAAATGCGATGTTCTAATGTCTTGATGTTCATTTATTTTAATATAATTATTATATAATTATTATTATTATATAATTTGTTATGTAGTCTCACAGTAAAACTATGAAAATACATTATCTAAAACGTATCTGTTTTTTGTTGTTTTTTTGTATTAATGTCTTCAGATGTTTATCTAATTATTTCTTGTTATTTTTATATGTAGCAATTACTTCACTATAGTTCTCCCGAAGCTAAGTTGATAATACAGAAACTGTTACTGGATGTATACCTTCGCAATGAAAAGTAGTCCATACATTAAATAATGATACTGTCAAAAATAAATGCCAATTAACAGAAATTATCATTTTAAACGTGTCGTAATTTCTCAAGATAAATATTTTAAGGAGATAAAGACAATATTTCAGATATTTATGAGTTTAAAAGTCATTAGTTCGTTAACCAATCACGTGAGCCTTCACATTTGAGTTAAAATGGCGTCTTCCAACTCCGCTGTTTTTCACCCATATAAATCAGGAAACCCTTAATAAAGTGCTGCTAAAATCATCATTCTTAATGCTTTGTGGAATTTAAGAGAAATACTGGCAGGATCAACCAGGTAACGAGTGGCATTGACCCAGCCGGCTGTTTAATCGACGACGAGGCTGGATCCGCTGACGGTGAAGGACAGAACGGCTGCCGGTGGCCAGTTTCCAGCGGCCGGCACCTTACAACGAAAGAAGCATCGGTCCTTCCATCTGCCTACAATGGGGGTCGGCGAATTTTCCTACGTCTTTCGAGGCAAAACGATCTCTCGGGCCGTTTGGCGACAGGTTCGATGGGTTCGAGATGGTCCCCCGACGAGTAAGCCCAGCTTTATGGGCGGGAAAACCAATTTCGATGGCGGCAGACGTGTTGCTGAGTGCCCGCCTATTTATTTGTGATATTTGCCTTCCACATGCAGTTCCTATATATTGTTCCGACAGGGTTTCCTTATTTTATTTCCTAATATTTTCAGAATAAAGATAATATTTGTTTAAAAAAAAAATCATAACATGACACTATCTCTTCAATATGTTTTAGCTATCGTTTTTTTGTTAAAAAAGAAAAATGAAATACAGGTCTATGTAAAAATAAAAGTCAAATAAGAAAGAATTTCCATTACAATTTTAATAATTTTTTATAAATTATTAAAAAATTTAAATATTTGTAATAAATTTTAATTACAAAAATGTATATTGAAATTTAATTCTGAGTAAGTTGAAATTCAATTTAAAAAAAAAAAAGTTTTATTTTTTGTTTATTTTCGTTTTAAATTCTTATAACTTAAGATTTCTTTTTAAAATTACAAATAGATTGTTTCTTTAATAAGTTTAATTTCTATCTGTTTTTTTTTAAATTGCTAAATATACAATAGAAGTATATCGGTAATGAAAATTCGTTTTGTTTACATCGGAAAAAGCGTCATGTGGGCGCGGAGGGATACTTTCAGATGCTCGGTGAGACGACTTGGTGTGATTTGACCTCGTAACAGTTTCTGTATTATCAACTGAGCTTCGGGAGAACTATAGAAGTTAAGAAATCAAATCAATTACTATAAAGCGGGCAATTCTTGTAAATTTTATCGTGAAAACAGGCCTAAGGGTTTTGATGAAATGGGGTGAATCTAGTATTTTTGATGCGAGAAACCGATTCAGCTAGGTCTCAATTTCGGGAAAACTCATTTAGAGAGTAAATGATTGACCTGGATACCAAGTTATTGTCTACAGTGTTTTCACTTTATTTTCGTTTGTTTTATTCTTAGTAAAGTCGTGGTCATGTGCGATTTTTACTTGTAATAAAATAATAATTTTACTTAATAATAATTTTTAAAACTTTTTCCTTTCAAAGTCGCGTGCATTCATTGCAGAGCTGATAATTCTCCCGAAAGGGGATTAACTAACCAGTGATTGTTCACAGTGTTCTTAACTTAATTATTTTACCACGCTTTTATTAACTCTCACTGTCCGGTTTCCGGATCAAATCTTCTAATCAATTTTTAAGTCACTTCCCATCAGTCAATCATCTAGAAATTTTGCGCACTTGCTTATATCTGATGACAATATCATAATATACAATAATATACTGATATATAAATATATATTACATTAATATATTCCGCCAAGGCAACACGTCCTTCCGTGCGCAGTTACTACCAAGACCAGCCGTTAGGCGGCGGCTTATATATACATACACACACACAACTACTTCTGAATTATATATACAGTAATCCATCGTTTATCGCGGTTAATGGGGACCAGAGCCCCCCGCGATAGGTGAAAATCCTCGAAGTAGGATTGGCCTCCCCTAGGAATTTTCGTATGTGTGTGTGAATACTAAAATGTTTAAAATATTTAAAATATGTATATTTATACTATATATATATATATATGCAGTAGAGCCCCGATTATCCGCGGGATTGGGTGGCAAGGGCTTCGCGGATAACAAAAATTGCGGATAATCCGAAAAAAGACTAAAAATGAGGTGTAAACATGAAAAAAAAATATTTCACCATTAAAAACTACGTTTTATTGTACAAAAAACATAATTTGTAAACTTTTAAAATATAAAAACACTACAGTAAAGCAGAAACCTTTGCATCCACAAATTCCGATAAGGCCTACAGGATCACGATGCACAATAAACCTGTCAGTAATTTTCGATCTTCGCACTATAGAGCTTATTGTATTTTCCGAGTATTAAAATGGGTTTTTTTGAGGTTCGTAATTAAAAATAATTTTCGCAGCACTCGCGGATCATCCACTCGCAGATAATCGGAGCTCTACTGTATATATATGTACAGTATATTTTGTCTGACTTCCTGTGGATATGTACAAACCTCTGAGAGAGCTGCTCTCTCTCTGTCTGGCAACCTAGGAAGCCGTTTCTCTCGCGCATCACGATGAAACAGCGCTGCTTTCCGCAATACGACCGCCGATATGGCGGTATTTTTGAATTTGTATTTTTCGATGAATATTTTTGAAAAACCCGCGATGCACTGAAGCCGCGAGACTTGAGGCGCGAAATAGCGAGGGATCACTGTACATAATTCTTATATATTTAATCATTATCTAACTATATAAAAAGACAAGATCTGACTGACTCACTCACTGACTGGCTGACTGATCAATGTCCAGCCCAAACCGTTCGACCTAGAAAGCTGAAAGTTTGCACAGAGGTTCCCTTTATGTTGTAGACAAGGAATAAGGCCGGATTTTGTGAAATTCCCACTCTTCTTCTTCTTTCTTCTTTGGGGCATGGCACCATGGGATACATCATAATACGAATTGCCTATTGTATACCGTAGCCACGTCCAAAATGATGCGTTTCCACCCAGTCCTAACTTGTGCGTGTAGTGTGGCTGTTGGCATGTCATAATTAATATAACGGAGATTGGGCTTCGTTTTGGGGGTAGCCCTAAAAAGGGCTGTTGGGTTTAAGGTTGCGTGGTTACACATCATATGACGCAAGGATCAAACAGTATGATTGTGGTCGATACTGTACAATTCGCAAGTAGTTGATCAGACTACTTGTATAGACACTGTTAGCGAAATCAGGGGCACCGCGTGAAGGTCAGTGTCTCGCCCACTGGTTATTCCCACTGGAAATTCCCACTGGTTAAGAAATAATGAGGGTTTATTGTCGCTTGAAAGTTTTCTTATTTCCGTAATTATTTCCGTAACTATAATTAGTAGAGACTTCAAATTTGGCATGTAAGTAGGTAATTATAATTACTAAAACCTTTTTTTAGGATGTTTCGAAATTCCCCCGGGATAGAATAAAAAGCATTGCTTTAAGTTATAAAGCTGAAAGTTTGCTTCCATTACTATTGTTAGGTTTTAGGATTTGTTATCATGACAATGAGAACTATACAAATATTGTTATGCAACAATTGGAGCTAAAATATTATTGTGCACAATAGCGCTACATATGCACCCGGTGGCGACAATGGGAACTATACAAATAGTGTTGTGCAACAATTACAACTAAAATATTGTTGTGCATAATAGCGACGGGTTTTTCGGGTTAGATATAGATTTGTAATGATCAGGTAATTTTTTACGAACTAGGAAAGGTTTGAAGTGATAGGGTTATGACGTTACAAAATTCAAATAACTTAACTAGGGGTATAAACTGGAGGGAGAAGGGGTGAAATTGGTGAGAAATCTTATATTTTCCGACCTCGATATTAATTTCATATCTAGGAATCTCGAGTTACAAAATTCAAATAACCTTGAACAATGGGTGTACACTGGGAGGACGGTGAGTGGATGGGCAAACATGGTTCAAAGATACTTCTACGAGGTTTTCGGGATAGATATAGATTTGTAATGAGATTAGAGCTTTTGAGTTATTGTTGTTTTTTGTTTTGTTTTTTATACCAACCAGGAAAGGTCCAAGTGATCTCGCAATTGCAATTTCTTTATCATCCACATTAGGACATTTGTTTTTTGTAACCCGAGCGAAGAACGGGTCGTTTTGCTAGTATAATATAAAAAGCGTAGTTGTGAAAGCTTTTTTAATGCCTTACTTATTTTCGTTTGATATTACTGAGCAAAGCTCGTTTTTGCAGGAACTGTTAGTTGTAAGAAGTGAACAGAATTCCATCTGAAAATAAAAGGATAATTTTCTGTTATAACAATCCAATTTCAAATTACAAAACTGAGCAAAAATAAATAACATTTTTACAACAACATTAAACATAAATAATAAAAAGAACGAAACTTTATTTTCAGAATAACTATTTATTTATTTTGAATTTATATGTAATAATATCATAATAGTTGAATAAATAAATTAACAAAGTGCTAAAAGCTTTTTTTACGAGTTCGAATTATTCTTGCTAGTCAATGAAGGCTCTGTGCTGGCGTGGCCGTGCGGTCTCGGCGGCGGCCAACCGTGGCGACCAGTACGCCAGTACCTGGGTTCGAATCCCGGCAGTGGCATGGCTGTTTCTTCTTCTGTGTTTCGTCCGTTTCTGCGGGTATATTGTGAGCTGGCTCCTACGGCATACCCTGGGCAACGATTCTTCGGCCAACCGCTCACTATCTCGCCCCTTGTCGTGGCCCTTAGTTTCACTAGTACGAGCCCGGGCATTCTCAAAAAAAAAAAAAAATGAAGGCTCTTTTTATAATTTTTTTTCTTTGTAACTTTTATTATATTTATTTTTTTGTAAATATATAAATACCAAAATATAACTATAGATAAAGCATTAAACAATATTTTTTTCTTAAATAGAGAGAGAAATTAACTTTCAAGTAATTCATTGACAATTAACTGCTAATTACTGTTCTAGTAAGTGACCTTGGTGATTTCTTTATCTCCTGTCATATGACAAACTTTCTGTAACCCCTCTAACAATTAAAACTCTTCTTAAATAATTATTATTTCTCTTATCTTTGTTTGGTCTGAACTCCGGAACTCCCAAGATTTTCATAAATGTATATTCCTAAATTATTTAAATAGGATTACCTCCAAGTAACAAACTACGATTCAACAAATTAGCCTAAAATATGTGGGTTAAATTACCTTAAAAAAGATTTCATCAAATTCACTGACAGGTAAGTGCATTATTAGAACTTTTACAAATGTCTTCACTCATTGCAGAAACATATTTCCTGACTTAAATCATTAGTTATTATATTTCAGTCTTGAATTTATTTATTTATTTATTTTATTTATGTAAATGCTGTGCCTAACATCTTCTTATTTCTTTCGATTGTTATTATGCAAATTGTTATTGTTATTATTTAAATTTAAGACATTAAGTTTTAAAGTCAAAATTAGTTATAAACTTTAATTTAGATCTTTTCATAGATTGGCCGATTATCATTTATATGAAAACATATAAAAATTTATACGTTTTAATTTCAAATAAAATAGCTATTCTACATTCCCCGCCAATGACAAAATAGGAAGCATGAATTGGTTTGTTTATTTTAGTGCATGATGGGAGATTTTTCTTTTTTCCCACAATTCCTCTGAACTTCTTTTCTTCTGTCTTAATTTCTGTTGCACTAAATTACAGATAAACGACAACCCAATGATAATTAAAAATATATATAAATATATATATTTCGTAATTCGAAATGAGGAAGGGCATGCAAAATATAAAGAATTATAAAATTTCCAGTAAATAACTAACAAATAATGAAATTCAATTATAATTAGTAATTTATTTTATCCCTGTACTTATTCAAAGATTGAAACACATTCGCAGAGGATCTTACAAACATTCTTCTCTTCCTATAAAGAAAAAAGATAAAATGTCTGTCAAAAAATTTATAATAGTTCCTTTCAGCCAACACACATATTTAAAAATAAAAATTAATGTACAATTAAAATAAGTCCAGACTAGTTGTGATCCGTTAAGGGATTCTCTTCAGTGTGAATGAGATATCAGCAATCCCGGTCTCTTAAAGTAGAAAGCGTCGACCACTCCCATAGAGCGATCACTCAAAGCTTGGCGTGTGGAGCCAATTGTCGCAGATATGTAAATTCGCTGCCTGTGAAGTGAGATTGTGCGCCCCTGACGGTGATCGCAATGGCGTCCTTAGTAACGATAAATAAGAACCAAGCACATGGTGGCTTGGTCGCACGTCTGATGGTTGATAACGATGATTCAGGCGCTGTGACAGCTGATCTGACAATCACTCTATCCTCCCGCTCTGCTGCGGCCCTAGGTCGACCGCTACCTTCATGACGCTGAAATCTGCCATTGTCCACCCATTTCTGCCAGCATCTTCTAATCGCCGCTTCACTTCGACCCATATGACGAGCGATTCTCTGATTTGTCCAACCTGCCTCTTTCAATTCAACGATACGACCTCTTTCAAACTCTGACAGTTGCACGTAATGAGCTCGAATCCTGCGGCGAGGCATTTTTTCAGTCGTTGAAAGGTATCCTAACTCGCAATGCAACATAAATTTTGACCATCAGATTGAGAATCGCTTCTTATATACACCTGCTGAGTGCGCAGTTCCGATGCGCTGTAGCTCTCGCTATTCATTTATTGGATACCAAAGTTTAATCATTTGCATGGGCGGTCCCAATGTCTTTGCATACGAAATTTCATTACAATCGGACAACTCCTTCTAGGTCGTCGTTTTTTTTGTTAATGAGTGTATTTTCCAACTGTCCTGCTATACTCCGTATATGAAAGGTGCACTCTTTAACTTTATTATGCATTTGGTTCAACGTTTGGGATAGTAACTTTTTTCTTAACCTCACTAAAATCTTGGTAATACAGTTAGATGTATTGGTTATCTTGAATCCCAAAAACCTTGGTGTAAGATCATTTTTAACACATTGGGTAACAAAAATTAAAGATGTTTTTGCTGATGCTAATTGTCTATTTAGGGGCACAAATTTGTTAATGTTTCTTCTGGTTCCGGGATGATTAATATCCTCTAAAAGCTTCATAATAAGGCTGCAATTGATTAAAATACTTTAACGTGTATATTAAAAGTTTATAATAGTTCCTTTCAGCCAACACAAATAATTAAAAATAAAAATTATATACAATTAAAAAAAGGCCAGACTAGTTGCGAACCGTTAACGGATCATCTTCAGTGTGAATGAGATATCAAAAACCCATTTCATATTTTTCGGATTTTTGTTCAAACTAATCCACTCGCTTAGTACACTTTAGGAAATAGTTAACATGATGTTTTTATTTGTGATAAAGATAAACAATAACACAAATAAATATGCCGTAGATTCCCAAAGGTGGTTTTTCCCTGATTATTTCTTTGTAAGCCAATTCGAGGGCTGAAAATCAGCCGCCTGTCAATTGGGGATCATTTTCGAGTGGAATGCTAAAATAATTGCAGATAACTATGCATATTTATTATATTTTATATTTATATTTATATATTTAAAGAAAAGAAGCTTTTAAAATGCTTAATCTATATCGATGAGATATAATTTTACACAAATTTCTTAAACCTTGTACATTTCAATACTGAGCATTTAAGATTCCAATTATAAATAAAAACTATGTTTCTAACTGTGAAGTAACCTGAACTATATCGATCGGTTGAGAATTCGCTTTTTAGACAGTTCCGAACCTAAAAATGGAAGGATAATTCAGAATTAACTTTTTTCATCTCCATTATTTTCTCATTTGTTTGTTGTTGAGGCGCGATCTTCGTATCTGAAGATCCGTGTTCTATGGATCTCTAGTGTTCCCACGATGGAGAACTCCCAGAAGAATCCATAGACTTTCTAGGGAAAGATACTGAGGTGGTTTCCCGTGTCCTTCCTCAGGAAATCATTAAGGAATGAATTCAGACCCGAAGAGAAAGAAGAAGAAGCAGACAAACACAGGAAAGAAATGTTTCACAAATAGCCATGCCCACGCCGGGATTTGAACCCAGGTTCCGAAGTATCTGCCTCAAGCGAGGCCGTCGTCTTGCGCAGAAGACCACGCCGCAACGTTTGTTTCTCAATTGTTTAGCTCTTCAAAATTTATGAAACTTTGTCCCCATGAATTAAAGATGGATAACGAAAAAATGTGGCAACGAAAAAAGATGGAAGACAATAACAAAAGTACTATGATTATTTTTTTAGCGCTCGAAGTTTTATTATAAGAAGAAGAATAAATGTGTAGTAAAACTAATAACACGTATCTATTCGCCCTTCTTCATGTAATTTTTTTTTGATATTATCCATTGTTTCATACTTCCAGTCCAACATAGTCAGTGTTTTTTATTTTTATTTATCTTTTTAGCTTTTGAAAATCTTCGCACAGCATTTTAATCATCATCCTTTAGGTCTTTGATTTTACTTTCTTCACGGTTTACATTGCATCTATTAGATAATATTATCTGAACTTTTCTCTTAGCTTTTATTGCCCAAAGAAACCCAAAGACACTCAAAATCCTTCCATTTCTATTACTATTTAGCATTAGAATGCAAGTACCGTTTATTAGTATACATCATAAAATAATTATTAACTTATTTTCATAATCTTTATAATAATTTTGTAACATGAATTGGTAATAAAGGTGATATTTAAAACAATATGTTACAGAAATTCCAAGAAAAAACTATTAGAAACGATTTCTCAATTGAATATCACATCTTTCTAAATTTCTTCGTTTTCCAAATCAAGAAAATTCTAAGAATGAATAGGATGGAATCCATTGATGCACGCCAAAATTATAAACAAAATCTTAATTACTCTAAAGTTAAGTTTTTTTTTGTGTGTGTCTCTAATTTTGACAGTGGCTCAATTAGCAGTCTAGAAATTTTCTATTAAGTAAAAAGTTTATATTTACTATTGCTTTCTTTTGTTTGTTTAATTCTTTAAATAAACGAGAATACTACTTTTATATTTGTTATTTCTTTATCGTCCTCAATAATGATATTCTGGGTAATATCGAGACGGTTCAAAACATTTTGTTCTTTTCTTTCTTCAATGTTTATCACCAGATGTTTCCTTCAGATCCTTTCAATGAAAACTATACATCCATGGCTTTTTCCTGTTCAATGAAAAAAAAAAGGTCCCGTTTAAAAAATAGAAAAAATAGAAAGAATAAACATAACATCTCGAACGAAAAATAAATAAAAAAAAACGAAAAGAACAACATTAAAATGTTGCAGTTAAGAATTAAGTTAACATTTTTTTTTTTTTTTTGTTTAATAAGGGTGTCAAAAGGCATTTCGTTTTGTACTGTTATTTTAGGGCGGATTTGATTTGCGCCACCCCGTATTAAGGTTAATTGAGTCGATGAAATGTAAATGGTTATTTAATGCATAAGAACATCTTTAGAAATAGTGTTTAAGGTGTAATACAACCATTTCCATTGATTAATATGTAATTAAATGAATTTATATGAAATTATTCAACTCTGAAATATTCCAAATACCATATCCACTTCAGTTGTTATAATCTCAGAACCATATGTAAAAATCTTTGAAAACTTTTATTACTGAATAATTCTTTTTTTTTCATTATGTATTCAGATGAGTAAATATTAATTTCTTGTGAAAATTTTCAGCTGATGTCCTATTTTCTATTAGGTTTTTCATAATAAGCAGTTCCACAATGAAGACTTCCGTTTTTCTATTGTTGACACTGATTTATGTGAACTTTGCCATTCTTCTCGCATTCTTGTCATTGTTGCTTACACAACGAAGAGTCACATGAACCCTTTCTGACCAATCCTTAAAGTTCTCAAGTCACGTGGTCGCGAAATTGAAATTACTTACTACAAGTAAAGAATTTATTGATAAGACTTTTGAACACTTAATTGAAATTATACATGAAAAAGGATTTTTCTACTTAGAAGCAGAATTAATCCTGAAGGTATGTTTGTATTTCGAAGATATCTTATAAATTTAAAACTTAATTGTCGTAAAACGTACTTTCTAAATACTGAATATAGATGACAGAAGCAATAGGGTTCTAGACCTTAGATTAGCATTTGCCAACTCCATTTTATCACATGGATTTCTATTTTACATGCAAGGAGTTAGAACTGACTAATCGTTGGTGATTAATATACACTGATGAAACTAATATGATAAAACAAAATTTTCTATCCACCTTTCGATCACTGTTCGCCCCTTATATAAACAATCATCAGCATCTTGAGGCACATCGACAAGATTAAAATCTATAGCAAACCTTCCCAGCTGACTCTGGGATTTCGTAAATGGATTCTACTCTCGACAGAGCTTCTCAAGATACGTTACTCAGTAGATCTGCAGCCATCTGCTGGAATGAGCACGAAAAAGCCATCGAAAGCAAAGATGCCAACCATTGTTCTATTCTTTCATCTTCATCTATTTCCCTTGGCAGACTTAAGGATTAAGCATTGGAGGGGAGGGGGCTAAGGATACTGTAAAAGGTCCATTCAGATGTAGGCCTATTTAACAATAAATTATTTCAAAGATCACTTTCCAAAATAATAAGATACAAACACGTCACTGCTTTAATAAAGGTTTTCTTCTCGTTTTTTCTTTCTTTCTTTCTTTCTTTTTTTTTTCGTGTCATTTTCTTTATTTAATTTTGGGTTCCGGTGGGAGTGGAAGGGGGCTTCAGCCCCCTTAGGTCCCCGGTGGATGCCCCACTCTGTAGTAGCCATGAGTAAAGTGGTATCTTCGCCAAATCTATTGTAATATATTTATATTTTAAATACCTATGTCAATTTCAACCTTACCCATATAATTTAAAAAGGAAGCAGTCGAAATGTCAGTCTGAAATAAGTTTTATTTATTTTTTTCAAATGAAACTATTACGATTTTGATGATTTCTGAAGGGAAACAAAGAAAATCTCAATATACGACTGCTATGAAAACAAGGTTGTTTCACCTTTATTAAATAAATATCGAATTTCGATGATTCTGGCATGCTAGGTTAGGTCAGATGGTAATAGACAACGACAGAAGAAGGTCTGCCGTGTGGTTGAAAAACATTGAAATATTGATTTGTTTTTTTTGTTTCTTTCACGCCTTTCGAGTTCACCGTCAATTCGTAAATCAGGCTGATGATCCTATATAAGGACGAAAGCTGTCCCAAATTCCAGTTGATGATAGTTCAAGACGTGGGTGAACAGCAAGTTGTTTGCATAATAGATTGGTCTCCAGCTTAAGGAGTGGATGGAAAATTGTACATTTGCAGTATTTCTCAATTTTATATTATCAATTAATTTCTTTCCACTCACTGAGGCTTAATTTTCGTTCATGAAACTTAGTTCCGTGGCTTAGTTGTTGACTTGTCCAAGTACACTAGTTAGTCTTGAATAGCTTTTGTTTGAAAAGTCACTGCTTTGTTATGAATCTATGATTTTCTTTAAATATTAATATTAAAAAGATATAACTATACTTTTTTTTCTTATATATTCTGCATTTATTTTTGATTGTTTAATTACAGCTCGCTACACTCTTCTTTGAAGATCCAGCAGTTAAGAAACTTCTGAAAGAGAAGCCCCACTTTGATGTTGTTATAACTGATTCCTTATTCAATGATTTCATTCTACCAGTGGCTCATGAACTGAATTCTCCTCTCATGTACATTACTACAGCAGTTTTGAATACATGGACTTCTTACTTCTTGGATGTTCCTACACCTTTTGCCTATGTGCCCAATGGAATGACTCAGTACTCCACCAAAATGACCTTCCTACAAAGATTGGACAACTCAATCGCTTCAATAGGTAATATTTTTTTATTAAGATTGGAAGGAAAATATAAGGAGAATTTAAATGCAACTGTTAAACCTGGAATGGATTGTTATTCATCAAGGAATTAAAAAAAAATAATTCATAAAAAGAATGTGTATAATTTATTTCCTGCAACCGTTATATCCAAATTCCTTTATTTCTTCCTTTATTCTTTGTATGGTAATTGATTTGAATATATCTTAATTTAAGTCTAATTCGTTGTTTCTACAGAACAAGACAAAGATAATTTGTGATTTGATAGATCTCTCGTTAGAACTGCTATTTCTTTTTAGTTATTGTATATTTGGGAAAAAAACATTTGATGGTATTTCTCATCTTCATAGTTCATTACATCTTTCTCTTTCCACCTGTCCATTTAAGTAATTGAGGAATCGTCATCCTACCAATGACGTGAAGCTACATGATCCTACAACAAAGACAACACATGATCAATGTCACTTATGCCTTTTTTATGAATCAAATTAACTTGAAGATTGTATTACTGCAATTAGATTCTCAAAACCAAACATGTTCGACCAAAATATTGTTTCATAGAATCTATATTACTAAAATCTTTTATTTCTCTGTCTGTCTGTCTGTCTGTGTGTCTGTCCGGCGCAATTTTCTGAGCGAATGGAAAATAGAAAGAATTTTTACAATGAAACATCCGCGACAGGAATCGAACCTGCAACCTTCTGATCCGAAGTCAGATGCCTTATCCATTAGGCCATAGGGACTACAACTCTCTTTATATGGTTTTTTGACATATCTCCTTTCCTTTCCCCCATCAATAAGGAATGTATTCAATCATTTTTTTGAATCTCAAGATTGTTTATTTATTTCACATCAGTCAGTTTATTTGTAATTCGAAACTGATAATTAGAACGATAATTGCCGAAACGTTGCAATATTTTAAATATTCTTACTTAACCAAATCCTATGTGATATTGAAAAATATGTGGGTGTACACGCCAGATGTTGGAGTAAAGAAAACAGAGTCAAGAAAGAGAGAAGAACTCTTTTTTTGAGGAGGAATACCGAAAAAATCACTATTTGCAACTCAAAAACCATCAATAAATGTAACTCAAACGTCACTGAAAAGTGACAATTGTAATTAAAATGAGAGTCATAAAAGAATGAAGCGATACTTCTATTAGATAGAATACTGAAAAATCACTATCTGTAACTCAGAAACCATCAATATTTGGAACACAAAAGCCACTGAAAAGTGCCACTTAGAATAAAAAAAGAGACTCAAAAATGAAAGAAGCAGTATTTCTATTAGATAGAATACTGAACACTATTGTAACTCAGAAACCACTGAAAAGTATCATTTGGAATAAAAAAAAAAAAAAAAAGAGTCAAGAAATAAGAAGCAGTATTTCATTAGGTAGAATACTGAAAAATCACTATTTGTAACTCAAAAACCATCACTATTTCTAACTCGAAAACGACTGAAAAGTATCAATAGGAATAAAAAAAAAGATAGTCAAGAAAGAAAGATGCACTATTTCTATTAGGTAGAATACTGCTCAGAAGTTAGACGTCTTAGCCATTAGACCACTAGGTCTACATTCTAATCTCTGTAAAAAATAAAAATATATCATAGATATATGATTTACAAGGTGGTTCAAAAAGCAGTCGTAGATTGAGAGAATATAGACATCAAAAATTAAATTAAAAAAAAGCTTTTAAAAAATTTTAGTTTTAGTTTGCTTGATGTAATTTGTGTGTGTGTGTGTGGGTGTGTATGTGTTTTTTAATAAATAAAAAATTGTTTTCCGTTACATAAGGGAGGCTTCCGGAGCGAAGCGACGGGTAGCCGACTAGTTAAATACAAGAAAACAAAATCGACTTTTCACAATTATTTTCTTTTTACATTTCTATCTTTGTATGTTTCAGTTTTCTAGAAGAAGAAACATTAAAATATCAATTACATGTATTTTTCTTCGCCATCTATAATCTTCGTGCAATAGTATTTGAAACTCGTAGATCATAAGACATATCATTCAATGTTCTGAATATCATCTTCCACTCGACATTTCATTCAAAATTGAAGATATGAGCATCACGTAACATACGTTATTACAAAAGAGCATTTGTTGTTCTCTGGTAATGAATCCACTCACAAATGCAAAGGATTCTACCTTTCTTTTTTCTGGATTCCACTTTCATCTTTTGTAAAAAGGAAAATCAATGAATACTAGAGATAAGTGTTGCTTTAGTTATAAAATTTCTCTTTCTAGATGTATTATTAATTAATGTTAATGAATTTTATTTTTGACATTAAAGTATTAATGTGTTGCCGGAATGACTGAAAAAGTAGAATTTATCCAAATTAGAAAATTGATTAAAATGATGAAATTCTTTAACTGAACACATTGTTGAGATTTGTAAATTGTCAGCATGAACTACAAAATTAGATAGGCAAAAGCCTGGGATTAGTAAGTGTAAGATTTTTGAAGAATACATTTATAGAGCATAATTTTCTAGCCAACATCTTTGGCATTATAAATTTAAACTTTATGATATATTTAAATTTATGAAATCATGATAAATTTTTCAAATTTAAAAATTCACTCCTTGTTTCAAATACCGTCTTAATAAAAAGTCTAAAAAATATATAGTTAACACAGGACAGTTTCAACTCGCCTATCTGCTGCGTCATCATCAGCCTGGAGAAAATCAGAAAAGAGAACAATAAGTTACATTTTTGTTTTTATTATATTTTTATATTGGATACTCGCCCAGCTTAATAGGGATTAGGATTTTACTTTTGAAATAATTTTGAAACTCATTATTAAAAAAAATCAATTATGAAAAATGGTACAATTTACGCAGTCTTCCGCTACAAGCGCAATAACAACACTTTCTCAAATATACAGGGTGTCCCAGATAGAAAGGTCAAATTCTGGGAAGACGTAATATCGGTGATTCTAAAAAGAAAAAAAAAGAAATATATGAGAGCGTGTGTTCTAATCCGAACGCTTTGAAAGATACAGAATTCTGAGTTTAGCTGGTAATATTGGCCATTTCCTCCCGCTTGAAGGATCCACTATCTGAAGCACTAATAAATAAGCCATTGATATTGACGGTGGAAGTTTGGAAAATTTACTATAAATTGTAACAATTGATCAATTGAACAATAACTGTAAGAAACAGTTCATAATATCTCTTTCTTAATCAATAATTTTGAAGCTGTACATTCAAATGGCTGCATTCGGAATCTGTTCGGAACAAGACAAATGTTCCTATAAACTTTTATTTTTGAAAATGACCGATCTTAGGACCTTCCTGAATATTGATTATTTCCTCTGGAACCTTTATAATAGAAGCAGTCTGTCCATAGAAATGATCTGCAAATGTAATAAATCATCATAAAGACAAGTTACATGAAAGATAATAAAATGGGAAATGAAACACACATTTGTTCAGTCCAATACTAATTTAAAAATGAATTTTCTTTAGGAAAGCCATCATTCCTTTTTGAAATTTTCATTCATTGGATGTTTTCTTTTTTCAGCTGCGATCTATGGTGGGATGAAGACGGTTCCTTTTTCTCAAGGTCCTTTCCTCTGATGCTCTTCCCCGTGCTCCTCATATTGATGACTTACGAAGAAATGTGTCTCTAGTTTTAGTAAATTCCGATCCAGTTTTGGATGTTCCAGACCTACATTACCCACCATTGTACGGATAGGACCTGTTCACTGTAGACCCTCAACGCCACTTCCCAAGGTAAGTGCTAGATCTGTGAATATGGAAACATCTATAGTTAAAACCATTAGGAAATCCCACTAATAAATAATGATTCATATTACCAATAGAGAACTTTCTTTTTAGAGCTTAAATTAGTTTCAATGAATCAGATTAACATTACAAAACATTAGCGAAGCAGTAACAGCTGGCAATATTACATTGAAGCATTCGCTTTATTCGAAGACAAGAAGAATGATGTGAATCATCATTCTGTGTTTCATAGCAAAGATAGGAATCCTTGACAATAATTCATGTAGTTCGTTGATGTTAAGTTCTGGCAAACATACTATGAATGAAGGCATTTTTATTTTACATAAGAACTAAAAGTAATTTAATGATGGAAAATGTGGAATGAATATGGAATCTTTATATCAGAGGTTTAAAATAACATAGTCAAGTTAAAGTTAATTGAAATTAGAAAACAAATATAGAATCTAATTTAAACCAGAATAGGAGTTGAATGTTCATTTAGCTCTTATACCAAAAATCATCAGACAAAAGATATTTTTTTTAAGCTTTTTAAAGAAGCATATTAATGTTACACCTATCTATTCTTTAACATTTCTGTTTTTCTTGTCTGTGGGAAAATGGAAGTCAAAGAAAAGTCATTACCCTAAATCTCCAAAATACACATAAGAAAATGAACATAGGACTTAGCAAAATGAAGAAGCCCATTAGTAGATCTCTCTATGTAGAAGCATATTGAAATTGGAAACACTGCTAAGCGAAGTAGTCGTATAAAATGTATTAATTTATTGAGTGTGAATCGTATGCTTTAATAAATTACATTGAGTTGTATTTATCTAAATCAGTGATGCCCAACCTACGGCCCGCGGGCGAAGGTGTTACATGTGGCCCGCTCTTTAATTCCTGTTTTTTTTTTTTTGGTTGTTAAGTAGGAGATTCCGTTTTTTTTTTTGGTTGTTGAATAGGAGATTCCGCTACATTGTGGCCCGCGAGATTCACAGCAAAGTCAATTTTGGCCCCCATATTACGAAAGGTTGGGCACCACTGATCTAAATAAATAAAAATGTAAATGTTCGTTTGTTCAAAATCGTAAATCTCCGGAAGTTCTTCACCGATTGCTTTGAAATTTTGACACAACATGGCTTTCGAATTCGCGCGCGTTTTTATATACCTATTATATAGATGTCACACCTGGGAAAGGTAAAAACATGCTTTTTGTTAAAAACAAAGCCATCAGTTGGACGTAAAAGCAACACACGTGGTGAAAAGGAGTGAAATCCACACAAATATTGTTATGCAACAATTGGAGGCGACAATGGCAACTACACAAATATTGTTGTGCAACAATTGGAACTAAACTAGTGTTGTGCATAATAGCGATACATGCGTACGTGATGGCGATAATGGGAACTACACAAATATTATGGTGCAACAACTGGAACTAAAATATTGTTGTGCATAATAGCGATAGGATTTTGGGGATAGAAATAGATTTGTAATGTTCTTATGATTTTTTACGAACTTTGAAGTGATAGAGTTATGACCTTATACAAATTCGAGTTACAAAATTAGAATAATCTGGAACTAGGAATGTAAACGGGAGGGAGAAAGGGTGTCTTACATTCTCCGATCTTAATATAAATTTCATACCTAGGAATCTCAAGTAAGTAAATGCGAATAAAGTGGAACTCTGGATGTACACGGGAGGGCGGTGAGTGGATGGGAAATAGTGTTGAAGGCTACTTCTGCGGGGTTTTCGGGATAGATATACTGTATAGATTTTGTAATGATATCAGACCTTTTGAGTTTTTGTTTATTTTTTTGTACCAATCGGGAAAGTTTCGAAGTGATTTCTTTATCATCCACATCAGAACATTTGTTTTTTGTAATCCGGGCGAAGAACGGGTCGATCTGCTGGTAATTTATAAATTTATTCTTTTTTTTAATTAAAAATGTCCTCCATATTTACTGAATTAAGAATTTCATCTTCCCCAAAATTTAATATTTCTCGATAACTTCAATTTATTTTTCATATTTGATTATGTTTAATTTTTGGTGGACGATCCGCGCTGGGCAGGTTTTCTCGGGGTTCTCCCATTTCCCCTGCGAGTCCCCCACCATACTTTCTCAGTCTTTCTCTCCGTCTGTCCTCCTTTCCGTGGGTTGGCACAATAGATCTTTCAGGTCGCAGTGCTTGGCTTTCCTGCTGCTCACATTCATCTCACGTAATAATAATAATAATAATAATAATAATAATAATAATAATAATAATAATGTTTAATTTTTGAAAATAATTTTTTGTGAAATAGAAAAATCCGATTTTAAACTGCACATGGCAATGCAGAGTTGCATAAAATTATATTTAACAATTTGAATTAACATTTTAGAAGATATTTATTATACTTTTTTGTGAATGATTATAATTTTTTTTACACTTTTAGGGAACTAGAGGAGTTCGTTGAAGGTTCAGGAAAAGAAGGATTTATTGTTCTTAGTCTTGGAACTTTATTAAAAGGAAATCGTCTTCCCACTCAAATGAAGAATGCTTTCATTTGTGCATTTGCGAAAATACCACAGAAGGTAATCTGGAAATACGAAAGAGATATAAGTGGCCTTTCAGATAACGTGAAAACTGTCAAATGGATCCCACAACAAGATCTACTAGGTAAATATATTATTATAAAAAAATTAAAATTCATAAATAATAGTTTTCCATTTTCTATTTTGGAAAGGCTAAATTTAAAATTATTTTCACCATCAGTTATTATTAAATATGATTGAGTATCTCTTAAGTTCAAACATTAAGAATTTACAAAAGCTTCCATAAAATAAGAATCATGCCAATAAATATAATAATTTCGTTGTTGTTAAAAATATGCTGTAAAATTAACGGAAAGTGAGAAACAGAAACTGTTCATTGGTAGTATATTAATGGTTAATAATAATCATGAAGAAACATCTGTGTTTATAACATCTCTTTCAGAGTAGATACTAAGCAATAACTGCCTTGACATTCACTATTATTTAAAATTAGGAAATTTTTACTTTAATATGTTTGAGTTTCCAGTACTTTATCACATACTTCTAAATATTAAGAAAACTTACAATGTTTATACTTGTAAAATTTAGAATAACAGAAATACTGTCTGAATTGAGGGAGTACCAGCTTTTTCTTAAGATTTAGCGAATTAAGTAGTTAGGGTGATGTTTGAATAGTAGAAAGTAATTGAATTGTTTTTACTAAACGATATTAGAACAATGAATTTTGAAAGTTACGTTTGACTTGAGGAATGCTGCTGAAAATAAATTATGTGTTTTAGCCAATGCTGTGGAGAAAGATTTAGAGCATTTGCGAACGGGCTGGACTGATCAGGAAATTGGCATTTATTCCAGATTTTATATTACGAGTTGATTTGCAATATTGCTATTTAATAAAAAAATTATTTGCCAAGTAACTTCCTAATATTTATTTCCTTGTATGTTCATCAACTGTGATACGTCTTTGAAATTCATAATTTCAGTATGTCATTGTAGTGTCACGGTTTTGCTGTTACTTTCATTAATTTTATTGTCTTTACTTTGCATATCAAAGTATGTTGTTTATTTGAAATAATTTATTTCTTTTCTTTCTTTAATCGTTTCAGGCCAACTAAGGACCACATTAAGATAACTATTTTCTTCTCTCTTCCTTTCTCTTTCTCCAAAACTCTTTCAACCTTTCCGAATGGACTTTTTTCGTTTAATCCGACCATTTGGCTCCAGTTGTTTTCCTTTTCCCTATGTCTTCCTGAAAACCTTTGAACTTCTTAACTTGTAGCCTGAATTTGTCTCCGTTGAGTAGGGTCTCCCGATCAATCTGCATTTCTTCTAAGTCCTTTATTGCTTTGCCACCCCACCCATTTTTTTTGTCTGTTTTCCTGTTTTGGAAGAAAGTATGGATTTTCTTTGTTAATCTTCCTTCATTCTCTCTAAGTGTCCATAAAGGGTAACACGTCTTTTCCTGATCTCATCCGTTATTTTAGAGCATTGCAAGTAAATTTCTCGAAACACAATCGCCATCTTTATTCTTGATTGAACCTAATATTTTTCGCAAGATTCTTCTTTCCTTCATTTCCAAATCTTCTAGTGCCATTTTGCATCCAGATAGTAGGCCTAGTAGTGTTTCTGAACCATAAAGGACTTCGGGTTTTACAACTGTATTACAATGCCTCAATTTAACGGCTTCAGATAAACATTTTTTATTGTATAAATTTCTTACTTTATGTATGCTCTTTTAATTTTTTCAATTCTAATTTTAATTGCTTCTTTTTCACTTTTAAGATTTATATTTTCACCCAAATACTTAAAGTTATCCATTTTAGTAATGTTGCCATACTTAGTTTTAAGAATTCCTGGTGAGTTGCCTTCATTGGTCATGTATTTTGTTTTTTCAAAGGATATTTGCAAACCCACCTTTTCTGCTGTCTCCTTTAGGAGTTCTAGTCTTCTTTTTGCATTTTCTGTTCCCATCTAATATTACTAGATTATCCGCGAAGGCCAAAAATTTGATTGATACTTTAGATCTATCCAACATAATTGTATTTATTAAGGTTTTGTTTTTCTTCCTCACTTATCCATTCTCTTGTAACTTTTTCCTACATGCAATTAAATAGGAGTGGGGACAAACCATCTCCTTGTTTGACTCCTGATACAGTTTGGAAAGGACTAGAAATAGTTCCGTGGAATTTAACTTTAGACACTGTGTTTGTCAAAGTTTGTTTAATTATTTCCAGAGTTTTCTTATTTACTGAAAATTCTTCCAGGGTATTAAAAAGAGAGTCTCTGTCAATCGAATCATAGGCCTTTTCAAAATCAACAAATATTAGCACTATCTTCTTATTTGATATTTTCAAATATCTAATTATTTGTTTAAGGTTTATTTCGTTCATTACACATCATAGTTATCCGGTTCTTATATAGTGGGTAAACAATTTCTTTTCTTTATTATTAAAAATGTTTATCCTTTCTCTTTAAAAGGCCCCTATTAATGAATTATTTCTTTTAAAATTATTTTTATGGATGCTGTGTATCTTAAATTCATCCATTTATATTGGTTTGACATGTGGTTAAAAAGGGAAGATTTTTTTTTAATTTTCTTTGATTTTAACTTACTATTGGTTCTCTTTGCAGCATTTACTTCCAAAAATCGTAATAAAATACATATTATCAGTTTCGCTTCCAATCGAACGATGTTATTTGTTGAAACTTATTCCTATGTATTAGATAAATGGGAATTATGAATAACGGAATTTTTTGTATATTGAATATCTTAAATTACAATAATAAATGTTATATCAATTCAAAGTTTCGAAATACTACCTAGATATAACAGAGTTTGGCAAATGTTATTTCTAATAATTTCACTTTCATTTAAAAACTTCAAAAATATGAGAAAGAGTAATTATAGTTCCCAATTTTACGCGCATAAAGTTAGCTCAAGTTTCAGAGAAAAGTAAAATTAATATTAGAAGTAATATCTAAATATATTATTGCTGACATATGTTTTCCATTTATGTAAACTTAAATGTATTATTAGTGTAGCTAATTTATTTTCTGTTTTAGGCCATCCTAGAGCAAAACTGTTTATCACCCATAGTGGAATGCTTAAATCCATTCAGGAAGCGTTGTACCACGGGGTTCCTGTTCTTGGGATTCCTGTTTTCGGTGACCAGTTCCAGAATATTGGCAGAGCAAAAGACCTGGGTTTTGGCGAATCTATGGATCTCTATTCTACCACTGCAGAAGATGTTTATAACTTAATCCAGGAACTATTGACAGAAAAACCATAGGTTCCATTGAAAGCTCTTCATGCATTAAGAAAGAAATATTAAAAATCTCATTTCAGTTATTATTAACATCGGAAAGAATATAAAACAAAAAAAGTAATTGATCAAAGTTTAATGCAAATTGTGATATGAGTTAAATCACTACTTTCACTTCAGTTAGGATGCTTCCAAGTTTTCCAATGTTTACGATTTGCATGTTTTTGATAGTTCATTAATATTAGCATCTTTTCAATGGATTTTAAATGAAATGACTTTGTCTTTCTATTGGGAGCCTGCATAATAAAAGAAACTCTAAGGTAAATGAAGGGCCAAAATAGAATGTTGTTATTATTCATGAAAATAAAAATAATATACTTTTATACTTTACTGTATCCTTTCCAATATACTGGGCAATAACTATAAAAGCTTATGGTACTGTCAAATTAAATTACTTTTATAAATAAAAATATTTATAACAATAAAGCAGAAATAAATTTAATTAACAAAACAGATAACTGTATTTTCAGGATCTGCTGCTTTTGCACTTTTATTTCAACTGTTATTTGTAAAAATATCAGCTAATCGTATTATGTAAAATGACATCCTGTAACCGATATTTCTGATCTTTTACAGATATCAAGAAAATGTTTTGAAGTATTCAGTTATTCTGAAAGATCAACCTCAACCAACACTAGAGAAAGCTGCGTTTTGGATAGAGTATGTTATTCGACACAAAGGGGCACCACATCTCCGAACACCAGCTAAAGATCTCAATCTAGTCCAGTATTTTCTGATGGACATCGTAGTTCTCGTTGGATGCATTGCTCTGGTCACCGTCACTGGGATCGTTTGTTCCGTTTTATTAGCGTCTAAGATATTTTGTATCGAAACCCGCAAAGTTAAGATATTATATTGTTTTTGAAGTTTTTCCTTTAATATTGACTAAAGAGAAGTTTCCATAATAAAATATAAAGACAATTAAAATATATAAATTTCTTGTGAAATTTTAATATTCACAAATTAAAAAGTTCTTCTTGTACTTGAAGATATTATTCATTCGAACTATTTATATAAATTTTTGCAGAATTCGGGTTATTACTTGGTATTTGGATTAAAATGTAAGATCTCTTGACGATTATAATATTAGAAGTAATTAAAAGAATATTTCAAAACTGATTACTCCTGTTGATTTTATTAGAAATTGGACCCACATGGATTCCTAAATTACTATTAAAAAAATTATCACGATAAATAAAATTTATCAGTTGGCGAACAGAATCGTTGTGAACAACGTTAAGAGAATATGAGTCACATCCTATCATTAAATATAAGCTAAATATTGAAGCAACACAATATACAAATAATGAAAGAATGTTTATTATACTAACCTACGTCCATCTATGAATCCAGTGATGGAGAATTGGAATCAAAGCAAAATAAAGCAAACTGAAGCTCTTTTTACATGACGGCATCACTGAAGAGCGTTTAAGCCTTTTTCAGTCATGAACTTATTTCTAGTTTTAGCTAAGTGCCAATCAACTACGGTTTATTTTCCTTGGGTTGTGTGTTATTCATATAAAATACGAAATCACGTTACCATCTGCAAGACCCAAAGTCAACTAACACTTGCTAACAATTTTTTTTTTCCATTTATCCAATTAACCACAACAGAGAACTAGCAAATAAAACATCTCCCTGCTTAAAAAAGGTGATAAAACTATTAATAAACAAAGGAAAAATTATATCTTCATTGCTTTTTATATTTCAACGCCAATTTGCATCATCTTTTACTCTTGTATGGATGCGTAGCAGGACTTCCTCTTCCAAATGCTTTTTTTTTTTAATTATCTAATACCTCTAACTAAACTGCGTAGTGATAAGAGTTACGTAGGCTTCTGAATTGCTCTGCAACTTATCAGTAATTATTGTTCCTAGCATGCAGGACAATAGCAAGTAAATTATTTGAAAAAGCCACCACCAAAAACTTTCAAAGACAAAAGCCTTTCTGCTAGAATTTACTGCAAGAAACGTCTGTGGACTGAAACCAGACTCAATTCCCAGCGGAGATAAGTGGTTTTCTTCCGTGGTTAATTCTCCACCAGACTTATTTCTAGGGTTACCCAGCCGTTTATCATATGGATAACCGCATTCGTTCTCATGGATTAAAATGGATGACGGTGAGACTGGTCTCAAGACTCAAACTTCGAATTGTAAAGCTTTGTCTTGTGCTGCTAATGAGGATTCTTTAAAAGTTAAAAAATAGGGAGTAATTCAATATGCAATTTCTACTAAAAAAACAGGTAGAGTTCAACAACCTTCATCTTACAGTGGATTTAGGTTTCATATCCTTATTTGCCCTTTACACTGTATAGTCAAGATTAATTGTAGAAGCAAGATATTCCAGGAAGTTATTGGAAACATTAAAAACTGTTCTTCTTTTAAACTAGAAATCTCTTTTCATGTTTGGGTTTACAGGAACATTTGAAGAATTCTGTTAACTTTGTAACCCACTCTTTAAACATTCATTAAATGGAAGGAATTTTCCAAATCTTGTCATTCTGAACCAAATTGAAAACAAAGCTATTAACAGAAGTCTATCCATTTTTCTTTTGTTTCTCGTAGCGTGGTTGACAAATTA
>JAFIDM010012231.1:22918891-22937435 GCA_023159025.1 Thereuonema tuberculata
AATTGAATTTGAATTTCCAGAAAATATAGGTTTAACAGATTTTAATAACTTTTTAATAACAGAACGATTCATCGAAATTCCTATCCAATCTCCTGTTCCAATCTCAAATTCAATTCACTGTGTAGTGCTTCGATTTTAGTGTTGCATCAGTGTTTTAGGGTGCTTTTAATTGGGATCTCAATATTTTCGGCCTAGATCAACGTCGTCATTTGTAAGTAATTTCATCATTTGACAACTTGTGCCTACTTTTTTTGACTTTTTTTGACTTTTTTTTTTGTACCCCGAAAAATCGGGAAAAGATTTTTTTCTTGTTATGTGAAAAGAAACTACTGAACTTTTACTCGACTTTTTAGTAACTATTATGTTTTGATCACGAAGTGAATTTTTTTTTTTTGTACTTCGTCAATGTTTTTTTTTTACTTATGGTGATTTTTGCACTAGCAAATTATTTTCTATTTTTGTTTGTATTTCAATTGTTTTTGACCTGATGAAATCTGTGTGTTCTTTATTTTAATCTTACTTTTTGTGTGCTTTATTTTTATGCTTTTTATTTTTTTTATCCTTTATTTTCTTTCTCCTTATTATTTTCCCTGTCTTATACTCAGGGTGGTAGAAAAGCTGTTTTTTTTTCCGTTTATTGATTGTCGAGAAAACAAAACTAGTTATTCTTTCCATTTTGTTCGGCCACAAAGGAAAAACATATGAAAGATAATTTGTCTCTTTAATGAAAGTCCCCAAACTATAAATACAATTTAGAATAGTTTTCTGATCGCAAAGTATACAGTGTTATATTTTTTCCCGTTGACTTTGCGTTACTTTCTCCATATCTATTTCTTCAAGGAGTCTATGCATCAATAATTTTGGTCTTCATCTCTTCTGATGCCGTATGGATTTCACTGGATCTCGTCAAGAGGTGATTGCATGCCTCTCATACCCATTTCCTTGCCAGTTTCAAATATTAAATGACTTTACTCTTTATCATTTAAAAAAACCGGAGTTCAGGAACAATAAACAACTCAACTACGCTCCTACTACATGAAAGGATTCAAAACTTGTAGATAAACCAGTGTGAAACAGAATTGTAAGAAGAAAGAAAACAAATCTGCAATAGTTTATGAGACAATAAAAACGATTCAACGACAATTAGTTATCAATGGCACATTGAAAATCTTAGTAATAGTCTTCACAACACTGACTTCGTAGCATTACTTTAAAAAAATGCTAAGAAATTCCTTAAGTAAAAATTCAAAACTTTGAACTCTTTATTTTGACCTTCTGTCCTTTTGGGACAGATCAAATTGATTACATCAAATATCTAAGTTACAGAAACCGCAACACATTGGCTTTCAGGAAAAACAAATGTAGGGCTTAGTAAAGTCGAGCATAAAAATCAAAGTAGATTTCAAAGATATTGTAGGAGATGAACCAGTAATTAGAATTAACCAAAATATTTTAAGAACAATTTTTAGCATTTAATTTTGGGAGGTATCCAAATAAGACAACAATGAGATCAAAGTCTAACAAAGCTTTTGGTATCTAGTTGAAAATTAAAACCCTTCCAGTTATAAATATGAAGACCCCTGTGCAAAAACCAGACAGCGCCATTTTTTTCAGGTTTCAGGTTTCCATGGTTTTTGGTTCATAAAAATATCTTCTTTCTTTTGATGCAACAACAATACAGCAATAATCTAGGTGAAAAGAGCTATACTGATGTTGTCGCCGGGGGAAAAAAACAGATAGCTCCTAGAGCTGTCTGATTGCTTGCTCTGGACGTAGTTTATAGTTTAGCCGCTATTGCTTTATTTACAAAAATATGAACCATTAATATATGAAAACTTTGAAAAAGGTAAACAATTTAAGTATGGTGATTTTTATTGTCGCCATTTCAACACGAAGTAGAGACTGTTTTTTGGTGCGCCAATATCAAATACATGCCAGCAGTAAAATGAAATGAAGATCGAAAAAAAAAATCCAGATATTTTGAAAGAATACAAACTTCCAATTGAACTTCACCTCAAAAGAAGTGATGTCTTTTAAAAGGATTTGAAAATAAAATCGCAAGAGGCTAAAGAGAAGGATGATACTGAAGTAATCTCATTTGACTTTCAGCAAAACATGCCATTGCCTGCAGTTCCTTGTGGAGACAACTGTGGCTGTACAACGATGCCATATGTTCCGCAAAGGAACGTTGTTGCATGTATGACGAAACAACAGGAAAGAAAGGTCAAAACGAAGTTATCAGTATGATTAACCATTTTGTCAAAAATGAGATACGAGAAAGAGTATTATACATCATCTCAGACAATTGCTTAGCAGAGAATTAGAACTATGCATTAATCCATCGTGTTCACACACTTGTGAAAGGCTATAAGAGATTTGATATCACAGATAACGGGAACCTGGCCACAGTTAATTGCCTTGTGATCGCCCTTTCGGTGTTATTGAGAAGGAACGGCGGAAGTGGGAGCAAGTATATTTGCAATAAGATTATGAAAATATGATTAGAAAGGTTTCCTAAAAAATTGTTGTTGTGCATGCTGCACAAATTATGCTTAAAGATTTTAAAATTCTCTAACTTTTCCGTCATAATGAAATAAAAAAACAAGTTTTCCATTTTTATCTGGGAACTTTTATTTCAGTTCCTTGCAATATCCCTAGTGCAATTAAAACTCAAAGACAAAGTAGTCGTTTGTCTAATGAAAAAAAATGAATTGATGAATCAATGAATTGAAGAGTATTGGATTGCAAATCATTGTAGTCAAAATAGAATCACTAAGGTATCACTGAGCGAAAGACAGTGTTCTAGTAAAATATTTAAAATTATTTTCTATTTCATCACAAATTTTGTTTAGGCTAGCCTCCTATTCGGCATTCGAGGATTAGAAGTGGATTACTTAGAAAGATAAAAACTACACAATCCTAATGAGAACACAGCTGAATTGAACAATAAAACAACGATTTGTTCTCTTGATGTATTATTTTTATCCAAATCTTTATCCCTTATAATTTTATCTGTTTTTTATTATTTCATATATTTTATTTCCATACATTCCTTTTTTTTAAAACAGAAGTTTTACTTTCTGCATTGTTTTTTTCTCCGATAGGTTTAAAAAGAATTTGCATACATATGATTTGTCTTACCGCTGAGGAAAGAACGGAATTCGTAAGATTAAGGAAACAGTACAATCAATTGATTGAAAATGAAAAGATCCCAATTGATTTCTTTTTATTATGTGATGTGCATAATGTTGAAGAAGATGATCATGACGATGATTATGATGATGATGATGAAGAACTCCCTGTTGCTGCTGCAGAAGATAATATTGAAGCTAAAAATCACCATTTCATATGATTATGATGATGAATTAGATGATCATGAAACTTTTCTTTTAGATGCAACCTTACAATAAACAAGATACCAACAATTAATAGAACTACCCTTACATTATTCTAAATGAATGTGCAATTTTGTCATGCATTTAAAGAAATACTTTCTCTTATATTTAAAGAAATCCTTAAACAACTTTTAAAATTAACAGAACCTTAGACAGTTTCCATACATTAACTCTCTTCACTTTAAAATTAACTGTGAGTTTTTTCTTATTAAAGATAAATCTTTTACAAATGATTTTGAAAAAAAAAACTAATAAAGGATTTCTTAAGTAGCATATAATTGAAATATATTAAAATCAGAAACATTACAATAATTTGGTATGCCAAAATTTTAGTTCTCAAGTTTTCAGTTAAATAAACCTGTATTTATATCCAATGGTGTATTTATCTGTGGAATACAAAATTTTACATTTGAAATTACAATTACTATATTTTTGAGTAAGATTTGGTATCCAGTTTTGTTTGAAGTACTTTCTAAACATATTTATGATATCACATTTTTGAGATGTATAAGAAAATTGGTAGATATCCAATAGAAATATTTGCTTTTAATATATTAACTTTTCAAACAGCTCCTTGAGCACGTTGTCCTACACCACTCTGTAAACAAGGGAGTAAACTTTTTTGAATTTAAAGTACACATATCTCTGATACGATTTAGTTGGAAACACGAAATTTCACAAGAATATTAATTCTCAACATCTATTAGATACGTACTCGAAGAAGTTTCGAATTCTAAAGGGTGTAACGGGGGGAAGGACAATGTTTCTTGAAAGTAGGCCTTTGTGATTCTCCGAAACCGCCTTACTTGGAAACACGGAATTTCGCATATTAATTCAATGTCTAAAGCTTATCGAGTTACAAAATAGGAATGTTACATTAATTTGTAATTAGAACGTGACTTTTTTTATCAACTGGAGAAGGTTTGAAGTGGTAGGGGTGTGGAGAAGGCAGAAAGGGTTTGCAAGTCGTATATTTTCAGATCTCGATATTAATTTGATATCTAGGGCTTTTCGAGTTACAAAATAGGAATATAACATTAATTTGTAATATCCACGTGACTTTTTTACCAATTGTCAAAGTTCAAACTGATCATGCAACTACAATTTCATCATCATCCACATCAGAACAACTATTTTTTTATAAATCGAACGAAGCACAGACTGTATTTTTGCTACTATTTAATATAAGTTTTACTTTGAAGACTAGTTACAGAATAACTAATTGAAGTAAGTGCATATAGATGAGATAAAAGATGGAAATCATATCCTAACTCCTTTTATTATCACCTGATTAGGATGAAAGTTTTTTTTTAAATTTATTAACGATCTGTCTCACTAGATGGCGCGATATCCTAATTGATAATAAAGAATTATAATTGCTATTGAAAAGAATTACTGCATAAAATCACAATCACAGATCACTTGAATACTTCATCATTTCTTAAGGTTCTTGGTTCTAGAAAGATCGTTTCGTAGACATTTCAGTCTCTGTATGAAGCATCATTGAAGTCTTGTTAGCAGGGCATGGTTGAGGAAAAAGAGACATCTTTTACAGTTTATCCTTTGAAGTAACTTGCGAACTGCGATATTGAACAAAACATCTGATCTTCTTATCAGGAATCAGAGCGAAAGGCGTTTACTTAAGACATATCGGATCAAAATAATCTATCTGGAAATTTGCCATGAAAATCTGACAATTAGTGGCGTTGTCCATTTAATTGTAACATAGTTCATTGCAATATCTAATCGCCTGCTAGGTACTTCTGCATTCTAAATTTCCCATAAAAATATTTATATTTGAAATAAACAAATAAATTATATCGATTTGTCATGTTAATTGAAACGTACTGACAGAAATGAGTTTCAAATTAGGAAAACACAAAATTAAATGAAACTGAAAAGTTATATCCTGATCAAGGACTTGCATAAAGCGTTTAGAAATTTATAAATATAAACACAAACTTAAAGATTGTCGGAGGGAGGGGCATCTGAAGGTATATGTAAGAGTTTCCTTTCATAGTAATTACGAGCTAATGAATGACGCATAATTACTGATTATCTTAGAATGGATGTTGTTTAAATAATACATTGCAGAAATAATCTCTATGTATTAAAGGTGATTTATTTATTAGAAATCCTTTAATTTGTAACCTCAGTTTTGATGGCCGTATGTCGCTCGATCCCTAACTATGTCTTCTCAATATGAAGAAATCTATATCTTTAAAGATATTTTCGCATCTATCACTGATGCGGTGATTATCTTCACGATGAGAGAAGCAGGATTCGTCGCTGAACGAATTATTTAAAGCTCAAAATCGTTCCTTACATTTCAATTACTTTTTGGCGATGGTTATTTTGAAATGATGATTATGACGATGACAGTGACTGTTGATGCAGATAATAAAGATGGTGAAGATAATCATAGGATGAATAAAAAATAAGATGTTTATTAAAAATGAATTGTATTCCTAATATCAATTAAAGATATATATATATTTTGATCAAAATTTCTCTTCAATTCACCAGGCAGCAACAAGTAAAAATTAAGTATGGGTTTCGAAAGATAGCTTTTTAAGTTATTTACAATTTGCAGGCGTCCACACACTCATTCATCAGATCTTTGGATGGCGTTCCATGCCTGCTGCACCTGTACGGTCAAATTGCCAGAGGTCGTTGTGGGTTGCGGATGAGCCCAGAGCCATCGTTCAACCATGTCCCACATATGCTCTATTGGCGAAAGATCGAGTATGGGGACGAGCGTCATCCTGTTGAAACTTAAACACCGTTAACGGCATGAACGGCAGAACAACGGATTCGATCACACTCTGAGGTATTCGTTCGCCGTAATAATGTTAGAGATTAACAACCAGGGGTGGTCCTGTTAAATCACTCCCCAAACCATAAGGCCTGGGATCGGTCCAGTATGTCGACGACGGATGCAACTTGCAATAAACGTTCAACAGATCTCCATTTAAAGTGGGTTAGTTGCCGATATAAAGTTTGTCGTCGCCTTTGCGGCATTCTGTATAGTAGTAGCACCCGTGAATAATAACTGAGGATTATATTGCAAAAAAATAGCATGAGAAAATGTTAAAAGAAGTATTTTTTTCGAATAATTTAAATTTCCATTTGATGTTTTTGATTTTTTTTTGTTTTCCTGCTGGAAGAGAAACGGGCCTTCCTTAAACTGTTGCCACAGAGTTGGGAGGGCAGCGTTGTCCAGAATTGCCCGATACATCACAGAGTTCATGTTGCCCGTCACAGGAACTAAGGACCCAGGCCGAACCATGTAAAACACCCCACACTATTATGCTGCCGCCATCGAACTTAACAGTTGGCACAACGCAGTCGGATAAGAAGCGTTCCCCGGGCATCCGCCAAACCCATATGCGTCCATCAAACTGCCAGATCGTGAAGCGAGATTCATCACTCCACCGAACGTTTTTCCACTCCTCCACAGTCCAACGGCGATGAACTCTGCACCGTTGCCACCCAAGTTTCACATTGACGGCGGAGATTTTCGGCTTGGATTAAGTAGTTTCGCTCTCGCCGAACAGACCTACTGCTAGCGGCAACGCCCGACGCATTTTGCAACTCCGTCGCCATCACTATCAACAGAGACTTGCGATTTTGCTTCCCTACTCTTTTCAGGGTACGACGGCTACGGTCAGTTAGTTTTCTCGGTCTACCACTTCGTGCAACTGTCGTTTCACTGCCTCGATGTCTCCATTTTACAATTACATCACTCACAGTTGATTTCGGCCCGTGCAGCATGTCCGCAATTTCACGAACCGATTTCCTACAACGGTGGCATCCGATTATCGCGCCACGTTCAAAGTCACTGAGCTCGCCTGACCTACTCATTTTATCGAGAACGCAGAGTTATGACTTCCCAAGCCCCCACAAACGTTTTTACAGCTTCCGATGGCGCATCAAAATCTCCTGATCTGCCTGATCTTCGTCGGAAGGGTGTCCGGATACTTTTGGCCAAATAGTGTATATTTACTGTCTATTTCTGATGACAGATCTAATAGGTTTTCCTGTGTGCTACTGATATCTTGATGACTTTATTTCAGCTGACCCTCGACTGCTTCTGTTAGTACTGTTGACATTTCAAGAATCCTCTAACCTTTAAATGAACTCAGGAACTTCTTGAGGAACCGGAAACTGCTCAAGAAATATGTTTCTTAGAAACTCTTTCCCTCGTTAGATTCATTTGGATTTAGAAATTGAAAAGGAGTCGCTTTCTTCTAAAGACTTTAAATTAAGGCTAAAAATGAGAGCTGTTGTTCTTTGGATGTTACTCATAGTCGTGGTGATAGCAGTGATGGTGGAAGCCAAGAAACCAGGTCGCAAAAGCAAAATTCTTCCAGAGAGTAAGTAGCACTTAGCAGAAAACTATGTTGAAATCAGTGTAAAAATCATTTCAGCCTTCAGCTTTAAGTTACTTTTCCATTAATTAATTTCTATTTATGGATTAATTTTTCATTATCCGATTTAATTTGTTTATGTACAAAAATTAATTATCATTTGTTTTTAAGTCCATGTACTGAATTATTTTGACTTTTATACTTTAACGACCTACATACAGGTAACTGAAGCAAATTCATGAAACAATTCATAGAAATAACTTTTTTGTTTCTTTGGATTTGACAAACTATCTATTTTTCAATAAAGAATAGGGAATTAAAAGAACATAATGACGATCTGACTTTTGGTTTCGATTTTCATAAAACATTTCAAAATATTGTCTGCATCCAAATGGAGAAGTTTGAAAATAATTTCAGTAATGAACAAATTCCCGAAAAGCACATTAATTCTTTTTCCTGTTGCCAAATCTTCAGATATATAAAGATTATCTGATTGGTAATTACTAAATGTAATTTATAATAAATTTTCGATAAAAAAATTTGATCCGAAAAATCAAAAAATAATTTCTGAAAATTGATTTTTTAAAAAAATCAAGGAAATTCGGTATAAGAAAATCCTTAAAAATGAAACTAAAATACAAAAGCACGGTACAGATTTGCGTTAATTAAACATTTTGATGTTAACAGCACAAGAAATTGATCTAATATGAAATCATTTGTTCCTTCGATTACCGTGATTAAAATGTTTCGTAAGAAACTAAGTAAGATTGAAATCTCAATTAGGAAAACTTTCTAAAACTATTACTTTTGTATAACTTTTGCCTATTAATAGGATGACTTGTTAATAAATCCATTTTTCTATCAAAAATAAAGTCATAACAATTGAAGTTTAAATGGTCATTTTTTTTTGGGCGAATCTGCTTTGCAATCTCCGAGAATATTTTATTAAAAAAGAATATATGGGGCTGAATAATTGTGGGTTTGACATGATGGCGTGTGACTACAACAGTGAAGAATTTGTATGTAGAAGTGTAGGAAATAATGCTAATGGATGTTGAGATAAAGAATGCCAAGAATATGGTTAGAGAACGAAGAGAGTGACTACAAAGGAGTGACAACTGTGAGACTCAGGGCGAGAAAGTATATTTAAAGTATCTTGAGGATAATTATATCTGTAAGAATAAAAAGGCGATTAATTCATTTTAAAATTAATTCATTTTGTGTTCGCCAAAGATTTAAAATGACTTAGTATCACTAAAACTTTCTAGAGTGTAGCGGAGTTGTTTAGAGTGTAAACAAAGCTGTAAAAACTGTAGTTAAAATCGGTGGAAAAACAACAAAAAACTAGAATAATTCCAAAAATTGCTTGAAAGAAATGAAGAACGAACAACTTAAAAGATTGAATTATCGGAAAGATCATCTGAAACAAGTAAATCTATTGGCAGTGTGTTCGATAGAGAAAGTAAGTGAATGGTATCTTAGGCAGTGAAATTATTTTGATAATTTATCAAAGACGAACAATTTTTGCAGTTTATTCTTTCGTCTGAATTATGCGACAAAACTTCGAGTTTGTCACGGAAATTTTACAAATCATTTGAACATGGTCTGTTTGAGCTGGAGAAGCAATGTTAAACCATTCTGCTCAATAACGAGAAGGAGATGAAAAATACTGTATTTATGAATCGTGAAGTGTTTTGAATACATTTGTAAAACGGTTAAAAGAGCTGATTTAACTTTTGTAGTATGATGAATGTTTTAGCAGATAATATGTCAACAAATAACCAAATATCTGAAAATGCTGAATTTAAAGACATGTCTAAAAAAAAATATTCGTAATAGATTTAAGGATTTTAGTTTAATAGCTAAAAGAAAAACCTAACGAAAGACATTAAAATTTGATTTGTTAATTATTATACTTAATAATTAGTTTGTTTAAATTATAGTTTGTTTTTAATTTTCTTTATTCTTAAATGTTAGATTTTTACATTTTATTTCTTTGTTTGTCTATTTATTGATTTTTATTACTTTCTTTATAGAGTGTAGACTGGACAGAAGCTTAGGAGGACGACATTGTGGCGGGACTCCACAAACAATGTATTACTACAACAGGCAGGTTAAACATTGTGTCAAATTCCAATATCGTGGTTGTGGAGGAAATGCCAACCGATTTGCAACTGAAGACAGATGCATAAAGGTTTGCATGGGAGGAACATCATAAGATAATCAGTGATCTGCTACATTTTACATGGATGCAAACACGTTTAAGATTTCTTTCGTAACCTTAATTTGTTATTGAATACAATATTGTTTAATTTGTAACCCTTATCTTATAAGTTTTTCTTAATAAATATAATTCAGCAGCAAACTTTATTGTTTCTTTATTCTATTTTGTTATTTCTCTGTTCATTTGTACTATATTTGTTTTAACAATTTATATATTATTGATTAGAAAGATAATTGTAAGCAAATAATTTTATAACTGCGTCACTCTTCTAGTTTAAAAATACGTAACATTAAAACACACACTTAACTTATTAAAAATATTTATGCAATATGAAACGCCGTTACATGTTTCGACTGCTAATTTACAATAGTCATCCTCAGAAGTAATAAAGGAATAACATTTTTTATTTCTTCTTTTTACGCTGACATAGTCTAATGCAAGCACCAATAATCAACAACCCTCTTATAATGGAATCTTTTATTTGCTTAACCTTCATTCAATCAATCCATGACTGAACCACATTACTAAATAGGAAAAGAAGAAGAAAAAAAATTAAAAAATTAAAAACATACGAAGTAAAATGATAAGGGGAAGCCTGAGTAGAAATAGTAAATGTAATTAATCAAAGTAAAGAAAAGAAAAAAGAAGAAATAGGAAGTAAGAGAGGAAAAAATAAAAACAATAATATGTTAGAAATAATAGCATGGAATGTAAATGGGTTAAATGATAGTAAGAATATAGAAATTTGGGAAATAATATGAAGTTATTATTTTAGTAGAAACGTGGTGTATTAATGATAAATTTGTGCCCAAGTTAGATAAGAAAGATAGTTATAATTGGTATCATAAGTTCGCAGTGAAAGAAAAAAAAAGGAGACCAATAGGAGGTATAAGTATTGATTGGAAAAAGAAAAGGAAATGGAGGATATAAATTTTACCAGAGGATGGAATTATAATGGGTTTAAGACATAAGAAAGAAAAGTATCAAATAGTGGCAATATATAACAAAAATATAGAAAGGCTATTAAGTAGAATAGAAAATAATATTTTCCAATCACAGATAAATAACGATAATGTTATTTTAATTGGGGATTTTAATAGTAGAATAGGGAAACTAAATAGTGTATGTAATAACTATAATGAAACAGAAATGTACGAAAGAAACTCAAAAGATAAGATTGTGAACAAGAATGGAGAAATATTGATAAATTGGGCTAGAGAATATAATTTAGATATTTTAAATGGAAATAAGGAAAATGATGTAGAGGGAAATTGGACATTTATAGGAGGACAAGGGTGTTCAGTAATAGATCTAATATTTGTTAATGAAAAAATGTTAGAAAAATATTTTATTTTTGAAATATTAGAGAGAGAAATTTCAGACCATATGCCGATAATAATAAAAAATACAAAATCACAAACTGAAAAAAGAAAAGAAATTAATAAAATAAATAAGTTAGATATATATTTTAATAAAGAAAATGGGGAGGTATCCAAATCTGTAATAATGAATTATAAGGAAAGTTTAGGACAAAATGAAGATGTAAACGAGATGTACAAGAATTTTATAAACACATTAGAAAAAGGAATTACTAAAACTAAAGAAAAAGAAAACAAAACAAGAGAAGGAAACAGAAACAAAAGTTGGTTTGACAACGAATGTAAGGAAAAAAAAAAGTAAAAAGTAGTCTTAGAAATTTTAGAAAGTATAATGAAGATAGATTAAGATTAGAATATTTACAAGATAAAAGAATATATAGAAATACAGGTAAAGAAAAAGAATTAAGATACAATGAAGACTAACAAACAAATTTATAGGAATAAAAACGGGAACAGAATTTTGGGAGTTAATTAAAAAGTTCAGAAATAGGACGATATTTACGAATTACCTCGATTATATGAAAAAAGAGGAAATGGAAGAACATTTTCTTAAATTACTAGAGGGTTCTGGACAAAAAAAATATAAAGTGGGTAGTAGAAGAGGAAGAAATGTATGAAAGGGTAGAAACGATTAGCAGAGAAATAGTGATTAATCCCCTTGATGATCAAATAGAGAAAATTGAATTAAATTTAGTACTAAAAAAATTTAAAAAAGACAAATCACCAGGCCCAGATGGAATTAGAAATGAATGGATAAACAATGCACCTAATGACTTAATAGAATGGATGTTAAGTTGGTACCAAAGGATATGGAAAATATAAAAAATCCCAGAGAGCTGGAGAAATGGAAAAATAATACCTTTGTATAAAAAAGGAATTAAAAGCGATCCAAAATACTATAGAGGCATCACGCTTCTAAATTCATCCATGAAAATTTTCACAGAAATTTTAAAAAATAGATTGGAGAAGTGGTTTGAATATAATAACATAATCGTAGAAAATCAGGCAGGTTTTAGAAAAAATTACTCAACTCAAGATAACATATTTATTTTACATGCTCTTATAAACTTAAAATTAATGGTTAAAAGGAAAAAACTTTTTGCAACGTTTATTGACTTTAAAACTGCCTTTGACAGTATAGATAGGAATATATTAATGAAAGTATTAGTCAAAGTAGGGATAAAAGGAAAAATGTTAAGAATGATAAAAAATATATATGAGGATACTAGAATAAATGTTGAGGGAAATATTTATTACAAAAGGAGTAAGACAAGGATGTAGTATGAGTCCCATTCTATTTACAGTGCTGATAAATAACTTAGAATTAAAGTTAAGAGAAGAAGGATGGAGAGGTATCAAATTTAAAAATGAAAGAGTATTTAGTCTTATGTATGCAGATGATTTGATAATATTGGCAGAAACACAAGTAGAACTTAATCGAATGATTAAAGTTTTACAAGAATTTGTAAACGAATACTGTCTAAACATTAATCTAGAGAAAACGAAAATTATTATTTTTAGAAATGGGGGAAAGAAAGCAAAATTAGAAAAACGGGTGTGGAAAAATGAAGAGATAGAAGTAACAAATAAATATCAATACTTAGGAAAATGGTTCACCTCACAATATAGTAATAATGTAAATATAAAATATAGAAAAAAAAAAGGAATAGCAGCAACTTGGGAATTAATAAAATTAATCAAAAGAGCAAAAATAAATGATTATATACACCTGTTGAGTGGGCAGTTCCGATGAGCTGTAGTTCTCGCTATTCATTCCTTGGACACCAAAGTTTAATCATTTGCACGGGCGGTCCCATTGTCTTTGCATACGAAATTTCATTACAATCGGACAACTCCTTCTAGGTGAGTCGTTTTTTTGGTAATGAGTGTACTTTTCTTTTAATTCTTTTTCCTTATACATATTAAGAGATATTCCAAAGGTTAAATGCAATCTACAATACCCTCTAAAGATAACGACTGAAAATGAAGACAGTATTATAGAAGTTAGAGTTGTAATACTGTTTGCCATCTCGCGTGAGTCCTTAATTAAACATTTATCACAATACATTTTATCATGTTGCTAGAATTTACGTTCTAAATTTGATATTAAAGTGACATTTTTAACATCACCGTACAGTAAAATCAATTATATTATAAAATCATCTCATGTATAATGAGGTTTTGTCAAGATCAAGAACGAATTCAATTAGATGCAATATGGCTGCGTTCTCTACTAATCGATTGTTTCTTCGCCTGCGCAAAGATATTGCTTTACTTAGCCATTCAAAATAAAGTGTATTGAAAGTATATTGCAAACTTCGAAGAGATAATCCTTCTCATTCAGTCTGTGCTATTCTCGAACTGATAAGTGATTTAACAAGTAGTTCATTCATAATATTCAGGATACGATTCAAGGACGAACGATGGCGGGCTCACAACGGTCAGAAATTTGATAGTTTTTATCTATCTTGCATCCGACGAAAGGTATTTTAAGAAAAGAAATTCCAACTGCTGCTAAAGCCTTTCAGAAAATAAATAACGATGATGATCTGTCATATTTTACTTTGAGAACAACGCAGCAAAACGGTTTTACTTATTTATTGCAGACGATATTTAAACAATAGCGAAAAGAACACAGATGTATTTATTATCTGGATGAAACCCCAGGTCATTCCAGAAATAAAAATAACATAATCACATGGAAATACCTCAGAATGTTGATTCAATTTGAAGATAAATTCAAAGGAGATTTCATGTATTAACTAAGTTGTGAAAAAGTAGTCTATTTTTAGGAATGAAAAAATTAAAAGTGAATTTTAGGCTGATTATGAATTTATAAATTCCACTTTTTGGAAAAACTTGCCCATCTTTGACTGGCTATATCTCCACAACCAATAGACCTAGAGAGCTCGAGTTGGGCTCAAATTCTAGCAAATTTAGTTTGCTTTACAAAGGTATAGAGTAAAGATACCTGATAAACGCTTCCTTCACGTGGTTTTTTTCGACAAAACTGGCACAGGTGACCGAATTTCGCAGTTTTTCGAACACCACAGGAATAGCACAGGGTTTTCAAGGTTGCAAACTTGGGTATAAACTACTCTCACGGGTCCTAACAACATATAATAAAATCGTAGATACATGCGCGTTTGCGATGTTCGATGGTTTTATTGACTGGTCTATCATTGCTAAAAACTAATACGAATGCGGTGTAGAAGCCTTGGAGCCTTAATCTCCCATCAGAGCACTCACTAACTTCAAAGCTATTACAATTATTAACTACAGATTTTATGGCTCAGTCGTCCTCATTTTCTTCTACACGATGAAGTCTTTTTAATGTAAGGTAGGTTGCCCAAATAAGGCCCGTTTCAAATTTGGCCCATCCTTCGTTTTATTAATAGAACGTTGACAATTTACCAAGATTAGTTAAGTTTCGGACAGGTCCTGGCTTCTAGCGGCTACACCAAAAATAAAGGTCCGTTGAAGTGGATAATTTCACTATGTTTCAGTTGAACAGTAAAAGTCTCTCGAAGCTTTTGTCGTTACTATTTCAACTTAATATTGAAGATGTCCAGTATAAAATAATAAATTAATTTAATAAATAAAAAGGCTTCGAAATAAATTAAAGAAAATTTATGTGAAAGATTTTTATTTTAACTTTCCATGACGTCAGAGATAGAGTGCAGAAAAAGAACGGTAGTTTTTTTTTTTTTTGTGTGACGCAGAAAGTTTTGAGACAGAAGGTCAGTTACGTCACACGATGTGAGAATGTTTCAGTTTGCGAATCAGTCTTGTTGGAGTCAGCAGGTTTCCCAGTTGGAACATCCACGAGGGCTTCTATGGTTAGATGCGTCAAAGCAATGGAATTTGCGGTCGATTTGAAATATGGAAGATGAGAGACATGGGAAATAATTCTAGCCGAATTAAACGAAGTGGAAGCATGAAATATGTGAGAATTGATACTGTAGAAACGGAATTATTTTATTCCAAAGAAATAAGCAAGAACTGAAGTCCGTGTTTTCGTCACCTGTGATAGGTTCGTTAGTAGACGGCAGTGCGGAGAATTTCCTTCAATGGAAACAGTGAATTTCAACAAGGCGCCAATTTCAAGCAGCAACGAAAAGATCAAGTCTATTGGGACTATTGGTCTATAAAGGACTATTGTGCAGTGGCGGATTTAACACTTGAGAGGCCCCAGGCGCAATTCAATTTTGAGCCCCCCCCCCCTCTAAAATATGTTCACTACACCTACACCCTACAGTGTGTATTCTACGCCAACGTCTTTTACTCTGGTAGGCACTATACCGTTGGCCCCAAAAAAGTGAGACATAGGGAAAACATTGAAAATTAACCAATATAAAATTACAACTTGAAAATGAAAAAGCAAGAATAAGAAACAGCACCTGAATAAATAAATTGCCTTTCTGAGTTAATTATCGGAAGGAATTGGGAACGGCCGTTTCGTCCTTCTATGGACTCATCAGCCCAATCCACCGTCCTCGATAAAAGACTCAGAAAGGCAGAAGCTTATCTGTAAGCCACCATCACACCTGACAGTGGCCCCCGAAAGCAAAAAAGTAAGAAAGAAATAAAATAAAAACTAGTTGTAGGCTGAGGCTTTTTGGTTGTGCAAAATAGCACAACATTTTATTTTCTTGCTTTCGGGGACAATATTATTCAATATTAATAAAACCAAAAAATCGTACTTTTATATTTCTATTTTTGTCAACAAAACTCAAATTACCAGCTAAAAAAAAAAATCTTGCTGATGATGGGGAATTATGATTCCCTGAAACTGTATAGGAATTGATTTTAAATATTTTTAATTATTTTCTTAACCTTTTTAACTAAGATTTTTAATATAAATCTTTTTAATTATGCATTGTGTGTTTCCAGTTATTTTTTTTTAAAATACAAGCTAATTAATCTACATATGCTACATCCGGAGTCTACAAAAATGGAACAATACACTGCTTCTTGACCTTTAAATATTACATATTTCTTAACTTCGCTACCCATTGAACTTTCAGATAGCACTTTTCTTAGCCTCACGATAATATAACGTAAGAAAGGTTACTTACAGAAGTTTTGTGCACCAAGATTACTGTTCGGAGCCCAATATGTGTTTCTCTGGAATCGGACGAAGTGTAGTTGTCGTGACGTCACCAAAATTGACAGAAAGTAGCCAATCATTAAATATGGGGATATGATTCTAATTAGTGACGAAAGAATTGACGAAGAGTTGACCGCAGTGGGAAATAGCAAAGCACTAGTTTATGAGAATAAGAGGAAATAAAATTCTCACGGGAACATAATAGATGAAAATCTAAACTTAGAAAACGGGTGATAATATGAAATTAAAATATAAAATAATCGGATTTATGAATACAAATATTGATTTCTTTTACAATAAACAAGTATTTACAGAACAAAATAAGGGACGAGGAGACAATTACTTTGAGAGCTAAATTTTGAGGCCCCTTGATTTATGTGGCCCGAGGCACGCGCCTCCTGCGCCTATGCGGAAATCATCCACTGGCAGATGTCTGTTGCTGACGAATTTTCATTATTTATTTTAATGTCCTTGTGCCACACTGCTGCAGGAAATTACTACACAAACCTCGAAATCAACGTTTTGTAATTATTGAACTGACTGTTAGAATTAGTTTAATTAAACTAATAAAAACTAAAACTAAAACAAGGTAGTAAACCAATCACAGTGCTTCGCAACGGCCACAGACTGCTCCGGGATGGTCTAGAAAATGTTCGCGCGAGTTTGTTTGCGATCTTACCCACCCCTATTTATATGGAATAATCGTCGTTCTTAACTCAAACCTTGTTAAAACACTGATTTCCTAATAATGATTTAAAAAAACAAAAAAAACAAACTTAAGTTGAGAAACTGTGAAAAGATTTAAAATGGGGGAAAAAAAAAATGAATAAAAAAAAATGAAAAAAAGAAAAAATGCCACTGAGGGGATCGAATCCACCATCTTCTCGTTATTTGTTGTAGGTGGCGTGAGCTAACAGACCACCTACAACTCAGCTAACAGAAACCGTTGCGAAGCATTGTGGGATATGTGTACACAGACAGATAAACCGGAAATAAAAGGCGACTTTCAGAAGCCTAAAAACTGCCGCTTTTAATCGTGAGTTAAAAAAAAAATTATCAATTTTTTTTGTATTCATTTGTTATTTCTTTTGAACCCAGAGTTATCTTCTCTTTCAAATCACTAACCAATGCTTATATAAATAACAATTAGAGAGAAAATGATTTCTGTTAGGTTCTTTCTGAATTGTAACTTCCTGAATTGCATTTCATTGATATGATTTATTATTAGTTTACGGAACACTTGTTTGATTTAATGACCTAGATTAACTTTTGAAAGTGTTTCATTTTAAAAACACTTGTAGGAAGACTGCACTCATGCTCGTTAAATTTTTAATTCTAAAAAATAAATATTTTTACGATTTTTATCTATTTTCTAATAGATCATTTAGTCTAAATAAAATAGGATTTAATTTAATTTTACATTCCTTTGAACTAAAATTAAAAACTAAGAATAAGATATCTGTAATGTGAAGAAGGAATAAATAATAGGATTTTTTTTCGAATGCCTGAGCTCTTGGCTCTTACGCCTTTGGTCTCAATAAAGAGTATTTAAGATCTGAACTAATTAGCTGCAGAATCATTGCACCGGATGTAGCGTAGAAGGCAGATCACATTTTACCTAGAAGCTAATGAAACACAGAAGTAAGTCCTACACATATCGGATCCTGGAATCGAAACCAGATTCAGAAGTATTGGCCTTTAGGAGTGGCGTTGACAGAAAAAAAAAAAAATCCTTAAATATGCAAAGGAAGTTTCATGAAGATCCACCCACCACACAGTGGCCAAAAATAGAAAAAAAATAAGTTATAATTTAAGTTCTAAATCAAACTTGTTTAATTAACAAAGTATTAATGATACTTTGGAAGCGCAGTGGTGCCTCAAAGGGAAAAATATACAATATTTATTTCGTACTAGCCTTAGTACGGAGACCTTGTTATTTACTGGTGACTTCTCCTGGCTGATGATCGCCAACGAGCGTGAAACGGCTGTTCCAGGATGTCACTTGTAAATAATTTGGTCTCACCCATTGTTATAACAAAGTATTAATTAAAAAAATAAATGATTTT
>JAFIDM010012231.1:22948825-22963270 GCA_023159025.1 Thereuonema tuberculata
TTTATTTATTTATTTATTTATTTATTTATTTATTTATTTATTTATTTTTGTAGGAGGTAGAATCCAGAGTTGCCCCAAGGCTTAGGAGAAATAAAAATGAATCACTTCTTGAATTGAATGACAACGATAAGTAAATCGATAAATGTGATCAAATAGAACTAAATTTTTTTAAAAATCTAAAATCTATTTTATTTTCTAAATTACCCTGATAATTAAAATAGGCTTCGAAGAAAAGAAAAGAAAAAAAAATGGTTTCAAACTTGCTTAATAGAAATTTTGTTCATCAATGGAATCTTCCTTTTCGTTTACTTAAAGAATAAAATTAGTTTTTTTTTTATTATTATTCTGCGTTTCTTAAAAGAGCGCATTTGTAAGATGCTTAACCTGAGGTTCATTCAATCGGTGTATTTATAGATGTGTGTTGGCTATTATTTGTTTAATGACATTGTGCTGCACTGTTACAAGCTGCTACAGAAAAATTAGGACTACGTCACTATATTTTTTTTTTTTCTTTTTAGTTTTAAAACGATTTGAAATTTTGTAGAATGAAAATACTACAATTAATCTTAAATAATTTCTTTTAATTAAAAAAAAAGAAAGAAATTAAAATTGAATTCTAAATTTTGAATTATATATTATAAATTTGTTATTAATTTTTGAAGTACTTTCCTTTGAAATGAAATGCTTAAGACTAGGCTTTTTATACACGAAGCCACCATGTCATGGTTGTTATTTTTTTGCCACAATACATGTCACCAGCCGAAGGTCAATCTGCAAAATGGATTTGGAAGATTGAGCATCTCTTGCTGTTGTGCGATTAAGGAAAAGACGAAAGCAGAGAAATCGAAGATATTGGGTGCATCCAATGATATGGTGCCATTTAAAGATATATTTATAAGCTCCTTCCAATTCTTTTTCTTCTCAAATCCCTATTGGAATTTTCTTTAGCGGTCATCTTTGACAGAGCTGTCCTTCACTGCATGGGCGGATTTAGGTCTTGATATCTGGCGAGCTCACCGGAAGGTATGAGGTATTTGTATACCAAATTCAAACACCAAAACCCAATTTAAATTTTCCGTTTTTAGGCCTAAAAATAAATAATTAATAAAATTATTATAACAGAAAACATTTTGATTTACCTGTAAAAAAAATTATCATCCCAAAAATCGGGGGGTGCGGCGCACCCCCTAGAACCCCCGTAAATCCGCCCCTGCTTCACTGAACTTCTTGTATGAATTTTTCAGCGTCAAAGTCCCCCTTCTCTAAAGTGGTTTCTTTTTAATCACATTCTTGAACACTTTTCAAAAAGTAATGCCCAGCAAAACACAAAAGTCGCGTCTCGTGTGAAGCTACTCAGTTGAAGCAATGCAATGACGAGGTGGCGCGGTCAATTTGGCCGCTTGAAACATCACATAATGTCAACAATAGAATTCTCCCGCGCTGCTGCGCCCACTACTTGTGAAACATTCAATTGGAATATATGAGTTGATATGGTGGCGTCGTATATAAGAAACATAAGCATTAAAACAAAGACATGAGAAGGAATGAAATAGTCAGGAAGAATTAAATTATAGTGAATCCATAATTAACAGAATTTATAGAAACCAACTGCAATTTCCTCTGCCTTCAGCCTTATTTTAAAATAATATAATTTTTAAATTTTTTTTTAATTAAAAATTACACCTGCTTTCCTGTAGCGATTTTAAATCGAACAGCTTTGAAATGTAGGTTAAAGTTAATAACGACGACAACTGTTTCATAACCCAAAAAGAAGTCACATCAATCAAATGAATGTAGTTATGATTCAGGAAGATTTTTACAAAATATTTTTTTACCGAATTGTTCGTGATATTTCACGTGGCTGAAATTTGGAGGAACCAGATTCATTTCCTGGAGGAGGCCGATGATTTTTTCAGGTTATTTTTCGTTTCCAGGCTGTCTTTGATGTTCACTAGGCCTCTGACCAACGGAAATCGGATTTCGTTCCCGAGGTTTAAAGGTCAAGCGTACACTGAGCTGAATCTGTTGTCTATTAGTTATAATAGATCAATTATAATGACCAATAAAATGCAGCTAACATTTGAAGCCGTCCTATGAATTTGTAGAAGTCGGACAGAATATATATATACACATCTAAAATTGTATATTTAAACTATGTGATCAAAAATATCCGAACTCTCTTCTGCAGTAGTTAACTGAAGCCTAAATGGCACGAGAACTTAAAAAGGTGCTGAAATCGACTGTTAGTGATGTTGTTGTGAAGTGGAAACGTGGTTGTGTAGTGGCCTTCGCCCAACCTTGACCTTATAGGCCGCATATACTGAAAATAGGGACCGTCGAGTGTCGAAGAAGATGGTTCGTGCAAATAGCCGGACATGGATTGAAATAATCATTCGTGAGTTTCACAGTAATACTAACACTCTAGCCAGCCCCATGACAGGTCGTGTAACCATGACAGCCAGCCCCCATGACCTGTTCGTCGACAGGTCAGGAGGGACTGGGTTCAATGTCCAGCAGTTCTCACAAAGTACACAAACCATTTTCCCTGTTAAGTGACGCCTTTCGTGGTGTGAAGAACGATGCCATTGGGCAGTGTAACAGTGGAAACGTGTAATGTGGATTGATGAATCTCGCTGTACCGTATGGCTGTCCGATGGGAGGTTTGAGTGTCCAACACTAAATTTGGCCAACAGTGAAGTTTGAAGGAGATGGTATTACGGTGTAAGGGTTGCTTTCATGGAATTACTCAGCACTCTTGTATCACTACACGGAAATTAATTGCGAAAGGGTATAAGGACATTTTGACATGTCAAGGTAATTTTTGAATTACACAAATAGTTGAAACTAAATTTTCCCCTCTGCTTCCATTGTGAATGTATTTTATTTTATTATTTATTTTTAATTCACATAAAAAAGATATGTCTTATTTATTTTTAATTTTACGACAAATGACATAAATAATATTATAATTTTATTTAGGATATATGATTTCTCTTAAAAGAAATATAGGATCGCATAAGCGGGACTAAGAAAGGACAAACTTTTCATAGCCAAGCAAGGGGAATAGTGTGGAACGTTTTTATTTATTCAAGATCCAGGGAGAAGCCACAAGTGTTTGTGATTTACTTCAACAAACTGCATCTCAATTTACACAGTGAGAAGACTGATCAACGGCGGAAACAATATAAAATAATAATAATTTCAAAATGTGAATATGGTTCAAAATAATAATAACTTTAATGTGAACATTTGGACTTTATAGACATTTACGGAGTTTTCTACAAAAATTAAGGATGATTTACAAAATTAAGGATGAGCTTCAAAGTTTAAATTTTGGACATTTATTTTTTTTTTTTAAATTTGGACATTTATTCTGAATTTAAATAATACTTCGGGAGCTCTTCATTAAAGAATCCACAACCCCCACTATCAATGATGGACTATCCTAGTATGACGTCACCAAGTACTTAGGAAAACGACGCAGCTGCAATAATTTGAACTGACGAAGGCTAACGAACCGCAACGTTTTCTGTCACTATTTTAATATTGTTTAGGTATTAAAAAATATTAAGTATTTTTTAATTAGTTTACTTATCTGTGTTTATCAGTGTTATTATTCAACCTTACCAAATACATTTAAAAAGAATAATGTTAAAAATATATAATTTTTTTGTTCTTTTTTTTAAAAAAAAGCTTTACTGTCCTTTTTTTTAAGTTATTTATTTGGCAAACACTAAATTCGTCACAAGCGATCTTCTTTCCTTGGTTAAAATAACAGAGGAAGTGTATGACGCTGAGTTTGGAAATTTCAGATAATTTAGTGCAAAACCTTTTCCTTTGTCTCCTTATATCAGATCAGATCAGATCTCCGAATATCAGATCAACCAGATAATGAATTAAATGAAATAATTAATTTTTGTCTTGTTTTATTTTTCCTTTTGATTTTTTTCAACAATTTTGGTTAGAAGCACATATGTTATCATAAAAATAAGAAATAATGAGATTACACAATCATCCAATCACGACTTGAGTTATCGTCAACGTCAATCTTAAAAGATAGATTTAATTGGAAGATTCTATGCAAGTCTGGAGGCTATAACCCCCTGTTGACAAAATTGATGAGTGATTTTATATCTTCGAAGTTCCGCCTTACCTTGAAAAGATATAGTTTTTGTTTTTATAATTATAAAATTTCATGTGTTTGATTGTAGTTTTCCTGCAGTTGTTTTAATTCGGACACTTTTCAAAAATTGATAATACTAAAATTAAAAACAACGACAACTATTCCACATCTTAAAAAGAAGTCACTTCAATCAAATCCATCTAATTATAATTATAACGTTGTTTCAACAAAATAACTTTATTTCCAATTATTACTGATAAAGGTACTTGTCTCATATTTACAGGAACCGGATTCAAACTCTGGTGGAGCAATGCCACGTAGAGAGTTTGCGCTGAAATGTGACATCACTACTCCTAGGCGAAGTATTGGATGTAAGCTCTTACTCAGTTAAAACAAACAATCGGATAAACTATATTTCGTTAATATTTCAGTTTTACTTATTGGTTTTTAGGTTAATCGTGTAAATTTTTAAGCATATATTTTTAACTAATTTAATTCTTTAAGAATTTTTGTTTTAATATTTGGATATCAAAACAATTTTTTTTTTTTTTATACATACACTCGATTTTTTCACTGTACAAATTGATATAAATTTTATTTCATACTTTAGAAAATAATGTTAATTTGCAGCATTTTGTATTTTGTATTTTAGAAATAAAAATGAAAAGAAAAATATCAAGTAATTAAATTAATTATTTCAGAAAAACCTTTGCATTATATATATAATTAAATCACATACAATAAATACAATAAAAAATCATTGTAAAAATGATTGTAAAGAAACCTTCCACTATTTTGCAATAACTGACACTGGAAACAGTAAAAAAAAAAAATCTTAAAATTGAATGAAAACGAATTTAAATTTTCTAAATCAAACACTAAGTTTTCAATCATGTATTTTAGAAACTCAGGTGTGAATGATCCTTAATAAATGGACAGGAATTTATAACTCAGGATACAAAAATTACTTTTATTATACTAAATATTTGCAATAACTTATTAATAACAGAATCTACAAAATTAACTTTAGTAATTCAGTTAAATTTACAGTATAAAAAAGTAATATTTACACAAAAATAAGCATTTTTTGAAAGGAACTAAAATATACTTAAAATTATTTTCTGTCAAAAAAATATACAAAAGGTATGATATGAATTTAATTTTTAGAATATAGTAATGAACATTTTTTTTTTATTATTATTCCTATCAATTTCAAAAGATGACAACCTTTTTTTTTTTTTTTTTTTTTTTTGAGGGATTTTCCCACTCGGGATGAGATATTTTGTCGATATTTCGGCCGGTGCCTCGGGCCTTCTTCGGGAGATGTATATATCAATTACATCAAGGTGAGCGCTGAACTAACAACTTCCGTTGTTAGTTTCTCGGATAAGTTTCTCATGTTTTTTTATTCCGAGCAAGGGTGATCACACTGCTAGAGAGGGAGAAGGGGCGGGAGGAGACAGCCAAAAAAGTCCTTGTGGACAATTTCTTAATTGCATGGAGAGGTGGCGAACTCAATTGGTCCCTTTGAATTCAAAAACACCATTAGATTGAAAGAAAGCAAGAACAGCAAAGGGAAAGAATTAAAAAACAAAACAAGATAGAGATAGTGATTAGTAAACCAATCACAGTGCTTCGCAATGGCTTCTGGGTCACCTTTACTTTAGAATACACTGCGCCGGAATGATTAAAAAAAAAAAAAAAAAAAAAAAAAAAAAACTTTAAAGAAAAAATTGCCCTTGAGGAGATCGAACGACATTCGCATTATTAGCACGACGTTCTAACCAACTGAACTAACAGGCCACCTACAACATTCAACATTCAGGCCACGTACAGTTCGTCTAACTTAGGAAGGCAGTCCCCTCAGGCGTTGGGACTGAGAACGGTATAAAATAGGGGTGAAAGGTATAAAGTAAATGGGGGTGGGGAGGAAAGATTACAACAATGTTTGCAGAGCTTGACCTCGTTATTATCGCCTTTAAGTAACTATATTTCCGAACACCTGAATTCTCCAAAATAGTAGAAAAAGGATCACATAAGACTTTTTTTAATTCCACAACAATACCCTTTCACCCCTATTTTTTCAAGTTCTCAGTCCCAACGCCTCAGGGGACTGCCTTTCTAAGTTAGACGAACTGTACAACTGATCTAACAGAAGCCGTTGCGAAGCATTGTGGGATATGTGTCCACAGACAGACAAACTGGGGATATAAGGCTCTTTCAGAAGCCTAAAAAAATTAATATGTATATAAATATAAATAAATGAATAACTGGAAATAATTGATTGATAAAAGTGAGAATATTGGTAAGAGAAAAATAGTAATAATAATAGCAATAATAATTAACATGAATTATTTATATAAGAATAAAAAAGACGGATTAAAATTTATCATGGATTGGAAGTGATGGATTGGAAGTGGGGATAGATTGAAATTTGACATGAGAGAAAAGGGCAAAAGGAAGAAATAAAATTTACTAATAATCCTAGAATGGTGGTGAAACCATAGGGAGAAAGAATAAGGAAAGTAAAGAAGAGGAGTACAGGGAATGAGTTAATTGAATAAATAGATAAGAAGCAAAGAAAAAGAAATTATTTATTCGGACAGAACGGGTTCTACAATTTTTATTTTTTGGGGATGGTATTGGGAAGACCTTCTGCACCCGCCTATCAAGTTTGGTCCCGACCGGACAACCAGAACAGTTCATTCTGCCCTTAATTTAAGGACATCAGTGTATATTAGAAATATACAAAATTGATTCTTTGTTTTTATTACATTATTATTTTATTATTTAATTTTAGATTTATTATATTTATTTGCAAAATTATCCGGCGCTGCCTGGTGCCGAAAATAAGTAATTGAGATTTCCATTGATTTTGCTCGTAACCTGTTGTTAATAGTATTTTGACCCTACAGGTAAAGGAGATTGAATCAGAAATAAACTTGACCCACAGTATTTCACGTTGTGGAATGACCCTGACAGTTGAATCCAGCTTCGGATGTCAAAGCGTTCGAAATAAATAAGTAATCAACAACAAACAAATCTGATTTATAGATATACGATCATTTATGGAATCTTGCTCTTGTTTAAGTTTAAATTTAGCTTTCATTCTTATCCTAGGCTTGGTAAAAAAGGCTTCTTAGCCTACAAGTGCTTATCAAATCTGTGTTTCCTTATACTTCAAACTTGAATAATTTTATTGATTGATCTTCTTGAAACATGCCATGTATAATTAAGGAAATGATTTAACATTTTTATTGTTTGTTTGTTTGTTTTGTATGTGGTTCCTTGTGGTTTGATTTTCTATGTAGAAATCAACGAAATGAAATAACATTCCCATAGAAAAGGTTAAACTAGAAATAAATTAATTGAAAGAAGAAAAAAACTGACATTCAAATAATGTAAGATGAGGGAGGGATATCCTCGGTTAACTCCAATGTTATGAATTGGAGAGAATTAAGAGCAATGCCTGCAAAGACTTTTGTATTTCCTCTATCCGTTAATGAATTAAACATCAAAACTGTAGTTTTTATTGGCCTTACTATTTTTTTTAACGGAATTTACTAATTAAATCTCAATATTTATTAAAAAAAGAAATAACCGAATCTAAACTTTTGAAGTTAATGTTAAGACATTAATCGTTCTAAACTTCACTTCGTTGACGAGCTATAGGCATGAATTATTGCTTTTATTTTCCTTGTACATGTTGGGAAAATTATCATTTCTTAAGAAAAAACTTACTGCACATTAAACTTTATTTCTTAATGTTGATTTATATTTTGTGAGGTTTTTTTCTTTACAATTTAATAGCAACTTGTGCCCGAAAGCTGAGGGCCAAATTTTACAATGCTCTCAAGTAACAGAGCTTTTTTTTCCCTGGTGGAACTCACATCAAGGATTGGTTGTGATTTTCATTTGTTTCATGCCTTTTTGAGCTTGTGGTGAGTTTAGCTGACGATTCATAACAATGATGAAATGGCCGTTCTAAACTTCACTTCGTTGACAAACTATAGGCATAAATTGTTGTTTTTATTTTCCTTGTGAATTTTCCCTTTTCATAAGAAAACTTACTACACGTTAAATTTTATTTCTTATTAATGGGAATTAAAAATTAAAATACTGCTTAAAATATATTAAAAAAAAGATTTAGTTGAAATAAAATGGATATTTGATTCTTTCCTTTATTTTTTTGGAATAAAAACAACATTTTTTTTTCTGTCTTTTGCTGAAATTGAATATTTTATATTTAACTTAGTTGAATGAAAAACATTTAATTGATTTTTATTAATAAATTTAATTGATTTGGTTTTGTTTTGGGATGGATTTAGTAAGCTTTGATACAGAGGAGGTGGTTTCAATCATTGGTGGAGGTTTTTTCCTCTTTCTTACAAGCCTTGAGGTTCACCCAGCCCTCTCCCAAGTGGAAATCGGTTTAAAGGTGGAATGAATTCATTCCTTATACTATAATTCCAGATAGTCACTGAAAAGGAGGTTATACTTCTGGTGAAGGCTGTGACGGAAAATATCTATCTATATATTATATGTATATTGCAGAGGTGTGAGATTTATTATTATTTTTTATTTATTGGCCGAGTCATCCATCGTTTCCATGGTGAAAGGAGATAAAAAAATTTATGAGCCTATTTATATTTTTTTGTGTTTGGTTCCTTCTATAGAATGAAATATGAAGTGAAGTAAAAATTCCTATAGAACAGCTGTAGAACAGGAAAAAAATTCTTTCGATATTTTAAACAAATGAGTTTGAATCCATTTAATGATCCACTATTTTGCGCTGATTTTGAAATAAGTTCATCAGATTTAAGAACAAAAATAAAGCAATGCGGAGTTAAAGATTGTTTTTTTTTTTTTGGTTTCAGTTTTTAAAACACTTCTATTTTTGTTCAGCAGAGGGTTAGAAATAAAAGAATAATTTTTCTTATGTCATTTTCAAGAAAAATCAATAAAAAGGTTTTTTGTTTTGTTTTTGAAGTTGTGAAAATGATACAAATAAAAAGGCTAATTTTCTTTCTTTCTTTTTTTAATGGGACCATAAATAAAATAAAAATCAAATTTTAAGGAAAATCCATTAGCCCGTTTTATTTAAAGAAAGAAGAGAAAAATATTGAAGTGAAATATCAAAACCAAATCCTAAATCATTTTATTTAACTTTTTTACTGGCCAAAATAGAAAAATCAGATAAAAATCAGATAAATCTATTGCTACGAAATACAGATCAGGAATGCACAACCTAGATTAAGGGCCAACATTTTATAAAAGTTGTGATGGAGGACAGCAGAGTCCCATTTTATCTAACCCTCCCCTCCCATCTCCCGTAAATATCTTAATCTACTAATTGATAATGTCATTTATATTAATAATTATTAATAATGCATGTAATTTATATTAATGTCTTACTAATTAATGATTTGACAACGATCTTATATTAATAAGTAATAATAAATGTAATTTACATAAACTTCAAATTGTAAAATAACAATATGGAACAAGCACTGGTGCTTCTCAGTAATCTGGCGCTTTGTTGGTTGAAGCCATGACCTCCATATTAAAGTCTGAGACATTTGCTATTGCAAGTTATGGCATTTTTTAATATATAAGGGCGAGTCAAATTAAAGTGAGACGGCTTTCCCCAGATCTAATGGTTTCGTCCAGTGACTTGGCAACCCGTGTGAATGTTCAAAGCAATACCTCTAATGTTTGCATTATGCACTGTTTTGCACGGTGATGTACAGCAGATCCTGCGTTACTGCATGTTAAACAAAGGTGTGTATAACAATGGATGTTCCAAAACAGGAACAACATGATGTGGTTAGGCTGCTTCCAGCTAAAAGTGTTTCACAAGTGTCAACTGCAAAAATAACCTGAGACCTGGACGAAGTCATCTGTCATAATATCACACACCTTTGCTCAGGTTGATGCATTGATCCAAGAAGATCGACGCTACAATATTGACTATCTGGCCTTTATTTTAGTTATGGCTCGTGCATACGATTATTCACTAGCATTTGAATTAACGACTGCTCTGTGCACAATGGGTTCCCAAGGTTCTGAGTGAGGAAAACAAAACCCGGATACTAGGTGCGGCATTCACTCATCTGTTGCGTTGTTATGAGAAAGGCAAAGAGTTCCAGCATCGAATTATAGCCACAGATAAAACCTGGTACCACCATTACAAACCGCAGATACGACGTCAAAGCCTGCAATGGAAGTATCCGGGCCCGCCGCCCCAAAGAAGTCCAAGACGCTCATCTCAGCGGGAAAAGCTTTGTTGTCCTTCTTTTTCGACATAAAGGATCCTTTACCTCATCGAATTTGCCGAACATGAACAGAATTCAATGCGGAACGTTATTGTGCAACGCTATTACGTTTGCACCAGGCAACCAAGAAAAAGCGCCATGGTGCATTGTCTCAGAGGTCATCTTGTTACTGAACAATACTCGACCACATTCAGCTAATATGACTGTGAAAAATCCATGAAGTTCAGTTGGGAAGTCCTGCAGCACCCTCCTTACAGCCTGAAGCTTTCCCCAAGTGACTTTCACGTTTTTGGTGACCTAAAAAAGCTGAAAAGCTGCAGATTTCATTCGAATGCGGATGTGCAGGATACATTCACAGACATTCTAATGCAGGAACCATAGGATTTCTGTGAGTGCGGAATCACAAGGCCTGTGAGTGCGGAATCACAAGCACACAGTGGGATAAACATTTTAATGCTGGAGGTGCATATTTCTGACGTATGAATTTATTTTAAACATCGTCCTGCTCAGTTTCATTTGACTCAGCCTTAAATCTTTTGGTACCAATGTAAAGTTTCAAATTTAATTTTAAGTTTGACACTACCGGACCATATCAAATAAACTGGAGAACCGTGGGTTGTGAACCCCTGTACTAGATTACACATGAATTAGCTACGTTTTAAATGAATAACAGGCTTTAGTATTTTTCCTGATTATTTTTATATTATTCTTAATCAAATACTAGAAAGCGAGCAAGTCTTTATCTTGAAAACGAGTCTAAGAATTTTGATGAAATGCGGTGATCTATCGGTTTCGGGTGCGAGAAAGCGATTTAGCTAGGTCTCGACTTCGGGAAACTCATTTAGGGGTAAATGAGTGCCAGGTTATAAGTCTTCAGCGTTTTTACTTTATTTTCGTTTTATTTTATTCTAAATAAGTTCTGCGCGTTTTCACGTGTAATAAAATAATAATTTCATCTTTTCCTGTAATAAAACAATAATTCTATTTAATAATCTTTAATAATAACTTTTAAAACTAAAAATATTACAATTATTATTCATAAATAAATCCTTTTTCTTAATAACCAAACAATAATCGACTAAATTACATTAATTTAAAACCATATTAATTATTATAATGTATGCATTTGAAACGAAATGCTTCATAAAAATATAGAAATCTACAGCGAAAGATATGAAAACAAATGAAATAATGAAGTAAGAATTGTATTAAAATGACTAAATAATTAACACAATTCAAAGAAATCAATTCCATTGCTTCGGATGGAGCAAGTGAAAGGGTAATATTGTGTAAAATTGCATGTAAATGCATTTAATAGTAATTTAATGGTAATTCAAAATACTGTTCACAACAAAGGAAAAAACAAACAAAGAAACATTAATTTTAAAGCAAGTGAAATTTTAATAACGTTTATAGTACAAGTTATTAGTGCAATAGGTTGGAAAATATAAGATGCTTATAATAGATATGAAAATATCTTGCAATTTATACTAATGCATCCAAAACCTTAAAAATTAAAAAAAAATACATCTGGATCTGCTGTATTGGGAACTAAAACACTTTTTTTTTACTATAATAATAAAAAACCAATTGTAAAAATTCTTTAATTACTAAAACGCTCAAATTACATAAATGTACTACAATGCTATAATATTTAAAAGATATAATAAATGACAGAAACAAATGACGAGCATATTTCTTAATTAAAACTATCAAAAATTGGAATTTAATATCTTAATAATAAATAGAAGAAGCTTCACTTCGTCATGAGGGAATTATTCTTAATTCTCTTTATTCAGAAGCTATATTTTTAAAAAAAAATAATTTCATCTTTTTAATTCTAAAGCTTGATTAAAAGTAATTCGATCTTTATTTTATTATAATATATATAAATAAAAGAACTTTAAAAATATTAATTCTAAAGTAATTAGTCTAAAAATCTTAGAAAATAAAGAATAAAATTCTGATCTGGAAAAATTATTTGGAAAAGAAAAAAAAATGCTGATCCCAAATGGCAATGGAGGTAGGGCTCCAACGTTTCTATGGCCAATGGGACTGAGATGAGGTCAGAAAGCCAGCACGGGTTCGCTCGCCTGTAGGCTCAGGAAAGAAACCCTGCACCCTTCTACAGAAGGCTGGGTAAATCCCACGACCCGTTTGAAGGAGGATGGAGCGAGGAAAAATCTCCGCCCTTCTCTGAGGCATTGGATCGAACCCATCTCCTCCAACCCGCAGCCAAGCGCCCACAAATAGATAGATACAGTGGCAAATAACTTAAATTTCTTAATTAAAATTGATTAAATGTAGCAAGATCTTCAAATAAATAGAATACTTCCATCATGACGAAATGAAGGTTCCTCTATTTGAAGCTTCACTACATCATGATGGAAGTATTCTTCATTATCTGTAATGAGAAAATAAACTTTTTTTTTTTAAATTTAACTTAATCTTTTAATTCGAATATTTGATTGCTTTTGTACAATTCTTGATGAACGCAATTTCCTCTTTATGTTATCATGAATTATGTTTAATTCCTTAAAAAACAAAAATCATCTTTTTTAGTTGAAAGAAAATCTACTTTTTTTTTTGGTTTGAAACTAAGGCCATTGGGGTCTTAGGAAGGAAATTTAATATTCGCCCGTGGCATTTAAAAAACTTAACTAGGCAGTTTTATTTGAAGACATTTTAACTTTTTTTAATTTTTAATCGAATTATTACTAATTCACAATGTATTTAAATGAGAATAATAATTTTGAAAAGATAAAAAAGTAACTACTTAACCAGAAACAAAAAGACAGAATATGTCAGTAATAAACGAAATGCCATTAAATGGGATTAAATTTTCTTTTTAAGCAACGACAAGAATGAAATGAAAGGAAAAGTAAAGGTAAGCCTCTTTAAGACACTACTGAGAATTTGAAAACATTAAATAAGAAAACAACAAAAAAGATGTTTTGTTGTCGGAAAGTAAGGCTAATATTTATTGATTCTAACTGAATAGCTTTATTAATTCTTTGTAATTTAAAACAGGCCTTTAATTTATACAGTGCAACTTGGATAATTCGAACGTCTTTAATTCGAAATCGTGGTTAATTCGAAGATTTCTCTTAGTCCCTTGAATTTCTTATTAAATCAATATTGAAAAATCGTGGATAATTCGAAGTTCAACTTCCTTAATTCGAAGTTTTTTATAAAAAATTTCGAACCATAACGACTTTTCGGCGTTTCATGATAAGAAATTCGACACATGACAACTGAAATTCCCTTCCCGCCAACGTTCGACACGTGACGCCATTCGACACGTGACGCTTCAGACGCCATTCGAGCTTCCTGCTATCAGTGTCACCATGTCTTTCAGTAAACCACGCGTGTACAAGAATTTAACGTTCGCTGAAAAGGTCTCCGTCATTCGCGAGGTGGAAAAGGGTGTGAAGAAGAAATGCCAAATCGCCAACGAGTACGGGATAGCGCCGAATTTCGTCGGTACATTGAAGGACAAACCAACGTAAGTGAAGCTGTTTTCCGTTCACTAAACATGCTTGATGATTTTGCTAACCTTAAGCGACTGAATTCTACAAAACAATCAGACATTGCACAATTTTTTGAAAAACTATAATTTTCTGTATTGAATGTAATATGTACTGTAGCTTAGGTAATATAGATCTTATTTTGTTTACAAACATATAGTGCTTAAGTCTTTCATACCATGATATTTCTGAATAAATATTTACTTATTGACAGAATAATCTTTTCAAGCATTCAGTGGACCTGAAATTAAAGTTAAAAGATGTAACTTGTTTAATTCGAAGTCTTGGATAATTCGAAGTTTTGTAGTTTTGCCCTTCAGCTTCGAATTATCCAAGTTGCACTGTATTTGTAAAAAGCAAATTAACCCCATTTTATGACACTTAATTTCCCGTTGATGCTGGACTACGGATAGTCCACAGTTTATGAATTCAGATTTTGTGAACTGGTTCCTGATTTAGGCGAAGGTGAAGTTGGATTTCCACTTCCCCCAGAACCTGAACTTTGATCTGAATTTCCCAT
>JAFIDM010012231.1:22974956-22999400 GCA_023159025.1 Thereuonema tuberculata
CGCCCCATTCACACAGACAAAACTATGCATCACAACAGACCTGATATCACAGTTGTTGATAAGGTCAACAAACAGACCTATCTCATTGATATTGCAGTGCCTATCAGCAAGAACATGCAGAAAACTCACTCAAACAAGATCAGTAAATACACCGATCTAGCACACGAGCTCCAGAAGCACTGGAGGCAGGACCGAGTACGTGTTGAATCCATCGTTCTTTCCGCCACTGGTCAATGTGGTGCCTCACACATTGCACCACAGCCTCAGCACACTAGGATTTCATAAAAACACTTATGCATAACTCCAGAAGGCTGTAGTACTCAACACAACACCCATAGTTAGGAAATTTAAGGACACAACCACACATCCCTAACCATTCTTCCATACTTTTTTTTTCACTTGGCAATATGTGCTTTAGTCTTTGACCCGCCATATTGTCTTTGCTGGGGAAACCCAAGGTTTGAAACTTTACGATATAATAATAACAAATTTAGATTTGTTTGAACAGCGATAACACTGCTAAAAATGTAATAGAAACAAAGAAATGTGTCAGGCATTAACTGTTATTCTTATTGTTGCTTATCTGTTTCATTTGCTCAGTTTGTTTTAATCAATAATCAGAAACTGAAGACTGCCTTTTCATAAAAGTAGTGTAATAGCCTAAATTCAATTTTATTAAAATAACAGAATCAAAAGAAAATGTTTTAAACCAGTGGTGCCCAACCTTTCGTAATATGGGGCCAAAATTGACTTTGCTGTGAATCTCGCGGGCCACAATGTGGCGGAATCTCCTATTCAACAACCAAAAAAAAAAACGGAATCTCCTATTCGATAACCAAAAAAAAAAAAAAAACAGGAATAAAACACATGTAACACATTTGCGGGCCGGATATGGCCCGCGGGCCGTAGGTTGGGCACTACTGTTTTGAACTAAAGAAAATGTAATGTAAATTTCTAGTATGAAAACATTACTTCGATCAGAAATATTCTGTTTATTTCCAAGTAAAGTAATGTTTTCGTGGTAAAAATTTGCATTTCTCATTTTTTTAATAGTTTTATCATAGTGTTTGAATCACTACGTTGGATTTATTCAGTTTTATTTATTTAGATTAAATAAATCTAAAGAAATATCTCAGAGCTACTAATCGTAAGGATAAATTTTGAATGCTATAATGTACAGTTTTACAATAATATTAGTCCAAATTCAAAAAGTTTCTCATAATATACAAACCTCTATTCAGCAACAAAAATCAGTTTCTTATATTTAGAGAAAATTTTGGATTATAGTTATAACAACTTAGAAAAAAGAAATAACTTCTCAGTTATAGGGGATAATAATATTATTACAGTAGAAATAAAAATATTTCATTTATTTTAAAATATTAAATTGTTAATAAATTTGGTGTGAAATAGGCAACAAAATCCTTTTCAAAGTAATATCATATGAACTAAAATTTCTGATCATTGTTTTAGAATACTATAATCAATATAACTGTATTAATAATCAAAATTTAAAAATTATCAAAAAATTATCACATTAAAAATGAAGATTTATTTATTTAAAAAATTGTAAAATCTAATTAATGATATAAGAAATAAAATAATAAACAAATTTATTAAGATAATTATTGTATCAAAACAACCTATCAATAATATTGAAAAAAATAATGAAAACAATCAGAAACACAACAATAATATTATGGATAGTAAAAAAAAGCATGTATAAACAGAATGGGTAACAGATGTAATTTATTATCAAATTAAAGATGATAACTTGTTTAAAAAACACAAAAACTATAAATCAAATAAAGAATATAAGAAACTCTAAAGAAAACAACTATTTAGTTAAAAAATATTATAAAAAAAACAACTAAGCAAAATATTATCAGAACGGGTTACAGAAATAGTAAAGATTGCGAAAAGAAGTGAAACATTATAAGTATCATTTTATTAATATATAGATACAGTTAATTGAATTCCAAATTATAATAATTTAATAAATTTGTTTTAAGTAACTAGGCTACCCCTCCCCCCCGGTGTACAGATTGATCGATATAGATGTTTGAAGAAGAGATATGTAGAGATGGATGTTAGAGTTCGGTTGATACAGATGATATATAAGATCATAGCTTGTATACGATATTCTTGGCGATGAATTGATTGTGAATATTCTTTTGAATGAACCAAATTCTGATGACTTGTCACTCCAGAGCATTGCAACATATAGTTGTCCGTGAGTGAAGACATCATTCTCCAAATAGATGGCAACTTTATTTAAAGTTAGTCTTGAATATATGTCTCTAATGCCTGATGTCGTTCAGCCTCTGATCTCAGTCTCTGTTCTCTCTCTTCTTTTGTCTCTATCTCTCTCTGCCTGATGTCGTTCGGCGTCTAACCTCTGTCTCTCTTGTGTTTCTTCCGTTGTCTCCTTAGCTCTTGACTGTCTTTTACATTCGGTTTCATTCTTTCGATAGACATCTGTTTGTTGTGATGTTTTTCAATCGTTTCCTCTCAATATCTTACACTTTTCTTTCTCATGCCTTTCTCTTTCTCTCATTGTCTATTTCGATACTATTTGATGAATTAGTAGAGATTATCGATAATAAAACGATGGTAAGTATGAGATTATCCAAGAAGAATTGATTCCATAATAGCGGTTGTGATTTATTGAATAGTTGAGCAAAAAGTGATATTTTATTGCTTTTTGAATGAACTCATTATTTGATATCATTATTTGACTATCATTATTTGATAGTGCGCGCCATTGTTGTCAGAGAGAGAACGCTACATTTTGAAGTTCAACAATAATCATTTTGAATTTGTCGACTTCCTCCCAACAATGAAAACTGAAAAACCGTCTTCCATTGTTGCAGTAACATTGTGAATAGTAGAAATCACAACAATTGCACCGGACAGACAGACAGACAGAGAAATAAAAGATTTTAAAAGTAGTAATATAGTAATGTAGTAATATAGATTGCAGGAAGATGTAATTATCAGAAAGAGAGTTCGCTCAAACAAAGAAGCTCCCAACATGTGACAACAATGGAAACGTTCAGGATGCATACAGATCAGGAGCATCAGGATCTGATGCTTTGTTCTTAGATTGAGTAGCGGAAGTGTTGATTCAATGAAGCCGTTGAAGTTGGAAGGACTTTGGTTCAGCTGCTAGACCCAGAACCGAGTGCACCAAACCTCCGTTAACTTTGATTGCTGCTAAAGTAACAATCAAGTGACATTTTTTGTGTACCAACGTTCGTGAGGGGTTTTAGAATCCGGTAACTCTCTGATCAGACTCCAAATTTTAGAAGCTCGGAAACTGGCGAGTTAGAATTGCGCTATGCAGTAGAAAACTCCCATCATGTTATTCAATAGGAAATTCCCGTCATCCCCTCGCTATTCAACCTTTAAGGATGGCTGGGGTCGACCTGGATTCAAACCGACTACTGTTATTTTGACGATGAAGTAGCTTTATTTATTCATATTAAATATTCCGAAAATAATGTTTAATAATGTGAAGATTCGGGACATTTCGTATCGGTAATAAAAAAATTCTGTCCAAGTAAATTTTTTCTACTTCCTGGAGGCTGCCATTTTGTAACAAACTGCGCCTATGCACAGACATCTGGAAGTGACGTTCATTGTTGTTAACCAATCGCAGCCACTTTTATAAACACATTAGCTGTTTAGGGAACATCAGTAAAGGACTGACGAAACATCGTTGGTACACAGCAACTCTTACTTGACAGCCGGTTATTCACTATCGCTTCCGTAACTAACCGCTTCGTTTGTTGGTTGGTGCACTCGGCCTTCAGTTCTGAAAGTTTGACGCCCAGCAAGCATAAAAGCAAGAGCGGTTCCCTATATTTTACAGGCAAGCTGTAACCTATGGGCCGCTAATAAAAATATTTTTTTTCCCTTTTCTCTTTCTTTTTCTCGTATCTTCCTTCTTTTTTATTTGTTTTTTTTTCTTCTTAATATCGTATTTGGTCATGGTGTTCACACACAAAGTATCGCTGTCTGCAAATGGAGATAAAACATAAAGTATGTATCCATTAATTTTCTCCTGAAGTTGTGAGGGCATTATTAATTGTATTTTGACAAAGAACATTCATGTGCCATTTGGTGTTTCCAACTAAAGTAGTTTGAGAGATATGTGTACCCTTCAAGAAAATTTGGCCGCGCCTTAGTCGGATCCGTGTTTTCGTTGTTCTTAAATTAAGAATCTTTAATTAAAAGAAAAAAGCTAAGAAGAGTATTAATGATTTCTAAATAATAAAAATCGAAATGAAAATTCATTATCATAAAGAAGGATCTTTTTGTCTCCAAGCAAATTTGGCACCAATAATCATATCTCCAGCGCTGAACCGCTGTGCTACATCAATATTTCAAATTTGGAGACAGAAATGAGTTAATAATTAATACTTTTAAATTCTACAAACGTGTCAAGGGGATTAAATAAGGGGGAAGGGGAGATGTTTCCAGATTTCATTTTAGCCTGTTTTTCCGCAGGATCCTAAAGAGTAATTCTGCAAAGTTTGGTGCAGATCGTTCTAACGGCCTAGGAGTTAATAGCGAACAAAGAAACAAAGAAACTAACAAACTTCCAAACACGATGTAAAAGAACATCATGTAAAAATTATTAATTCTCGAATTTTTTAGCAATAATCTTATAACAAAGATATTGTTATTATTCAATATTACCAAATCCTTAACAATACTATTATTTTCCTTTTACCTTACAAGTAGATGAGCATCTATGTTTACCGTCTATCTAAATGTGACCTTCGAGCTATTTTTAAAAAACCTTACCCTGTATTTTGTATGTAAGAAATTTAACTATGTTATCTTTCTTTTTTTTTAGTTGTATTACATTTCGCAATTGTTTCACTGGTTATCATAACTAATTCAGTAATGTTGTTTTTATTCTAGCATTTATATTAAAAAAAATAACAAAATATTATAATTGTAAAAAAAGTAGCATTCCAGATGTTTTCTGTAATGATTAGAATTAAAAATTATCCTCAGAACCTACATACAGATTCAATTAAGAATCTCGTAGGATATGACTAAGGGATTGTAAATTCATAATAACTTAATAAAAAAAAAATAAGCTTTAGTTTTGCCGGTATTTAGATTATTTAGTGAAGCCATTTTATTATCATTTTTATTCCCCATTACAGATCGCTCAATGTCTGAAAACGATGAACGAACTCACTTAAATTAGTACGATTGAATTTACATTTCATTTCCGTTTCCTGAAGCATATTCGCTATTTTAATCAACAAGGAATTCTATTGGAATGAGTTTAACGTGCTGAAGCAATTTTTAATAAAAACAAAATGAGAAACAAGAACAGCACAAGAGTAACTAAATTGCCTTTCTGATTCAATTATCAGAAAGAATCGGGAGCGGCCGCTTCGTCCTGCAAGGGACTCATCAGCCCGATCCGCCTTCCCCAATAAAAGACCCAGAAAGTCAAGATCTTATCTGAAGGCCACTGTCACACCTGGCCACCGTCACACAAGATAACAACAATATTTTTAACAAAATTTAAAATAAAAACAATAAATCGCATATAATATAGAAGTTTACGTGTACTGCGTAGCATTGAGTTTAAAAATAAAGCCATACACCTGACTAAGTGAAAAAAAAATTAATTTTAAAAAATAAATACAAGAATCACGACGTTTCTCGACGGCGAAGTGTCGTGGTTTTTGTATTTATTTTTTAAAATTAAAATTTTTTTGTTACTTAGTCAGGTGTATGGCTTTATTTTTAAATTCAACAATAAATCTTAACGAAGAACAAAAGATAACAACAATAAATGTTGTGCTAACTTTGCACAACCAAGACCTTTTCCTAATAACAGATTATTAAGATAAGATCTTCCTTTCTGGGGCTTTTTTCTGGAAGGCGGATCGGGCTGATGAGTCCCTTGCAGGACGAAACGGTCGTTCCGATTCCTTTCGATAATCGAATCAGAAAGGCAATTTAGTTACTCTTGTGCTCTTGTTTCTCATTTTGTTTTGTTAAGGAATTTTATACTTGCTTAGTTTCTTTATATCTACTTTATTTACATTATTTACTTTGTTTGTAAGTTTAACTACTTAGGCAGAGCCGGCGCTAGCAGTTGCGGGGCCTCGTGCGAGATGAATTTTGCGGGGCCCTTGCCAATCCTATTTTAACAACCAAAATAAAACAACGGAAATCTTGCTTTAACAACCAAAAAAAAAAAAAAAAAAAACAAGCGTTTCTAGAATATTAATCAATTCTCAAATATTTAGTATTGTAATATTTTCTTCCTTAATATTTTCTTTATTTTTAAAGCTATGGATTTGAGTAATTGTCAGTCCATCCCAGGCGAAATTATCTCCTGGTCCAATATAACAGAAAAATCGCCAGACATAACGTTTTCTGATCCAGCTGATTTAGTGCAAAAACCTGTTCCTTGTCCAAATCCTCCAAAAGTTCAACGACTCGACTGTGAAACAGGTGAACCGATGGAACAACCAGGTAATTACTTAACTAAAACATCTCGTTGAAAAACTAAATTTTTACCCGTTGCTCCGTTCAAGTGCTACATGATTTTTATTATTTTATCACTATTTATTGTTATTAGAGAATTTTAGGCCACCACACATCTCAATTGAAAATAAAATATACGTAGAATTAAAATACGAGGACTTTCGAAAAGTTCACCATTTCTTTATCAAGTGGTTGGGATACACTAATTTTCCGAATATAAGGCTTAGAATCGATTTGAACATATGATATCAGACGGTTCCATTGAAAGATAGGGAACAAGACAAGCTTGATTCGGACATGATAAGAGGGAAAAAAATAATTTAAAAAATGAATTAGTAACTTATCAAATCAATAAAATTGTGCACAAAAACAAAATAATGGTTACAAATACTTATAAAGGCCATACTCTGGAATAGGATAATAAATTGTCATTATAACATCTTTTATGAGTAAGAATGAAATAGGACTCCTTACATTTTCTTTTGAAGTCGTTTAACTTCCGACATATGATTTGAGGTTAACGAGAGTGCTTAGTATTATAAACATGGCATACTGTTATATCTCTGCATCGTACCGCATTAGTGTGCTGTGCTTCGCATTTCTTCAATGCCTTGCGGGTCTCACCAATATATCTACATCGATATTCATTGCATGGGATTGCAGAAACCACACTCCTCGTATTGGTATCAGGTACTTATGCTGTGTCTTTAATTACAAAAGGGTTTATGGTTGTGTGATAGGAGAAGTGAGGGAAATATTAAGATTGCTCAAATATTAAGATGGCTGGAAATATAGATGGATGATACGGAATAGACACATAATATTTATTATTACGAATATTTACATTACTATTAGGTGGATTGTATACAGTAAGTTCGAGGTTACTGGTAGTACGCCGTACAACGAATGTCATTAGATAATCATTGGAAAAAAAAAAAAATTTTTTAAATTTTTAAATTTAAATTTAAAATAATAAGGATTTAAATTTCTCAATTTCTTTCAAAAATAATTGTTCTGAACTAGAAACAACAAAAGCTCTACTGACCGCCCTGCGGACGATGTTCTTCTTAAATGCGATAGAGCATGGTGAATTAAAATTTAAAGTGATACCTGTATTGGAGTTTTCGATAAACCTCCGTATTATATCCGGTATTTGATCTACTAATAAAAGTATCTAAAAATGGAATAGATGATTCGGATTCTTATTCTGTTTTAAAATGAATATCTTTATGCATGCTCTCAATGATATTCAATATAATTTGTTGATTGTCTTTATCTGCATAAAAGAGGAGGTCGTCCACATAACGGACATATAAAGGAACATGAATATGCTTAAGTTCGAAAAATAAATATGCACTCTCTTCAATGTAACTCATACAAATCTCAACTAACAAGGCTGAGGCGGACAAGCCCATAAATAAAGCTGAAGTTTGAAGATATATTTTATCATTAAACCTAAATATCTGAATTTTATATAAAGCTCAATTAATTTAATTAATTGGCAACAGGAGAGGGGGCTTCCTTACAAAAACATTTAAACCTTAAGCATTTAAACCATACAAATATTTATCATTGAAGAAGCTAAGTGAACTAATAATTAAATCTAGAGAAATAGACGTGAGTAGAGTGTCCACTTCTAAGGAAAAAAATTGATAATGATGAAAATTTGTCAAATTCCTATTTTTATGTACACGATCATTACTATTAGAAACGGAAAACAGAGAAGTATTATTGTATTTGCTTAGTTTTACATAAATGATATTGGACAAAATCTTAATGGCAGTGTTAGAATAGTTTATAATAGGCCTTACTGCATATAAACCATTCTCCTCTCGAGCTTTGTGGATCTTGGGAAGAATTCTCAGATAAGGAATGTTAGCTTGATCATCCTTAAGCCTAACACATTCACGGTCAGAAATAAGATTATTCTTAAACAAAGTTCTAGCCTTATTTAACTTGAGCGCATCGTTCTTGTTGTCAGTAAAATATCTGGTTCCTTTACTATTGTCAATGAAAATCTTATCCATTTGAAGATACATTTTAGAAATCACTGAGGAACTGTTAATCTAAGGTCACTTAAATTAATAACCCGGTTGTAGGAATTTTGTGCACAAATTTATTGATTTGATAAGTTATTGATTCACTTTTTAAATTATTTTTCCCCCCTTGTCATGTCCGAATGAAGCTTGTCTTCTTCCCTAACTTTTAATGGAGCCGTCTGATGTCACATGTTTCAATGGATTCTAGGCGTTTTATTCTGAAAATTGATGTATTCCAACCACTTGACAACGAAATGTTGAACATTTCGATAGTACTCTTATTTTAATTTTACATACATTCTATTTTATGAGATGTGTGGTGGTCTAAAATTCTCCAACAAAAATAATAACGGTCAGTAAATTTTATTGTGTTTTGAATGAAAGGCTCTAAGAGTAAATACTTTCACAATGGAGACAATGACCCCCTCAAAGAATAAAAGCAAGAAAATATAAAACTAAGAACAAAATGTGGAATCCAAATCCTTGGGCATCACTCAGGCTACCACAAAAGGTATTTGACCACAAAAAGGAAAAAAAAATAATAAATAAATAAATGAATAAATAAATAAATAAATAAATAAATAAATAAATAAATAACAAACCCTCTAATGGGTAAAAGAAAAGCAATTAATTCAAATAAGAATGCCTTTTTGAGTCGAGCTGATACTCTGGGACGGCCGTTTCGAGCTTGTTGGGCTCTCCTCAGCCAGAGCTAATCAGCTAGTGCATGACTCAAACGGCACATTAGGGAAAGTATTGGGAATTCACGATAGAGACAATGATCCCTCAAAGAATAAAAGCAAGAAAATACAAAAACAAGAACAAAATGTGGAATCCAAATCCTTGGGCAGCACTCAGGCTACCACAAAAGTTTTATATGGAAAGGAGGGTAATGGATCCCTCTTTCATGGTGTCAGGCTTGAGAAAATAAGACGTTGAGTCTTATGAAATATTGCCGCCGTTTGGAGATTAATGTTTGTAGAGTCTTTTAGTGAATTGATATTAATAAAAGCGTTCATGTTAGAATGAACAATAAAATCCATTGATAAATTCATAAGAAATGGAAATTGTAATAAATTATAATAGGTAATGAAAGAAATAAATTATTTACATTGCAAAAGAAGATGTTAACAAAACATCAATAATGATAGGATTTCCTTTATTATCTGAAAACAAGATACAAACTACGAGTTCTGAATAATTACAATATCTCGTTAGTCTATGATATATCATCATATTTCTCCACTATAGACTTTATTGAAATATTTACAGGTTCAGATCCAGCTTCAAATTCAGGAAATCCAAGTTCCAGCTCTGGAAATTCAAATCAAGATCCAGGTTCAAGCAGTGAAAATCCAAGTTCATCTACGGGAAATTCAAATCAAAGTAAAGGTTCAAGCATTGGAAAGCCAAGTTCATCTACGGGAAATTCAGATCAAAGTTCAGGTTCAGGAGGAAGTGGAAATCCAACTTCACCTTCGCCTAATTCAGGAACCAGTTCACAAAATCTGAATTCAGGAAGTAGTCCAGGATCATCGGGAAATTAAATGTCATAAAATGGGGTTAATTTGCTTTTTACAAATATAAATTAAAGACCTCTTTTAAATTACAAAAAATTAATAAAGCTATTCAATTAGAATCAATAAATGGTATCAAAAATTAAAATTTTATCTATGTCATTTATCTGAAGAATGTTCTAGACAAAATAATAACAAGCCAATTCGCTTTAAATAATAATATAGAATAATAATTATTCCTAAATCTTACATAAGTAAGAAAAATATTGATTTCTTTAATAAAGCGGGATAGCAACATCCCAGCTTTTATAATCATAATAAGCAAATAACTTCCGACAACAAAACATCTTCTTTTTTGTCTTTTTCTTATTTAATGTTATCAAATTCTCAGTAGTGTCTTAAAGAGGCTTACCTTTAGTTTTCCTTGTCATGTCATTCTTGTCGTGGCTTAAAAAGAAAACAATTAATCCATTTAATGGTATTTCGTTTATTGACAATATTCTGTTTTTTCTTTTGTTTCTGTCAAGTAGTAACTTTTTTTAACTTTTCAGAATTTTATTCTCCATTAAATATATGGTGAATTAGTAATAATTCGATTAAAAATTTAAAAAAATTAAAATGTCTTCAAATAAGATTGCTTAGTTAAGTTTTTAAATGCCACGGGCGAATATTAAATTTTCTTCCTAAGACCCCAATGGCCTTACTTTCAAGCCAAAAAAAAAAAGTAGATTTTATTTTAACTGAAAAAGATGATTTTTGTTTTTTAAGGAATTAAACATAATTCACGATAACATAAAGAGGAAATTGCTTTAAAAAGAGTTGTACAAAAGTCATCAAATATTCGAATTAAAAGATCAAATTAAATTTTTTTTAAAAAAAGTTTATTTTCTCATTACATAGAATGAAGAATACTTCCATCATGATGTAGTGAAGCTTCAAATAAATAGAGGAACCTTCATTTCGTCATGATGGAAGTATTCTATTTTATTTGAAGATCTTGCTACATTTAATCAATTTTAATTAAGAAATAAAAGATTTTTGCCAGTGTATCTATCTATGTGGGCCCGGTAGCCGAAGTGGTGAGGCGCTGCAGGTTGGATGAGGCGGGTTCGATCTACGGTCTTAGAGAAGGGAGATTTTTTTCCACGCTCCATTCTCCTTCAAACTGGTCGTAGGATTTACCCAGTCATCTGTAGAAGGGTGCAGGGTTTCTTTCCTGAGGCTACAGGCGAGCGAACCCGTGCTGGCTTTCTGACCTCATCTCAGTCCCATTGGCCACAGTAACGTTGGAGCCCTACCTCCATTGCCCTTTGGGATCAACATTTTTTTTTCTTTTCTATATAATTTTTCCAGATCAGAATTTATTCTTTATTTTCTAAGATTTTCAGACTAATTACTTTAGAATTAATATTTTTAAAGTTCTTTTATTTATATATAATATAATAAAATAAAGATCGAATTACTTTTAATCAAGCTTTAGAATTAAAAAGATGAAATTACTTTTTTAAAAAATATAGCTTCTGAATAAAGAGAATTAAGAATAATTCACTCCTGAAGAAGTGAAGCTTCTTCTATTTATTACTAAGGTATTAAATTCCAATTTTTAATAGTTTTAATTAAGAAATATGCTCATCATTTGTTTCTGTCATTTATTATATCTTTTAAATATTATAAATTTTGTAGTACATATATGTAATATGGGTGTTTAGTAATTAAAGAATTTTACAATTACTTTTTTATTATTATAGTAAAAAAAAAAGTATTTTAGTTCACAATGTAGCAGATCCAGATGTATTTTTTTTAATTTTTAAGGTTTTGGATGTATTAGTATAAATTGCAAGATATTTTCATATCTATTATAAGCCTCATATATTTTCCAACCTATTGCACTAATAACTTGTACTATAAACGTTATTAAAATTTCACTTGCTTTAAATTTAATGTTTTTTTGTTTGTGTTTTTCCTTTGTTGTGAACAGTATTTTGAATTACCATTAAATTACTATTAAATGCATTTACATGCAAAAATTATTTACACGCAATTTTACACAATATTACCCTTTCACTTGCGTCATCCGAAACAATGGAATTGATTTCTTTGAAATGTGTCAATTATCTAGTCATTATAATACAATTCTTAGTTCATTAGTTCATTTGTTTTCATATCTTTCGCTGTAGATTTCTATATTTTTATGAAGCATTTCATTTCAAATGCATACATTATAATAATTAATATGGTTTCGAATTAATGTAATTTAAAAGCAAAGAAAACAAGAGCAGCACAAGTTTAATTTTAAGCCCCCCCCCCCCCCCCCCCAAACGGTCCAGCACTGGTTGCTCGACCATTTTTAAAAAAAATTGATTTTTTTACTGTTGTTTCTCTATGCATAAGTACCTCAAAACAGGCATTAATTTTTTTTTTTTTTTTTATTTTGTTTGTTGTTTGATTTTTGAGTTAGATACCACAGGTATCTAACACAGGTATCTAACTCAAAAATCAAACTCAAATATCAAACTCAAACTTTTTTTTTACAGATACCTCTCATAAAGTTTTCTTTATACTGTAAATATCAAATTTTTATTAGGTCCCCCACCAGGATATTCAGGCTCAAACTTTGAAAAAAATAAAAAAAAACACACATTTTTAAAACGCTATAACTTAATTAGGAAGCCAGTAACAGAGCTGAAATATTTTTTGCTAAACCTTTGGATGAATATCTTTTCTCAAAAAAATTTATAGCTTTGCTATTTCATTCCTTCCTGCTCAAAAAAAACCCGTACAAAAGCGAATATCAGTTTCGGTTCTAAATTTCAGCCATTTGTGTTAGAGATATGTTGAAAAGGTATAGGATATAAAATGTAGCTTAGAATGGGATGAAAATAATGTTTTTTACCGCAGCTTTCTATCATTTTTCTTAGCTGAGTTATCAAAATTACCGCAACTGTCTGCAAAGGCCAAAAATGCCGGAAACCCTAAAACAAAAATGGACGCCAAAAATGAAATGCCTGTTTTGAAGTACTCATGCATAAGGGTAACAACAGTAAAAAAATCAATTTTTTTAAAAATAGTCGAGCAACCAATTTAATGTTTTCTGGACTGTTTGATATGGATAACCTTACACACTAAAAAAAAAAAAGAAGAAGAATTAAAAAGATGGGTAAAAGAATTAAACTACTAAATATACAAATATGTATTTTAGCTAAATATTTTCTCTTTTTCCGGATTAAGAACGGTAGAAATATTTCCTTTTAAACTATCATTAAGATTCGATTCGATAATGTAGGCGGGTGGATCTCGAATCCTTGCAGCAGTTAATACAATCTATACAAATAAAATCTTTTATTTCTCTGTCTGTCCGGCGCAATTGTTAATTTCCTGTGAAAAAATTATTACAAAGAAATGTTTGCAATGGGAATCGAACCTGCAACCTTTTGATCCGAAGTCTTATCCATTAGGCCACGGGTACTTCATTCAAATTATTGTTTCTTATCACTCCCTTTGTGTGTGTGATTGACAAGTCAAAATGTCCTTATACCCTTTCGCAATTAATTTCCGTGTAGTGAGTAATACAACAGGGCCGAGTAATTCCTTGAAAACCAGCCTTACACCGTAATACCATCTCCTTCAAACTTCGCTGTTGGCTCAAATTTAGTGTTGGACACTCAAACCTCCCATCGGACCGCCAGACGGTACAGCGAGATTCATCAATCCACATCACACGTTTCCATTGGTCCACTGCCCAATGGCATCGCTCTTCACACCACTTCAGGCGGCACTTAAAATGGGAAATGTTTGGTTTGTGAGCAATTGCTCGAAAAATGAAATCAGATCTTCCTGACCTGTCCACGAACAGTCCTGGGGCTGGCTACTAACAGTCCTGGGTTAGTATTACTGTGAAACTCACGAGTGATTACTTCAATCCATGTCTGGCTATTTGCAAGAACCATCTTCTTCGACACTCGGCGGTCCCTGTCTTCACGTTTCCACTTCACAACAATATCACCAACAGTCGATTTCAGCAACTTTAGTCGTGCCGTTTAGGCTTCAGTTAACCCAGGGTTTCTCAACCTTTTTTTACCCATGGACCCCTTTTCCCTTCTTTATATTTTTGGTGGACCCCCTCATAGCTAAAAAGTAAAGGGATTATATTACTAATCAACGAAATAGTAAATGATTATGTTTTATTTTGAATGAAAACTAATTTATTTAATGCAAATAAATTATTCTGCAGTGGTAAATACAGCCGGACCTCTATTTAACGAACCTCTATTTTGCGAATTTCTCTATTTTGCGAACTTTTCTTTGGAACCAAGAACATTTTGCTAAATTCTTCGTAAAATAACCTCCAAATAGCGAAGTGCATTTTCTATTTAACGAACTTTTTCGTGGTATCTATTTTTTTTTTCTCCTTGAAATGTTTTTATTATTAATATTTCCTTAGAGGAAATAAAAGGAATGTGGATACAACTGAGGGAAACAGAAGAAATTAACGATGATGTGCTGATTGATGACTATCTTTCACTTGATTTTGAAGTTGAGACCTCGGAAAAACTAACTGAATCGGATATTTTGGACAGTGTGAAAAATAAAACAATACAGCTATGAATTGCGATGAAGATGAAGATGATGCAAATGGAAATGATCATAATGCAGAAATAAAAAAAACCTTCATATGATGAAATGCTAAAATCATTTGAAACAATCCGACGCGGATTACAATTTGAAGAAAATACTGAAGGGGTTTTGGTGCATTGCGAAGATGCGAGACATACTATAAGCGAAAACACTTTTTGAAAAAAGAAAAAAAAAACTAAAATTAACAGATTTTATTAGTAAAATTTAAGTACGCATGTGATAATGTATGCTTCAAATAATTAAAATTATTACTTTTTTAATAATATTTATTGTTTATGTATTTTAAATCTTCTGTATGTAGTTTAAAGTAATTTTAAAAGGTGAATTTCTATTTAACGAATTTTCCATATAACGAACTTTTTTTCGGGATTTAGCGACTTCGTTAAATAGAGGTCCGTCTGTAATACATATTCTACACACTTGTAAATAATTCATTATAAACCATTTTAAAATAAGTGTGATTCAATGAGATCCCGCAGAATATTACATGGACCCCGGTTGAGAACTCCTGAGCTAACTACTGCAGAAGAGAGTTCGGATATTTTTGATCATATAGTGTAAATATACAATTTTAGATGTGTATGTATTTTCTGTCCGACTTCCACAAATTCATAGGACGGCTTAAAATGTTAGCTGTATTTTATTGATCATTATAATTGATCTATTATAACTAATAAAGAACGGATTCAGCTCAGTGTAGGCTCGACCTTTAACCCTCGGGAACGAAACCCGATTTCCGTTGGTCAGAGGCCTAGGGAACATCAAAGACAGCCTGGAAACGAAAAATAACCTGAAAAAAATCATCGGCGTCCTCCAGGAATTGAATCTGGTTCTCCAAATTTCAGCCACATGAAATATCACGAACAATTCGGAAAAAAAATATTTTGGAAAAATCTTCCTGAATTAGAACTACATTCATTTGATTGATGTGACTTCTTTTTGGGTTATGAAACAGTTGTCGTCGTTATTAACCTTAACCTACATTTCAAAGCTGTTCGATTTAAAATCGTTACAGGAAAGCACGTGTAATTTTTAATTAAAATTTTTTTTTAAAATTATATTATTTTGAAATAAGGCTGAAGGCAGAGGAAATTGCAGTTGGCTTCTATAAATTCTGTTAATTATGGATTCACTATAATTTAATTCTTCCTGACTATTTCATTTCTTCTCATGTCTTTGTTTTAATGCTTACGTCTCTTATTCACATCAACGCATATATTCCAATAGAATGTTTCATACGGAGTGGCCGAAGCAGTGCGGGAGAATTCTGCTGTCGACATTATGTGATGTTTCAAGCGTCCAAATTGACCGCGCCACCTCGTCATTGCATTGCTTCAGCTGAGTAGCTTCACACGAGATGCGATTTTTATGTTTTGCTGGGCATTACTTTTTGAAAAGTGTTCAAGAATATGATTAAAAAGAAACCACTTTAGAGAAGGGGGACTTTGACAATGAAAAATTCTTAGAAGAAGTTGAGTGAAGGACTGCTCTGTCAAAGATGACCCCTAAAGAAAATTCCAATAGGGATTTGAAGAAAAAGAATTGGAAGGAGCTTATAAATATATCTATAAATGGCACTGTATCATTGGATGCACCCAATATGCTTCGATTTCTCCACTTTTTCTTCGAAGCCTGTTTTAATTATCAGGGTAATTTAGAAAATAAAATAGATTTAAGATTTAAAAAAATTTTAGTTCCTATTTAATCACATTTATCGATTTACGTATCGTTGTCATTCAATTCAAGAAGAGATTCATTTTTATTTCTCCTAAGCCATGGGGCAACGCTGGATTCTACCTCTTATAAAAATAAATAAATAAATAAAAATTAGAAGTATCAAACTTCTACAACAAATATATCTGCAGATAGTTAGGTTTTTACCGTCCTAGTCTCCAATGAAAATATAAGCTCCTTTTTATTGAACGTCGGGATTAGAAAAGATAGAATTCAGTCCACCAGTAACCCGATTTCTACTTGATATGGGGCTGGGTGAACCTCAAGCTCTGTGCAAAGGAAAATAAATCTCCACCAGTGATTGAAACCACTTCCAAGAGACCAGATTCATTAATATTTAGAGATACAGTTGTTTTATTAAAATTATTTTGAATGTCCTTAAATTATAATTATATTGATGTGATTTGTTTTTTAGGTAATGGAACAGTTGTTTGCTTAATCCGTCTGGACTAGATTCATTTCTGAATATTTATACTCATTTATACTCTAATATCTCAAATAGTGGACAGTCATTTTGAAAAATCCGCCATATTGGATAAACGCGTCGTCGTAGAGTGTTAGACTTTTCACCATCGTTTTCTATGGAAAATTTTCAATAAGAATTGTATTGCAATTAGTTTGAAGTTCCACGACAAATTGACTAGAGTATAAGACGATATCTGATACTACTGTTCGTCGAAGGATACACATGAATGGTCTATACGCCCGGGTACCATGAGTTTGTGTTCTTTATCCGTCCAATCCAGAGGGGCACGTTTATAGTAGTTCGGACAGCATGTGAATAGGACTATGTCTGATTGGGGTAACGTTATGTTCACAGATGAGTCCAGATTTGCCCTACAACCTGATGATAAGCGTGTAAGGGTCTGCAGGGAACAAGGCACACGCAATCGGCCCCAAAACATCACCGAACATCACGCATTCTGCGGTGGAAGCATCATGGTCTGGGCAGGGATTTCATTGGGATATCGCACCGACCTGCACATCTACAGGCGAGGTTCTGTGAGGGCTGTATAATATCGAGATTAAGTCCTAACCCCATTGTGAAACTGTACACTGCTACAGTTGGTCCTTTTTTAAATTTTAATGGACTATAATGCGCGTTCCCTATAGAGCTACCATCGTTGACGACTTTCTGGAGAGTGAGGGGATTGTGCGCATGGAGTGGCCAGCTTACTCACCGGACATTAATCCAATTGAAAATCTTTGGGATGCCCTCGGCCGTGCTGTATGTCGACGTTTCCCACCTTCAGCCACTCTCAGACCTTTAGAAACTGCCCTACAGGACGAATGGCGATTACTGGACTCTGCGGTGGTTGATCACCTCGTAACAAGCATGATCATACGCTGTAAACTTTGTATGCAGGTGAGGGGTGCTCACATACACAAATAATGTCGGTTTTTATTGTTTGTTTTAAATTTACACATCATTTTGTTAATGATGCAAATCTGACGTCATCTTATAATTTATGAGAATTTAACATTTTTTTTATCTCTGTATGTAATTCTTTGTTTTGTTTCATGAATAAACATAGAGCTATTTACTTGAAGCATTTCATGTCAATCAAAGCAGTACTTGTTCATTTTTTCGCATTTTACCGCTCCGTGCTTAACTTTTGGAAGTGAGTCTATAATAAGAAGAATTGTCAAGTGATATTGAAAGTTTGAAGTGGATTCGTATTTCAATATTGAAGAGCTTACGAAGAAGAATAAGTATTTCTGTATCCGATATTTTTGTTTAAGTTTATTATGTATTGTGTTTGTTTATAAAGTACATATCTGCTACTAAATAAGTTAATAAACTACCGGTATATAAAAAAGTAACAATAGTAATCGATTCCCACAGAATTTTCTTTGGTCTTTCGAAACATAAGCCTTTGTTATTAAAAACGTTTAAGATTTATCTTAATGATACAATGATTCTTTTTTATTTTAAATTGCTAAGAATGTTCCATTTAGTAATTTGTTTTCATAAATAGCTTATTTAAAGGCAGAAAGTGATGTGGAATTTGAAAAAATTACCATATTTGTAACCATATCACTGTTTCTGTGAAGATAAGGCAAAATTTATCCTCACGCCATCAGCGGCAATAGTGGAAATTAAAATAACTAAAATTTAGAAACAATTTAGAAAACAAAAACGCAATATTTCAAGATTTTGATCTTTTTTATTTAAAATCAACAATATTACTGATATAACAACCAAATAACCTAAAATCTAAAAACCAACAACAATATTACTGATATAATAACTAAGTATTTAAACTAATTTCTAGTTGTTAAGTATTTAAATATATTTTTTTCATATGTTTGTAGATTAAAAATATAAATTAGAAATTAGAAATTAAAAGATTAAAAAAAGAAAATCTATAATATTGAGTTAAAGTTATAAGTTACAAAGTAAAAAAAAATCTTAATAAGAAACATTTATATATTTTCTTCAAAATTAGGCTTATATATCGAACAGGCAAAACTCAAAGCTGATCCTTCGAGTTTCTGAAAGCAAAAATATCAATCAATCTTTTGTAATTTAGAAAAAGTATTAAAAAATAAAAAAGAACAAAATTTTGGAATATTGCGTTTTTGTTTTCTAAATTATTTCTTTGTAATTTATAACTTTCATGCGGTATTGTAGATTTTTCTCTTTTTATAAACTTTTTAATTTCTAATTTATATTTTTAATCTACAAATATATGAAGAAATATATTTAAATATTTAAAAAACTAGAAATTAATTTAAATAGTTATTATATCAGTAATATTGTTGTTGGCTTTTAGATTTTAGTTTATTTGATTATTATATAAGTAATGTTACTTTCCCACCCATCTTACTGATTTACAACTTCCGGCTATTACCTTAAACATCATTGGCGGACCTAAGTTTTTCACTTATCTTAACATGCTTCCTACTAAAAAGGCCGAGAACATTCCAATTTCCTTTATGGTTTTAATCGCTATTTCATTCCCATTTCCACACTGAGCTTTCTTATTTCGTCAGGCGTAGGCCTCTTAGATATCCTGACAGCAATTCACGCCCATACTATTCGTTATCTTTTTACTCTCATTTTTCCAACAAATCTTATGTTCAACTTCTAAATTATTTCGGGGACAGGACAATTCGAAAATGGCAACTGCTATCCTGGTCTAGGTTTAAATCGTTTATTAGCTATTGGCTTTCTCCCGTTTGGCACCATTTTCTTCAGTTTGCAGATTCCACTACTATACGCGCGTTTTCTAAAATATATGCCTCAATTACTACTGCTGTAATGCCACCTGTTGCTGCTTATCATCCCACTTTTCCTAGGACTACCCTTTGGCGCCTTAGCAATTTTTGTATTCCCTATTCAAAGAGAATTTCAATGGAGGCTCCTACATCATCGTATTATCAGTCCCTCCACATATGCCACTTGGTGTGGTTTACCCTCGCCTCTTTGTTCCTGCTGCTGTGTTCCTTCCGTCACATATTTCGATGACTGTTCTAAAGCCAAGACAAGCTGGCAAAAGGTCGATCCCGTCCTTACTCAGCCTGATTTAATTCATCACAAAATTTGTTTGTTGAATAGCCACAAAATGTCATGTACTATTATGCCTTTATGATTTTTTAATAGTACACATGCAGGCCCCCCCACATCAAATTCCGGGCCCAGGTACCAAATGCAATACCGGGCCCCCCCCCCATATGTATGAACAAAATAAAAAAAAACGGAATCCCCAAATCACCAACCAAATTAAATTTTAAAAAAAACCGAATCCGTAAATCGCCAACCAAAAAAAAAAAGAAAAATTACCGAATCCTTAAATCACTAACCAAAATAAAAAATAAAAAACGGAACCCCCAAATCGCCAACCAAAAAAACAAAAAAGGAATCAAACACCTTCAGACTTTCGAAATCTCACCTTCTAAATTTTTTAAAATGTGATTATTTGTCTCTCATCTTTTTATTAAATTAATTTTAACACACATTAAAAAAAATTAATCATAAATTAAAAAAAAAAATATGGAAGTAAAAGAAAAATCTGGGAATGTGATAAAGATGATTACAAACCACTACCAAACTTTTCACGGAATGTACAGAAGCGATACAACATCAAAACTTCAAATTCTACACTTACTTCTTAATAGTATCGAAATAGTGAATGAAATACTCTCCAAACAGGCTGAACTCAATGAGTAATGCCTGAACATTAAATAAATTCTGTACTAGTAATTATAAAATTAAATCTTTCATTATCTAAATAAAAAGAGGAGCTGATGATAACCCAACAGTTGTGGGTTGAAACCGTCCTTGATGAGTATTTTATTGTTTTCTTAGCTTTTAAAATATGAATTAATAATCTTTTTATCATGTGCTAATTATTTTTAAACAAAGACATTCATTTAAAGTATTGTCTACAAATAAAAGAGAATAAACACGAGATGAATTAAACAAACTTTTATATTACTGGTGACTGTTCGAAAAAGTTCCTACATTGATATATTTTCTTTATTTTATAAAAATACGCAAACAAACATACATATGTATTAAATTAAACAAAATTAATAATGGAGCCGTTTCCTCCTATGAAAATCTGATTGCAATGATTGTGCTGCAAGAAAAAACAACAACAGTTGTCCGCCTTTTAATAAATACAATCGCCTCGAAAATAATAAACAAACAACGAATCAGGCAAAGAAAAGTAAAAAAAAAATCAGCTTAAAAAAAAGCAAGATAGACAAACAATAAATTAGATATAGGTAAATTTTCTTAGTTGATTAAAACCAGTAGACCTAATAGTTTTATGTGTAATGTAAAATGATAGTTTTAAAAACAGTCTATCTCTTCGACCAATCGAATTACTTAAAGTGGGCTACTTTCTGAACTAGGATTGTTTTGAATTAGATAATGTCTTTAGTAGCATAATATTCCGGATATCACTTTTCTTCCCCTCACGACAAATATAACGCAATAAAGGGTATTTACAATGAGCAAAGATTGGTTCGGGCCCCAATATGCACGTCTCTGGAATCGGGATGACTCGTTGATCAAGGAAACGAAGCACTAGTTCTTTTCTTTTAAATTTTTACTGATTCACACAACCGTTGACACTGATTTTTCATGCCACTACGTATCCTGGCATGTATATTGGAGGTGATGATACGACTACCTTACTGGCGAATACTGAGCTGATAACAGGAACATGTCATCGCCCCCAAGTGTTCCGCGTTAACTTAAGAATAATTAAGAAACAGCAGAAATCTATTAGATCCAGGGCCGCGCCAAGGTATGTTGGCGCCGGGGTGCCAGGCAAAAGTTGCCGCCCCTAATAAAAAAATAATGACAAACTTTGTCCTTCGTTATTTTTATATGGAAACCATATTTACTTCAAATAAAGACATCATAACTACGATATTTCGCAAAGGTAGCTTCCTATGCTTCCTCAGGCTCCATTTTTTACAAAACTTTAAAAAGTTAAAAGTTTTATTATTAGAAAGCTTTTATATTATTATATAGGATTTTTTCCAAATTCCTTAAGTGATTGTGGTTTAAATAATTGGATTTTCAAAGAAATAAAAATCGATTATCAGAAATAAAAATTTCCTTGCAAATGTGCTTAATGTAGTTTCAATTACTAAGCAAAATAAAATCCAAAAGTTCATTATAAAAAAATTATACAGTAAATTTTAATTAAAAATTAACTTTTCTTGCCTTTTTGAGCGCAAATTCATTAATTAAATCTGATGTGTCTAAATCGCAGCTATTTTATTTTCAATACTGATTAAACTCAAGTTTGTTAATCGTTCTTGTGACATAGTAGATCTTAAATAATTTTTTATTAATTTAAAAAAAACTTCTTTCACCGGAAGCCACTGTCACAGGTATTGTCAAAAATATTCATAATGCAATTGTTATATTTGGAAACATTGGAGTAAGATCATTTGAAAATATATAATCTAAAACTGCTAATGCATTCATGCAGGGCTTCAAGTATGTTAAAAAGATTTCAATTTCATCACATAAATCTAACGCATTTATATCAGATTCATTTTGTTTATTATCGGGTAATTTAATTTGCAAATCCATACAATATTTTATTTTAGTAACTCGATTCAATTCCAGCAACGAATAAATGTTATTTAGAAACTGAAAAGTTTCATTATGAACTGTCATTAGCTCAAATCTTTCCTGTATTTTGGATATTTCTGTATCTAAAATAGTGAAATAAAAATTAACTTTATAATTTTCTAATGGCAATTCAGGACTTTCATTCACATTTTCATACATAAATATTCTCTTTTTTTTGCGAGGTCTTACAATATCAAGCTGGGAACTTAGTTTCACAGTCAATCTCCTGTGCAATCTTTTGAGCTTCATTCAACACATTTTTAAAATTATCATCCGATCTATATTGTGAGTAAATATTGAGGTCGTGCAGCATTTCAATTGCAGTTGGTATAACTAAATCACATTTTTGCAAAAATTACTTACAACATTTACCTTAGATGTTACCTTATGTTATACCAAATAACTATGGAATATATAAATTTGTATGATTTAATTTTTTTTAAAAGAGATTTAGCCATATTTCTTGTATTAGCATTCCTAAATGAATCATTAAATAAAACATATAATGCATCATAAATTGATTCCAAATTATATCTTAAAACTTTTATAGCGTTGATTCTACTTTCCCACCTTGTTTCAGATACTTAATGTTATGTTAAGATAAATTAAGCTAATTAATTTCGAAATGTTTTCTTCAACTAACAGTATTTTAAGATAGATTTTTTTTTTTTTTTTTTAAAGTTTGTAATTTTTAGACAAAAAAATATTATAATTACGTATATATGACTTCTATTACCAAATATTTTAAGAAAAAAAAATTATGACAATGTCTCTGAAAATCAAAGCTTTTAGGAAAAAAAAAAAAGAAAAGGAAAAAAAAAAACCTGTTTATCTTAAAACTATGTTTGATACATTGTGAAATGAAAATGAACAACTCAGTAATATTTTCAATGAAAAGCAAGTCCAGAATATTTCAAAAATTGAGATGAAAATCACAGTTGGACAATGAATAAGCCTTCGCACACACATTTTCATCGGAAAATTATGATGCACTATAGAAAATATTTTCAACAATTTACTAAAATGTGAATCAGTCCCCTTTTTTGGCTTAACTTTCTTTAGAATGGTAAAAAAAAAAAAAAGGAAAAACAGACCCATTTGAAAGACAATTTCTGCAAAGGCACTTTTATTGAATGCCAAGTAAAAGATTAGATCAACAATTTTGTATTTTTTATTTGTAACACTTTTGATAATTGATCACTCCACAATAACTTAAATTTCAATTTAAACTTATCAAAGAAATTTTATACTCCCGACACACAAAACGTCAAGGATTGGGTTTTGATTCCCTGTAAATCATTGAATTTTTACAATATAAATCTGTTTTCCCATTAGTAAAACTTCATTAGAATAGATACTTTGCTAATACATAAATTAAAGCATAACAAAAAAATGTATGGGCAAAAACTTAATATAAGTAATAACTTACCTTAAGAAGATCTTCAGTGATCAAAACCGCTGTGGATTCTGAAGTTTGCAGAAGCCTCGGAAGATGTTTGTTAGACAGAGAAGAATATAACAATGACTTCCTTTGAAACCTCTGTCTTCAAAAACTTTACCTTTGGAAGGATTAGCAACAATTGGAAAGTGGTGTTCTTTGAAATTTTGCCGCATGTCCTGGGGTCCACTAATTAACAAATATGTGCGAAAACAGTAATGGGGAGAAAAGTCGCTATGGGCTGCACTCAAGTATTTTGGAGTAATAAGGTCAACTGAATCCTTAAATTTCTTCGAAAGTTAAGATTTCATCAAGAATCCAGTATTTTTGATTAGTTTTTCTTGAATAGATTCCTATATATTCTCTTTAATTGATAGGATTTCGCCCTCAAAATGATATCAAAGAAATAAATAAGATGTGTCAACTATTACAATTATATATTTTTTTTTT
>JAFIDM010012231.1:23000924-23033702 GCA_023159025.1 Thereuonema tuberculata
AGCAAGCCAAGCAACCAATTGTAAAGGAGAACCAATCACTGTTAATGTTGGCGGACAACAGTCACGTGAGGATGATCGTTAAGAAACTGCAGTCACTGCAGATGAATTACTTGAACGATTTGCAGGCGCTGCTCAATACAGGGTGGGCTGATTTCACGGAAGACACCCCAATGTTTTCGTCCTAGTCTCTATTCAGGGGCGAGAAATGCCACGACTTTTTTATGCGGAAGGGCGGCGGCTCTTCCTCCAGGGGAGAGAACGCGCCGTGGAGCAGCAGCAGCAGCGGCGGCGACGAACAGGGGGTGTATCAGGGCGCCACCATAAGGAATTTGATGGGTGTCGACTCCCAAACGGAACTGTCGGCGTCCGAATTTGACAAAGCCCTGAGGTGCGTGGAAGCGAAACGCAACGCGTCGGACGTGGGACTGCAGACCGAGGACTACGTGGCGAAGAAGGCAAAGCGGTGTTCCCACATCAAAAGAAGTCCAGTTTGAACAACAATTAGAAAGCCAAAAGTAAGAGGCGATGCATCTCGTTCACGAGCGAATTGTTGGAAGCAACAATCGAAGTATCTCACTCAGACGAATCTCAAGTGATTGTAATGGACGCTGCCATATTGAGAGGAGAAGACTTCGGATTTTACCACGAACAGACGCTTTTAGGATGACCGCTTATTCTCACTAAGTTATGAGATCAGCGTTGGAAATATCACATTTCATTCGATGAAGGAAAAAGGATTTTCACATCGAGTTTGTTACGAGAGATTTATTGAAATGTGAAATAGGAATTTCCACTTTTAGAAGGCTAAATGTAGTAATCTATCTTTGCAATATTTTCCAGGAGATATTCATCGGTCGCTAGGTAACGCGGCATAAATAGATTAGGCATAGCATAGGACGTTCCAATCATGAAGGTTTTTCGAGGATGAAAATGAAGTAGGTTAATCTATTTTCATATTAATACCACGGAACAACATTTAGCAAGAATCCTAAAAGGCTATATTCGTGAAGGCGTTTTAAATGGCATTAAAGATTAGTCTAAAGTAATTAAAGTTGATTAAAGATTAATCAAGTCCAAGGTTTAAAGTTGATTAAAGATTAATCAAGTACAAGTAATTAAAGTTGATTAAAGATTAATCAAGTATAAGTAATTAAAGTTGATTAAAGATTGATCAAGTCCAAGCAATTAAAGTTGATTAAAGATTATTCAAGTTGCAACAGCTAGAGGCTAAAGATTTATCAAAGATTTAAATTCAGTAAGGTTCAAAAGAATTATCAAGAGATAAAGATTATAATTAATCAAGACTTAATCGGGAAGTTAAGAAATTCGTTTAACGATGAAAAAGGATAATTATTAAAGAAGAATAAAAAGGTTATTGATTCAAAGTAAAAGCTCTTCAAAGAATTAAGTCAATTCTTTTCAAAGGTTTTGAATTAAAGTTAAAGAGACATTTTGAAGTTTAAAGCCAATACTAGTTATTCAACCCAAGTCTTGAAAGATATTAATAAAGAATGTTTAAAGTAAAGGTTTTGCATTAAAGGAAAAATGATATGCAAATGAACTCTGAATAAATAAATATTAACTTAAAGACTGTTAAGTTAATGTTTAAGTTAGTCTCATACAAGTGTTGACATAATAAAAGGACAAGAACTTCAGAAGAAGAATTTAGATGTAAACGAATCACTTCGTCACGCAAATAAATTGTTATTCTTTTGGTATCAAGTCTATATGTATTTATTTACTTGTAAAGTTAAGGTACAATGGATTTAGGTAAATTCCATCGAAGCAACTTAGATACTCCGTTTTGAGAAGTCGACTAGGCTAAGTATTAAGGTGTATAATATCAGAGTATATCCAGGATTAAATAGAAGAAGCAAGAAATAGTTTTAAGTTTTTTACCCCCAGCAATCTTTGACAGACAAGTGACGATTAAGCACTCTGATAAACAACTAAGGATAAGTTCCTCAGTTCACCATAGGTTATAGGGTTAAGAAACCACGCTTTAATATATTCTGTTTTCATATACCGGTATATAGCAGAGCACAACAGTTTTAACTTTGTAGAACAAACTTACGAGGTATAAAGACTTTTACTATTCAATATCTGATTATTCCTGCACGACCAAACCGATTTTCGAATTTAGGGTAAGTCGGTATGACCGGGAGCAGACACATGGCAATCAGCATCTGTATTTAGAATCATTTTCAACATCTGGATCTTGGTTTAGAGTTACGACTGACTGAGAAGGCTCTCTGAGGGAGCAGATGTTGCAGCTGTATTAATGGTGAATTCGGTTTTTCAGAATCAGAATTAGCAAAGGCATGCTTTTGTATCGCCTGTAGGTTACATGAAAGATACTTTAGGCGCATACATATAGAAAACAAAACAAAAAACAAACAAAGGAGACCTGAATCTACAAAGCCTTCACAACTCACTATATATAAACTTATATAAAAAAAGCATATACACGGAACAAACAATGCTATCAAATCCGAAAAAAAATAAGTAAACCAATACATAAGTCTCAAACACACATACACATATACATTTCTCAAGATACGTATATATATATATATATATATATATATATATATATATATATATATATATATAAATATAAATATATCCAAATTTATATAAATAAAACAAAAGTCCACAAACACTTAATATAGATCAGGCAGTGCAAAAAAAAATGAAAGATATTATAAATCTTACAGCCAGAATCTTCGTTTCGTTCAGCAGATCAGAATAATTGTTTACTTTTACTGATTCATGCCGAAGTAACGACACTCCTTCCGCTTTCAATGTCAAGTGTAAGTGGCAAGTATTGTTGAACCAATCTCGGCTAGCTAATTCCGAGATTGGTTCACCAATTAAACCGATTTATGTTCGCAATTGAACCGATTTTTAATGTTATTTTTCTCGGCATACTTGTAGGCCAATTTTTGCACTGATGTGACTGACGGTAGGTATCCACCTTTTCCGGACTTTAAATATTTTTGATAGGATCTGCTTCGTATTTTTTTTTATTATTTTTTATCTGGACAGAAAGGTTCAAATTTAGCTGTTTTATGCAATGCTGTAAAGTACGATATGAATTCCAAATCACTTTGCTACTTTTCATAGTGTTATTTTACCAGCTTGAACATCGCCTGCAGCTCTTACCACACTTCTTCAGTCTATGATCCTCGCTATGTCGTCCATTGGCATTTTTGAGGCATTCATCTGTTAAGAAAAAAAGTACAGCAGTTTTTCCTTAAGTTCGTATGGGTAAGATGCCATATGACCCCAGAGTATCAACTGGCATCTTCCCCAAACACGCCAAAAACTAAATCATTTTTCGACATTAAAAATGGTTCGCTCACAGTTGTCCCACGGTTGTCCCATTCTTGTAGCATCTTCCCCGCACTAACATCTTTAGCATCTTCTTCCTTTCCTCAATTAGTTCAATTCTCCCATCAGTTTGTGTAATCAAATGGAGATTACAAAGTCTAACTTTAGCTAAATTCGCGAAAAATAGTGATTTTTTTTTTTGGTTATCATTCTTGAAGGACACCACATTTTTAAGAAATGTCATCAACGGCGAACATAGTTATTGTGTTCTATTTGTCAAATCTCATCAAATTTAGTTGTATCTTTCTCGAGAATTCGTTGTACTGAAGAATACAGAAGCTTTTTGTCTTCCAAGTAAATCAGTTGGAATGAATGGATTTTCAAGATAATATTATTCCCTTCACACACATTACGAATGTTTTTTTTTATTATCCTAAAGAAAATTTAAAGCCAATTCTGAATCTAATTTTTGAATTACAGTAATTTATATGAATGTAAATTCGTATTTATATCAGCCAATCAGTTACTGGACACCACCAAAATCTTCCTTCACATTTCTTCTTCTTTGTGCTTCAGCTTTTAAACCTTCAGCTCTCCAGAAGATTCTTCCATTTACTCGAGCTAAAATTTGAAGTCATTCATTCAGTAATTTTCGAAGTTCCATTTATATTCTTGTTAAGGAAGTTAGTTCATTAAAACCCAGTAGCTACTTAAAGGACTTCAAGTATTTTTTATATTCACATATTACGAATTCTCTCTAGACAAATATAGTTTGGGTGTACCATTTGTCTAACTCTCATTTAATGGGAGAAAAATAAGTTTTAGAAAGCAATTTAAGTTGAACTACGACTGTGCGTTCAGCACTCTGATATCATGATGAAGCACTCTGATATCATAGCAACATGAAACTTTGTAATTAGTTATATTTGTTAAAGGAATCACTTGGTTGTTGTTACAAATCTGACCCATGGGTAAGGAGCAAAAAGGTGTGAAAAGGCACTTTTAAGCAAAACAATGCCGTTCAATAAAGCATTATTTACTTATACATCTGAAATTTTAATTTTTACACAAATGTTAGCAAATTTAATTTTCTGTGATTTTGTTAGAAACTCGACTAAAACTAACACTGCAGGAATATGTGTAAAAACCCGTTATGACGATAAAGAAATATTACCGGTAGTTTCAGAAAATAGCTGAAAGTGTTTCGGCAAATTAAAGCTATCCTGTGGTTCACCAAGTTTTGGGCTTTACCTTGTAATATTCACCAACTGCTTTGTTTATTCTTTTTATCTGGTTAAAATGAAAACCAAAGCTTTTAAGTTGATAGTTTTATAGTTAACTGTGCTCTTTGCATAAGTTAATATAGTTCTTTTTTTTTAAAGGTAAGGAAAAAAGTCGAAAAGGTGGAAGAAGATGTGTACGTGGAGATGGAAGTTAATTCACTGTATAAACGACATGCAGAAGATGGACACATGCCGAGACTGTTTTGGATCCCCTTCTTTGTTGATATAAGAAGGGAACGAGTTCACGTGGTGTTAATTAACTCTGATTTTGTGCTTGATATACCAAGAATCCTTCCAACGCATGTTATTCGCTTTGGTCCTTTCCATTTCCAGAAGGCAGGACCAACTTCTGGAAATGGAAGTTGCATTGCCACAGGTAAGTCCACGTTGTAGCACATTTGAAGGGCTTAATGCCAGAAATGGGTAGTCCAATTTTAGCTAAATTGAGTTCAGATCAGTTTCGGCAACTTCAGTGAAAGAAATGTGTATGCGTAAAAAGGCTTTAAGTGAATACAATATGTAAGTGCACTTTTCAGCAGCCCTGATTACAATGAATGTATTGTCAATGAGACAATGAATGTATTGTCTCATTTCAGAGCCAGAAATGGGTTTGTCTACTTCGGGCTCGCTCGAGGCATTTCCTGATACCGATTCCTGCCCACAAAACGTTCTTAGACCCATTGCTGAAGTCTGTGATTCCTTTACTTAGTTTACTCGAGCATCTGAACCAAACTCTCGAACACAATGACAAACCCATTCCTCGACAAAATCGGGCTCTGAAATGAGGCATAGGATGAGCTTCGGTAGTTATATAAGCCCCGCCTGATCAATGGCAAATATGGAATTAATAAAAAAAAAGTTGGACGATTTAAGAGAATTATTGCCCGTGCAGAACCAACCCGAGTTGGCGGACTAATGTTGGTGGCAAGTTGGTGAAAAACTGGCTCAAAACTGTCTCTACCGACTCGTGACGTCAAAATCGGCAGACTAAGTTGGTGAAAACTTGGATGGCGTTCGCGGGGCTTAAGAATGGACATAGGCATTTCTGGCACTAAGCCCTTCCTTTGTAGGCTCTAATATTCACATCTACTAGTCAGCTTCAAAAACTTCATTTAAGTTGACCTGTAATTTAGATGAACATTCTGATATAGAAATTGATATTAAAGGTAAATATTGAAATTAAAAAGCACAATATTTAAGGAATATATTTTGATATATATACTTGATATATATATAGGGGAAGGTGTTGTACCTTTGACCAGTTTTACATAAATGAATTTTCTAATTTTTTGTACTTAAGTAAATCCTTACCTGAATGGATACATTAGATCTTCATTCACCTTGCCTTCAACTGCATGTGTTTTATATATTATATTTGGAGTATAAGTATTTTATTTTTATTTTACAAAAAAACTATATCCTTATACCTGGTCAAAGGTACAATACCCTCCGGTCAAAGGTACAACTACGTGTTGTACCTTTGACCGGAGGATATTGTACCTTTGACCAGGTGGTAGTAGAAACTGAGAGTTAGTTACAAGTTATTTGGGCCGCGCGGTTGGCGATGTCGCTAAGACACTGGCCTCTCATCTCTGAGTCCCGGGTTCGTTTCTCATGTGGGTTTCGTTGATGGTGATCCGCGCTGGGCAGGTTTTCCCGGGGTTCTCCCGTTTTCCCCTGCATTTATCACACTATCCTTTCTCAGTCTTTATCTCCGTCTGTCCTTCTTTCCGTGGGATAGTACAAAAGTCGACGTGCTCGGCAGTCAAGCCAGCCACTTTCAATTAATCTAATCTAATCTACAAGTTATTTAATTAACATTTTTATTCAGAAATGTATACATTTGGCAAATATATGCAATTCAAAGTAGAATAATAAAACATGAAATAAATTCTAATGGCTTAAGTACCTACTTCTGCCCGTTTACTCTATATTATACAATGAAAAATCAACTCCATAAGATAAGACATTCATTTAGTCGAGCTGGCTGTGCCGCCAGCTGTGGTTGGAGTTGGTAGCCTGGCCACAATATCTTGTAGTTCTACGTCGTAGAGCTGCTTATTTTCTTGGATGAATTTTGCCATCTTCGATAGTTTTTTTCAAATATTTAACTTAAAATAATCACATGCTGCTTCCTTTATTTGGGCCACAAAGTATTTCTTGTTTTTTTTTTTTTGTTGTTGTTGTTGTCAGCTTGACAAGGACATAACTTTCTTCAACTAAATCTTCTTTTTCAAAGTTTAATTCCTTGTCCAACTCATGGCATTCATCTGAAAGATCGAAAACACTTTCCCCTGATGAATATTCAACATCAGACTCAAATTCGTGGACAAACAATCGATTGTTTACTATCTTTGGATAAGATTTGGTAAAAAAATAAAAATTTGGCAAAACATATTTAAATTTCCATCTTACATAATGCTAAAATGACTGTAAGTAAAAACATTTACATATTAAGTAATGTTGTATCATTGACCTGGTCAGAGGAACAACAGCCTGCTGTGGTTAAAGGTACAACATCAGTCGAACTTACGTTTCACGCCATGCTACAATTTTTAGGTTAATTCAGTCATATTAAAAGTTCTAACAACAAATCTATTGGCATAGATGTATTACTCATTCTTGTTAAAATAATAATCAAAAGAAAACACATAATGTTATTAAAAAAACATTCACTTGCAAAATACTAACTTTTCAGTGATGGAATTGGAAAAATATTTTTAACTCCTTGCAAGTCAAAGATCTAACTGCTACTGAAGGTTTAAAGTCGCAAATAGTGGGAACATTACACATTAAACAGAAAAGCTTTTAAAGTACGCTCATAGATGACATCACAATCAAGGGTGGTCAAGGTACAATCGGTCAAAGGTACAACACCTTCCCCTACTTTTCGAGAATAAAGGGAACAAATGCCAAGAATAAAGGGAATTGGAACTGTATTCTCAAAATAGTTTTATTTAAAATAATTACTTTAATATCTACTTTTATGCAAGTTTGTTCGCCTAAATCTATTATTATTATTATTATTATTATTGTCAAACATTAAACTTCTTTAGTTTAATTAGTTATCAGAATTCAGAATGGTGACAAACCTATCCTGTAAATAAACAAAGCAGTTACATAAAACACGTTATAGCAGGTGACTTGTTAATTAATATTAACCGTAATTAAAAAAAAGTAAATAATAATAATTATATTTTAATATTTCACCATCCTTCCTAATCCCAAATTTTCCGTTTTTTTTATGGAAGCAGTATTTATTGACATCAGTCTTTACTATTTCAGAGAAAATGGTAAATAACGGCTAGAATATATTTTTTGGTTTTCAGATTTTTTAATATTAATAATTATTTAAATGTTGAAATAAGATTCCGTTACTGTGATTAATTTTTCAGAATTTTCCTTTTGGGAATGAATTCACTAACGAAGACGGAGTACTTCGATTGGCGGAGATAAATATTATAAATTGTATACTGCGATATTTGATCTATAAGAATCTGAAAATATTAGACGCGATCCGAGAGACTGAGAACATGTACTTCTACGAAAAAAAAAAAAATATGCTTCAAAACTTTTCACTAAATTTATTTGAGAAACGAGAATGAAACTGAAACTTTAAAATAGAAACAAACAAGAAAACATTTACATTTTTCTTAAATACTAGTCGGCTACCCGTCGCTTCGCTCCGGAAGCCTCGCTTATGCAACGGAAAACAACTTTTTATTTATTAAAAATCACACACACAGACAAATTACATCAAGTAAACTAAAACTAAAAGTTTTAGTGTGTAATTCATATATCTATGATATATTTTAATTTTTTTAAAGGGATTAGAATATAGGCCTCGTGGTCTAATGGTTAAGACGTCTAACTTCTGAGCAGTATTCTACCTAATAGAAATACTGCATCTTTCTTTCTTGACTCTCTTTTTTTTTTATTCCTATTGATACTTTTCAGTGGTTTTCGAGTTAGAAATACTGATGATTTTAGAGTTACAAATAGTGATGGTTTTTGAGTAACAAATAGTGATTTTTTCAGTATTCTATCTAATAGAAATAGTGCTTCTTTCTTTCTTGACACTCTTTTTTTATTCCAATTGATACTTTTCAGGGGTTTCTGAGTAACAATAGTGTTCAGTATTCTATCTAATAGAAATATTGCTTCTTTCTTTTTTGAGTCTCTTTTTTATTCTAATTGTAACTTTTCAGTGGCTTTTGTGTTCCAAATATTGATGGTTTCTGAGTTACAAATAGTGATTTTTTCGGTATTCCACCTCAAAAAAAGTGTGCTTCTTTCTTTCTTTACTCTGTTTTATTTACTCCAACATCTGCCGTGTATACGCACTTATTTTTCAATATCACATAGAATTTGGTTAAATAAGAATATTTAAAATATTGCAACGTTTCGGCAATTATAGTTCTAATTGTCAGTTTCGAATTACAAATAAACTGACGGATGGGAAAAAAATAAAACAATCTTGAGATTCAAAAAAAAAAAAAATTGAATACATTCCTTATTGATGGGGGAAGGGAAAGGAGATATAAGTCAAAAAACAATATGAAGAGAGTTGTAGTCTCCATGGCCTAATGGATAACACGTCTGACTTCGAGTCAGAAGGTTGCAGGTTCAATTCTTGTCGCAGATGTTTCATTGTAAAATTATTTCTATTTTCCATTCTCACCGAAAATTGCGCCAGACAGACAGACACACAGACAGAAATAAAAGATTTTGGTAATATAGATTAAACTGAAGGGTTTGGTAAGAATAAAAAAAAAATAGTTGAAATAAATTGTTTGTTCAAAAATGAAAAATATCAATAAAAATAAGATAAGGTACAATCGCCAAATATGGCTCCTGGCTCAGTAGCGCTAGTAGTCAGTGTTTACTCGCGAACGTTTCAGAGGCCACTTGCAAATGAAGCATCTGCAAAAAATTATCAAAGATGAGTGTTTTGACAAATAAATATCTGTGTAAATTTATTGTATACACAGTGGATTTAGAAACTTTTATCATTTCAATTGCAATGAAGTGAGATGTTCACGGATTAATTGAATTTACCAAGTTTTCACAGTCATAGTTATCAGTACTTCGGCCGTCCTAAGGTCAAAGGAAGCAACTAGCAATTTGAAAACTGATTATTTGCTGTCTTTGACCGTAGATATAAGCATATTGTGAGTCAGTTAGTACCTTTGATCATCGAAATAAAGGCCATACTTAACAGCAGATCATTACCAAATTTGCTTTGGAAGATGTGTAGATACTTCCTTACGTAGAAAATGCAGAAAACGAAAAATCAGAATATTTGCAGTTACTTCCTTTTACCTTAGGACGGCCGACTTGTAGAAGAGATTTCTATAATATAATCCCAGTGAGCTTGCGTAATACTGTTCCGGGGGCGATATTAAGACATGTTACTTTCATTGTTAGATTATTACACATTCCTAAGAAAGCGTTGTTATATTCTAATGAATATTACTTTTGGTCTTTTTTTGTTTCACTTTCGATGAGTCATCGTAAATTCTGGGACCAAAAGTCCATTGAAGAAGCTATTGACGCTGTACAAAGAAAGGAAATGGGGTCTGCACAAAATGGCACAAACTGGCTAAGATCCTCACTGTCAAAGGAAAAAAAGGATGCTCCCAACCTCTCTTCTGCAGAGCGAAGAGCCTTAGTCACTGTAGTAACATACAAGTCATCAGCAATTTGTTCTCTAGGAAGAACAAAAAGAAGGAGCTGTTGGATGACACGCCATCAGATATAATAGTGATCCATCGTCTATCTGACTGGATTCAAATGTAAAAAACTGGATTTTTACATTTTTGCGAAAAGTCTCAATCATTTCATTGCTCAACATAAAGTCATCGAAAGAGGATCCTGTGGTTTAGTTTCGGATGGTCATTATAGCCACGCCTCATGTTTAGACGTCATAAACTTCTCTCGAGACAATGGGATTTCGATTATTTGCTTCCCTCCTCATTTCACAAATAAGATGTAGTCGTTTCATGTTTCCACTGAAAAATTATTATTCTTAAGAAAATGTCAATTGGCTGAATAACCATCCAGGTCAGTCGTTATCAACTTATAGCTCTTCTAGGAAAAGCTTACTTACGAGCTGCTACGTCTCAAATAACCATCAACGGCTTCAGAAAAACAGGCATCCTTCCCTGTAATTAAACATTTTCACAGATGCTAATTACTTTGAAAAAGATATTCAAGAAACAAGTTCAGATGCACAGTCTTCAGCAAATATAGATCTCGGTATTCAACATTGTTAAATACATTCCATTCTACGAATGAACCGAACACATCCTCTAGAGCATTGCTTGTGACTGGATTCCCACATAAGAATAAATTAATTGAAGCTGAGGAAAAAGAAAGAGAAGTCGGCTCAAAAAAGATCAAAAGGAAATGGTGCAAAAGATGACGAGAGACCGAAAGACAGTCTGTTGCCAAGAAGAAGAAAAGAGCTCGTAATAAATCCACTCCTGCTTAGTTTGAAAGCGACGATGACGAAGAACATGATGCTCATGCAGTAAATATTTCCAAGATCCAAGTGGGGAAAAGTGGATAAGATTCACTCAATATTGCAGTTGGACACACGAGGATTGGCAGCAACAGACAATAATTAGATCTGCACGATTTGTTTAGATGATTAGTTACTTCTTTAGGTTTCCGTAACCAAAAATTGAAATGTCAAATTTTATAGTATTTTCAAGATTGCTCTTTTATTTCTATTTACGTGAATTTTATTTTATATTACTAAAATATAATAAAGGGATAAATTTCTGATTAGCGGCTATGCCTTGTTATTCTCTATCCCCCCAAAAAAGAATACTTTAACATAAAAAAGAAAGACGGATGATATTTGGCGATTGTTTTTTACTATCTTGTAAAATAGATTTGAATTTTTAAACTCCAAAAATGTTATAATCGTATCAACCTAAGGTAATTAAACTGTTTGCATTAAAAGCATTTAAGCAGTAAATTCATTACTGATATCAAAAATAAAAATAAAATAATAAATAATGATTTATATTTCATACTACACAATAACAATTGTATTAATTTAAATCAAAATAATTTAAATAATAGTAAGTGTACATGTAATAAAATTGAATTTGTATATCAACAGAAGTACTTGGGCATATTTGTGGATAATAAATTAACATGGGAAGTACACTATAATTATGTTGTAAAAAAATTACATACATACACATACCTTTTTTATAAAATTAAATATTTATTTCCTTTTAAGCAAAAGTTAATAATATTTAAGTCTTTAATAGATTCTGTACTAAATTATGGACTTGAATGCTGGATATTTTTGAATAAACATCAAATTAAAAACATAAATAAATTAACTTTTAAAATATTAGATAATATTTATATAAACTTTAAAAATAAAACAATACAAGAACAAAGAGAAATCAGAAAAAAATTCAAAATCTTAACTATAAAAGAAAAATTTATTTATAAAACCATTCTAAAAAATATTTATCAAGTTAAAAGAGCAAAAGAAAATTATAATGAAAATATAGGAACTAGAAAAAATTGGCTAAAAATTTTTAATATTTCAAAATTAAATAATAACTATGGTCAAAGACTAGATAACTATATAAAATATAGAATATTTAGTCAAATTCAATGGGAACACTACGAAATAAAAAATTGTAAAAATATCAGCTGCATTAAAATTCAACTAATCAGCGATGTAATTGATGAGAAAATAATAATAAATTTTTAATTCTAATTATATTTAATTAACCTTATATAACAATCGATCAGCACCTATAATACAGGTATACATTTTATAGGTATACCTAATAGGACTGGTGAACATTAAAAAAAAAAAAAAAAATATTTTCTTTTAGATTTTGAGATAATCAGTGGAACAATTCTACTACGACATCAAAATGATATTGACTACTGGAATCTAGAAATTTTATTGCCAGGATTTCTTTGCCACAAGGAGTAGCTGCAGATAACTGACATCTAGAATTATCTATCTAGAGTTATCTAATGTTGTATTTAAGACGAGAAGAAACGCAGTCCACATATTTTGATGAATTGAAATTCATTTGTTATATTCATTTAGCAATTTATTCTTGTTTTAATACTGTTTATTCTAAGTTATAGCATTAATATTAACACCAACACATATATTAAAAATAGGTACAGCAATTAAAATATTAATCCTTCTGGTTTCGCCAGCGAATAACAACTGTTTGACATTTATAAGGTCAATTCATTTCCTCCATTATAAACGCAGAATCAAATCATCGTGAAAACCACGTCATTCACTTCTGCGTCATATAATCTGTGCTTTTTTTACCTTGTTAATTGGTCCAGACAGTTATTATTCGCTGGAGAAGAGAGTGAGATTAATATTTTATTTGTATATACCTGTTTTTAATATGTGTATTGGTGTTAATATAAATGGTCTAATTGGAAACACACACGTTAAATGTATTTTAATAATGTTAAGTTGTTATCGTATCAATTAATTAGATAAAACTCTTTTGTCATTGTTTTTTAGCTTTTGCAAGATTTTATCGAAACACCCATAAGAAAAAGATCTGATCAAAATAAAATCAAGAATATCCAGGATACTAGACATTGGGACTTTATTAAGATCCCACGGGAAAAAGAGCGTACTGATGAAAAATTAGATGAAACCTATGAAGGCATTGATGGAAGTTTAATTGAGCCGAAAGTGCTGGACGGAGTACACACGAAACATTTTGATATGTTGTTGTTTGTCAATCCACTGCTAACGAAGCAACTTCATAAGTTGAAAACTTAACATAGAGCTCTGAAGGATCTGACTTTTTGGAGAAATCGAAGGATGATCTGCTTGAAATTGGATTCTCGTCTGGAGCAAACGAATTTAATCTGATGGCTGAATTGCAAGAAATTGTTACGAAAGAATCGGAAAACTTGCAAGAGATCTTTAGAAAAAAAGCTGATAAGGAGCCGAACAAAGATTCCGACAGTCATTCCATTGATAAAGTCAACATGCACAAGAGTGTAGAAAACTTACAAAACGTAAAAACAGAGAACCAATCAATCAGGAAAACAGAAAGCCCTAATGAAAATGTTCCTACTTTGAACGAAGAATCTAAACTTGAAGACAAATCAAAACTTTCTAAATTCCAGCAAGCTTCTACTGCAAATGATATGATATCCAATGAATCCAAAGAAAATAATAAAGAAGAAGAATTCAGTGGAAACGAGGACTCGAATTTTAAAGATAACGTAGATGTTAATGAGAGAGATGTAGATAATGCGTATGAGAAGTCTTCAGCAAGCGATGATGACATTCAAAAAGAAAGATATCCGTACGGAGGTGAAATTTCTAACATTGAAAGGCTCTTCATAAACAGCACAGAAGAAATCTTGACAGAGGTTTTAGATAAATTTAATTTAAATTTACGAATCTCTTTAAATGATGCAGTTAAGAATTTAAAGGATAATTTAAATGATAGTACTGCAAATATTGATTCTACTCTAATCAGAATCTCAGAGAATGATTCAAATGAGTCACTTGCAGATTCAGAAAGTCCTATAAATGATTCACATGATATCTTAAAGAATGATTTAAAAGAATCTCCCACAAGCTCGGAAAGTTCAACAGATGACTTGTGTATCTCAATCACTGATTCAAAAGAGTCGCCTGCAAATTTGGTTAATGATTCTGCAGAGGTAGAGAGAAGTGATAGTTTGAAGGAATCTAAAAGTAAATATTTTGTCAAAAATGGAAATTCATCCTCTCCGATAAGTAACGACCCCCACAGCCGAAATGAAAATGAAGTCAAGGAAGACAAAAGTTCATTGCAAGATAATTCCACCAATAATACTTTTCAGAAAGAATTCTATCTGTCTTCAAATAACCCAAAAAGACAGATTGTTGATGATCATGGATTCGTAGTAATAAATATGGAATATGTGACTGACACCTCTTACTTGCCTTTCCAACTCTTTTCTCACATCATTTTTGCAGTAGATGTTACGCAGCAGAAAGTGATTTGGATAACAAATGATCCCTCAACGTTGGTAAGAAGAAACATACGTTTTGTAGAGAAGACATTAGGAAAAGATATATTAGGTGAGTGTTATTTTATTAAGATCTCTGTCTTGTCTCCATTTTTTTCTAAAATTCCTTTAATATTTGCAGCATTTAATATTTTTCTAAAATTTTTCTTTTTTTTTAATTTAAGATAATTTACTAGTGATCTAAATTAATAATGTAATAATTGCTTAAAGCAATAAAACCAAAAATCAGTTTGTTTGAATCGAATTCTATTTATAAAAGAAAACATTGGCTTTTTCTACCCACTGATCATCCGAAACCATAAAGCACAGAAATACAAATAAGGTGTTAATTGTTAGGTCTATTTTTGAGAATGACTACATTTTATTTTTCATCGACGTGGGCCAACCGTGAGATAATGACAAAAGCGAAACCGTTGACTTTTGATCTGCTTTCCTGCCACCCACACACGACGGGCATTGGATTCCGAAGATCAGTTTCTAAGTCAGCAGGGAAGCCACTAAAAATTGTGCGGGTTGCTTTAAAAATAAAAGATAACATAGCAGGTTCGCTTGACAGATTTGCTAGTTTTAATTAAAAAAAAAGAGAGAGAACAAAAATAAAAATGAATAGTAAAAGCGACTTTTCAGAAAGTAACGAATACATCCGATCATTGGAACTAATTTCATTGCATTGAGTTAGTACAAATAACGTTGGACAATTTGGATTATGTCGTTGTTGTTGGCGTTTCCGGGATCCATCTTGGATCACTGGCCATGGAGAAGTCTGACTTTTTATAATTATACTCCGTGATGGAAAACAAAATTTGCTGTCTTTTAGATATCAATCTAGGAGTGACAGTGAGACTTCTAGCCTCCTTTAACGAAGAGAAACAAACATTAAAGAAGAAAGGAACATTCATGCCATCGCCTTGACCACAAGGCTAAACCGGAAAGGCAATTTGAACTATGTAAAACATGATAGAATTTTTCTATATTTTTCTGCAGATATTGTATATTATATTTCTGCTATTGACGTTTTGCACTATTTCTTTTTTAAATAATAATATCTCAAAGTAGGCACTAAATTTTCATAAAATATATAGTTTCAATTTGTCCTATAAGTTCAATATTGTTTCTTACAGAATAAGATGCATTTTTTTCCTTAACTATTTATGACATCGCTGTTACAATGGTGCTAAAAGAAAGGCTTCATTAGGTTTGAAACTCATCAATTTGGAATCACCTTCCTTTGATGATGACGATTAAAGGGACAAACAGAAGTTCAAGTTTTTTCTTTTAACTTTCAATTGTTTTCCTTCATAAGTGGGCAGTTGGTGACAGTAACATCAGTAACATCGCTTATTCTTTGCGATATTTTTAGTTATTCAATAAAAGTTCTATTGTTTTATAATAAAAAAAATCAAAGGATTACATTGTGGTTCAAATAATTTCTGTGGATAAGGAGTTGTCGAAAATTTTTTCATCCCAGTCTTTTTCAAAAACAGCATTTGCTGACAATTTGTGAATTAGTCTCAAGTATTAAGTCGAAAGCCGTCTATGTCAAGTTTAAATATTGATATTTTTTGAAACGCACTCCTTAGGGCTCCCAAATTCACGCTGTTGTATCTTCTGTTCAAATCAATAATTAATATAGTAGCCGTTTCAGCCTAGCCTTGTGGTGTAGACGCTGGCCTTTTACGATGCAGATACATCGAACCCTGGGTTCGAATGCCGCTGTTACTTTCTTCTTCTGTGTTTCATTTGTTTCTATAATGTAAGCTGCCTTCTATGATGTTCCCTGGGCAACGATTCTTCGCCTAAATAGCTCACCTTTATCACCTTGTTGTGGCCAAAGACGGTGCCAAGAGCCCGGCCGTTGGAGAGAAAAAATAATTAAAATAGTAAATCGTTTAGTACAAGCAGCAACAAACAAAATATTGGTCTTACGGCCGAGAAGACAGTCATGGGCTTTTTCAAATCGAGGCTAAAAAAAAACCATAAAAAATAAACAGAACAAGAAAAAGCTTTGGAACAAAAAAGCAATGTAGAATTAACGTCAAAGCAAGGCCGTCATTTCTGTAAGAAAAACTTTCAAAATATGTTTCATCCAAAAACATTTCAAGTAGGGATTGAGCATTTAAGTTGAGCTGTAGTTTGAAAGCTATTCGAAACTTAGTAGAATGATCATCACAAAATAACACAGCGATAGCTGAACTCTAAAAAGACTTAATTCTTGTCTCGAAAACTGAGACATGCCAAGTTTACTTAGATTCTAATGATTACTTATTTTACGTCTGTTCTTTGAACTTAGAACTATATATAATGACCATCTGTAACCTCTTGACTTGAACATTTCCAATTCTTTCATATAGTATTTTTACATAGAAAGGAAAGAACACAAGTCTAAAGTATAAAGATTTTCTAAAGTCACGAAGTATCAATATTTTAGAAAAGAATAGATGCATTGAAACAAGTACTTTATTTGTTCTAAATAAGAATTCCTTTCTTTGATTATATTGAAAATCATCTTTCTATGTTTGATTGGAGCCATAGAGTGACATCAATGGTTACGGATATCTGAAAGTCTTATGCATTCGATTTCTCTCTTCTCCTTCGACTTCTAATTCAAAGCAGACAAAACTGTATTTATGGCTAATTTATTGAATAATTATCTGACTAGATTTGTTGCAGATCTTAATGAAATCATTTGGCTCTACTAATCCTACTATATCCTTTGTAAATTTTAAAATTGAGACGGATTTGAGTTAAAGAAAAAATTACTTATCTGTTTTTTCATTTTCAAATCGTATTTATAAATTTTAGATATGCCTAATTCAAATCGCATTTGTTTTTGTTTCAGGAAATATGCGTGAAGAAAAGATAAGCCTTCTTGTTTTGCAATAATGGAAAACCGTGTGATTGTGACTCGCAGGAATAACAATGAAAGCGAGGCATGAAACACATGTCGAATGATGCGGTTCATTGTTTTTCGTTAAAGAAAAAAAAAAGCGATATTTTTTTTTTATTATTCCAAAGAAAACCTTATAGAAAGGTAGTTTTAAAATATTTTTCTCCGAAGCGAGGAAAAAAGAAATTTTAGTGATATGCAAACTAAAATATGTTGGAGCCAAATGCGAATTAGGAAATTCGTAAATGATGTCTGTGGAATTCCGATATTTAAATTCTCCTGGAGTTTGAGCGTTGTGATATAAATAAGGAGAATGAATATTCGATCATCGTTACCACCAAGTGAAGTGAATTTTATAAGCCTGCCGATGGGATGTACGAGCAACAAATTATCATTCACTGGATAATTATAATAAGAAGAGATTTCTTGGATTTTGTAAGTACAAACTATTTTATTATGTCGAATTTCGTGAGCGGAGTTTCCATTAAAAGAAGATATCGTTATTTGCAGTTAGGGATCACAGAATATTCGATACAAAATGGCGTTGTTCCGAAGTTAGAATATCAATAAGATTTATTCGGAGGGAATAATCTACGAGAACTTTAATTCCAATTCATTTATGCAGTCAACATAATATCCATGCGGAATAAAATATTATTAAATTTAAGCATACGGTGAAAAGCCTTTATGATTTAACATATCGTCAGAAGCCATTTCGAATATAGAGTTAGATCCATTAACTTTTATCCACAGCGGTGATAGATTAATAGCATCATGCGATATACTTTAACTCACTAGTGGTGATATATTTAAAGAAGAGTTTAACTGAACTTAGAGAATCTTTATTTGTGATAACAGTCCGAAAGTGAACTTTATATATCGAACATTTATCAACAACTGTTAAGTGATAAAACTATTTTAAGTGAACTTTTTTTTGAATAACTTTAAGAATGGTTAATTATTCAAAGAAGGGAAAATGAGTGTTAATTTATCTTAGACTCTCGTTTCAGATTTTTGATGCAGATATGATGAATTAATTAATCGAGTTTATAAGAAGACTCATCATATAATAGAGTTAAGGATTTCTGGATGCAGAGAAGAAGAAGCAACTTTAAGGGGAAGTAAATATATCCTCTACCGGAAGTTGGACATTGTTCGAGATATATATATATATGATTGAATTGAGAACTATTGACTTTATTACTGAGAAGATAAATGTTTTGTAATCCGAGGAACTAATATAATTTATAAAAAGATATTTTGTTATATTCTGGGCTATTGCTTTTCTGCTGGTTTTTTGATAATATATTAGTTAACGCTAAATTGTCATCGAAAATATATAATATTTTAATTTTATTGAATTAATTTTCATCAAAAATACTTTTAAAAAAAACAAAACAAGAAAAACCCCTCCCATCCATTTTATTATCTACTTCATAGCTTTTAATGTGTACATTTTTTTGTTACAGGACATCCTAATGTAACACTGTTGATCACTGATTGTGATCCGGTTCTACTCCAGGAGGCTTTATACAATGCAATTCCATTTGTAGGGATACCATTCTACGTTTCTCAGGAAACCTATTGTCGCAGAGCTGAGAGTCTCATGGATTTCTCTACAGTTACAGGAGGGAGCATTTCTCAAGAAGTAACCAGAGTGATTACTAATAAACAGTAAGAAAATTTCGGATATTTATAATGAATTAGCCGTTCTAAGATATTTACATTTTATGAACAAATAGAATTTTAATTTATTAAAGAATATGCTAAATAAAACTTTAAGATACAGGAAAATGCATTTATACTTCAGTAAACGGCATTTAGTATTTTTGAATCTTAAAAATACGATTTTAATATTTAATTTACCTATATTGTGATACAAATGGGCCCGGTAACCGAGTGGGTAAGGACGAATTGGAGATGGCGGAAGCCGGGGATTTTTCCACGCTGAATTCTCCTGCAAACGGGTCCTAGGGCCTACCCAGCCCTCTGTCGAATGGGTACTGTGCTTCTTTCCCGGGACTTAAAGGCGGGCGGGCGTCAGGCTGACCATCCGACCTCAACGTAGTCTCGTTGGTCAAGAAACGCCGGAGCCCTACTTCTTGTGATCCCAAGGTCCTGCAAGGCCTGTTGTGGGGACCCTTTCACCCCCTTATACTGTGATGCAAACATATTATAAGACTGAATATTAATCAATTTAAAATCAATTGCTCAGTAGATTTCACCTTGAGTTTAAAACACATTGTTTCTTTCGAAGTATCAATAAAAGGAAATTGAAAAATATGTTAGAACTTTTTTGTAAATACGATTTGAAGTTAAAATTGAAAATGTGAGATTTGAAATTAGATTTGATCTTTATTGTACCAAATAGATAGAATAATAAGTGAATTACTTGTAATTCTGAAAAGTAAGAATTGAGGCAGCTTTACAAGCTTTCAATTCATTCAGTGATCATGAAAAATTGGGAGATTCGAATTAAATTACCCTGAAATCCCAGAAGTAATAAAACAAAATCAAATTCCTAAGGGAGTCCTGGCACATTGCAAACTCCCCTACCATCAATAATGATCTATCGAATAACATTATAGAAATTATTTAAATCCATCTCACTACTATCAATTTCACAGTAGAAAATAGCCTCAGGCTTGGCTGAAACGTTCTGTTTAAACCTTTTTAATGCATGACGAAAAATTACATTAGTAATCTACATTACTAAAATCTTTTTTTTGTCTGTCTGTCTGTCCGGCGCAATTATTAATTCCCTGTGAAAAATAGAAATTATTACTACAATGAAACGTTAGCGACGGAAATCGAATCGCATCCTTTTGATCGAAGTCAGACGTCTTATCCATTAGGCTACAGGGCGTACATTCAAATTATTGTTTTTTATCACTCCCGTTGTGTGTGTGTGGCACAATGAGATAAGAGCAAGAGAAAAAAGAAAATAACTCGTTAATTTTAGCCTACTAGATTGAAATTTAAATTTCACTTTTTGCCAAAACCGCTTGGAATCGGTTCTTCTTGGATTATCTCATACTTATCAGGGGGAGACAGGGGGAAGGCCTAGTTTGATTCAATGTTATTATTTTTGGGATTCATGTCTTCTGAGGGGCTAGAGAGGTGAAAAGTTCTAAAACATAACATTTGTAGAAATGAGATTGGGGGGTGGCGTTTGCCTCCTTAAATTGTAAAAAAATCATTAAAAATGATCGATTCTTTCTGTTTTTTTCGCTAATTTTTCACTTATTTTCTACATATTTCAGCTTCCAGCCCCCCTCATCCTCCCCAAATAATAAAAAAATATATATATTAACAATATATAGCAACAATAATAAAAATTTCTAGCAAATATATAGCAACAATAATAAAAATTTATACCAGCAGTTCGGAAGAGTAACTGTAGCACGCTCGTTGGTGTCAATATCTCACGCGCAGAAATAAAAAGTAAAATAATAGATAATAATCTATTTTACTAAAATCTTTTATTTCTCTGTCTGTGTGTCTGTCTGTCCGGCGCAATTTTCTGTGAGAATGGAAAATAGAAATAATTTTTACAATGAAACATCCGCGCAAGAATCGAACCTGAACCTCTCTGATCCAAAGTCAGATTTCTTATCCATTAGGCCATAGGAACTACAACTCTCTTCGTATTCTTTTTTGACTTATATCTCCTTTCCTTTCCGCCATCAACAAGGAATGTATTCAATCTTTTTTTTTGAATCTCAAGATTGTTTATTTATTTCACATCAGTCAGTTTATTTGTAATTCGAAACTGACAATTAGAACTATAATTGCCGAAACGTTGCAATATTTTAAATATTCTTACTTAACCAAATTCTATGTGATATTGAAAAATGTGTGCGTGTACACGGCAGATGTTAGAGTAAAGAAAACAGAGTCAAGAAAGAAAGAAGCACTCTTTTTTTGAGGTGGAATACCGAAAAAAATCACTATTTGCAGCAAAAAAACCATCAATATTTGTAATCAAACGTCACTGAAGAGTGACAATTACAATAAAAATGAGAGTCAAAAAGGAAAGATGCAGTACTTCTATTAGCTAGAATACTGAAAAAAAAACATTGTAATTCAGAAACCACTGAAAAATATCAATCTATATTAATAAAATCTTTTATTTCTGTCTGTCTGCATGTCCGTAGCAATTTTCTGTGCGAATGGAAAATAGAAATAATGTTTACAATGAAACATTCGCGACAGAAATTGAACCTGCAACCTTCTGATCCGAAGTCAGACGTGTTATCCATTAGGCCATGGGAACTTCAACTCTCTTCGTATTGCTTTTTGACTTATCTCTCCTTCCCCTTCCCCCATCAATAAGGAATATTCAACCTATCTTAAATACAGTAGGCAATTGTGTTACTCAAATTATTAAAATGTTACCTAAGGTAAAAATATATCCAATAGAGGTAATGACACCATTATGAAAATGTTACCGCAATCACTATAACGGGGGTTTCCATTCAATAACTTTAGTTTACGAATAAAAATAATTAAAATTTACTCAGTAGACAAATTAAATCGCAAAAAAAAGTTTAGTTTGTTTTGAAACTACAATACTGTAATTTTATCACTATAATATCATAGAAAAAAAATTGTAGTAATTCAATATTAGATTAATTTTTTTTAGATCCCCCACGATCGTCGTCATTTTTTTTATTTTTTTTTAACTACCAGACACTTTGTTCCCATTTTCTCGGGCCGTAATTGGCTTATTAGCATCATAAATGAAACGTTCCAATTGGCCCTTAGTATCGTCACCAAATTAATGAAATTGCATATGAACGTAATAATTTTTTTTTGACATAGGGGGTATAGTTGATTTATAATTGGTTTCTTAAAAATCGTAAATTAAGAATAATATCCAATGAAGAAGCGATTCTAATGATGGACAAACCCGCATTCTTTTTTTTTTCCCAATAATTAAAGAATAGGCATTGCCTTTTTTTTTACTATAAAAGCTTTGATTATTTTTCATTTTAAGACCCCTAAAGGCAAATTCGCTCGAAGCCACCATCACTGAATTTAGGTAAAAACCTCCTTTTTTTTTTTTATTCCGATAAAGTAAAATTAGGAACTCTTTTGTAAACTTGCTAGAAAAAAAAATAGTATAATTTAACAATTTTGTGAAGCTACCATCTCGAAAATGAAAGTTTTGAATATGGTGAGCTTTGAAACAATGATTACACGCATGGCAATACATTGTTATAACGGTTTTTAAAGTTAAGACTGTATACGAACGGTGAGTTTAGATTTGAATTTAGAACAAAAAAAAACTTCATTGATTAGGATTTTTTTTTTTCGAATTCCTGGAGATGTTAGATTTTAAAACTTAAGCTTCTCAATTGAAATGGTGTACAGACGCTTCATTAGAATTTATAAAAAAATAGGATGTTTATTTTATTATAATTTGATATTTGGTAGAAAAAAATAATAAGTATTTGAAACATGACTGTCTCATTAGTTCCAAACACTTTTTTTTTCCATTTTTTACTTTCAGCGAATGTTAAAACGTAGTATTTCTCAATTTCATAATAAATTAATTCATTTTTATCTATTTACGGACAAATTGTTACTTTAGAATAGCTACCTTGAAATTTATTTCAACTAAAACGTTAAAATTAAATTTTATTTTAACTAAATGCATGTATTATGGAAGACGATATTAATTAACAAAATTGGCTCAAACGTCTCACCAAAATCGAAACTGAATGAAAAAAAGAAATACGCTCTTGACAGCTACCACTCTCCCAGTGAATCACGAACATAGAGAAATTTGTATTTTAATCAGTTCCATAGTAGAAATAATTCGTTTTTATCCATATACTGACAAATTATTACTTTAGGAATAGATACCTTAAAGCTTTTTTCACTAAAACGATAAAATTAAAATTTTATTTTAACTAAATGTGTGTATAGAAGACGATATTGGCTGTAGCGTCTCACCAAAATCGAAACTGAATGAAGAAAGAAATACACTCTTGGCAGCTACCACTCTCCCAACGAATCACGAACAGAGAGAAATTTTTATTTTAATCAGTTCCATAGTAAAAGTAATTTGTTTGTATCCATTTACTGATGAGTTATATTATTTTAGAATCAATGGGAAGATATGTTTTATTTGTTGAATGGTTGTTGTTTTTTTCCTTTTTGCTCAAAATAAATTTTATTTTTTTATTTTGACTCGGTATTGTGTAAACTAAAGAGGCATTGTTAAATTAATTGATTTAACAAAACACATTGTTAGTTTTTTTTAAACATTTAATACACGTGAAAAAAAAATATTTCTTTATTTACAGATAAACATCTGTAATGTCAGACTACAAAATTTTAAGTTTGGAAGAGAACAACGTAACAACAATTTTTGAAGAAGACTCTATCCAAGCGATTTCGGAAGTTAGTCTAGCGAATCCCGAATCTATTGTGGATTTGGTACAGAATTTTGATTTGGAAACTTACAATGAAACCCCACATCCTCCACCATTATTTTTTGAAAATACCTTACATGAAATTCCTCAATCCCAAGTTATTTTAAATGAAACCCTTGATTCTCAATCTGAAAATACCTTAAATGTTGAGACTCCTCAACACCAAATTATTTTAAATGAAACCCTAGATCCTCAATTTGAAAATACCTTGAATGAACTCCATTCTCAATCCCAAGTTATATTAAATGAAACCCCGGATTTTCAATTTGAAAATACCTATGAACTCCATCCTCAACCCCAAATTATTTCAAATGAAGCCCCTGAACAGAATTCCCAACTATACATTCGTTATGGGCATATGACTAAGAAGCTACAGCATGCTCAGTCACAGCATGCTTTTGAATAGGGCGCGCTCAGTCACATGTTGTAAAGGAATCAATACGTAAGTTAGCAGAAAATCACCGATGATGTAAAGTAATACTGTAAAAGAAGTACTTGTCAAAATTGAAAAATATTGAAGAATTCTGGTTTAGTTTTTGATTTCTCTCACAAATTTTACAACAACAAGAAAAAGCCAGTTAATAACTAAAACACATCAAATTTTGGCCTCCTATGTGTGCTGCATTTCTGCAGGTCTATAGTATCAAATATAACTAAAACAATACTTTTAAACAATTGAATTCCATAAAACAAGAAATTGAGTACTCATTCCTTAAGAAATTACATTAAAGAAACTTGGAAGGAACTAAAAGATCCTTTCACTTAATGATTCCCAAAAGAACAATCAGTTTAAAGATGTTAATTTGAACATATTCCTGTGGCGGCTGCAAAGTACTACTTTTGAGATATCTCTGGAGAAGCAAGAATATGATCCATAACTTCCCAGCTTCTGAACTATTCATCAACTGATAACTTACTGATAGAGTTTTTCCATTTTTCATTGTACTTTGGATTTAAAGGATATAGAATTTTTGCTTTAATAACCACATTGGGAAGCAAAGGAGCACACAATTTAAAAAACAACAAACATTAAGAGCGACTAGTTTCAGGTGCCTATGAGAGTTGCACCCTTTGTCAAGCTGAGGGGAAGACAAGGAAACCAGACATAAAAGGGAAAATGAACAAATCTTGTAGTGACAAGTGGGCAATTCGATGACATAAAAGAGGGGAACGGGAAACTCAAGGAGAGAAAATTCCTTATCTCTGGTTTCCTTCTGGTTTTGGTTCCTTTGCTTCAAATATTATTCAGTTTCAACACAAGTTAAAATGCCTTATGTAATTATGTTACTTAATTTTCCTCATTTCTTTCTTTGTTATTTAGAGATCAATTGATGTCGTTTGTGAATGACACTAGGCAAAGTATCATTGGTAAGATTTTTATTTCTCTTGTAATATTCAGATTATTCTACTCTATGGAAACATTTATAAGCCATAGTTTTCTTTTAAGTCTCCTATCTGCAGCTTAGAAAAACTAGATATTCTGGGAGAACAAAAACAAAAAAGCATTAATCTACAATGTAGTTTCTGTTTATTGTGAAGCCAGCAGCAGCATCAATCATTAACGCTCGAGAAAAGTATGGCATGTTACATTAATGCAAATGATATTTTGTACACGGAGTATTACACAAAACCTTATCAGAACAAGAAATTATTAAAACTTCACTATGTAGGAATACATAATGGAAAACAAAAGTAACTAATACAGATTTTATTATGTCAGAGTAACAAGCCATCTGTAACAATAACCAAGCAAATTCAAAGAGGTAGTGAATAATATAAAGCAGGCTTCTGTTATGAGTTAAGAATGCAAATCAGTTGAGCAATTTTTGATAATAAAAACTGTGCAGTTATATTTGAAAGTTGCCTTATAAGTAGCTTTTTTTTAATGCAGTTTCCATGGAAAAATTTTGAAACTTGTAAGCACAGTTTATTTTTGAATTTTGCTTTATTTGTGTTAGGATAATGGTGATAGTTTATGTAATCCTTGTGGTTGGGTTCGAGATCACATGTGCAGATCTTGAATGCTTTCAGTATTTGATAAGAGGTAAGCATTCATTTTGAATGAAGTAATGAAGATAAGCTGCTGAGTTTTATGTTGAGTCCAGCATTATCAATCTAATGAGGTTTCTCTAAATTTTACAATTAGTTAAATACAGAAATAAAAAGAAAATTTTGGGGTGTTTATTTAATAAAAATTGTAATAGTAATAAAAGAATTGAAATAAACTCAATAATAATTTGACCTTGTTTTTCAAACAAGAATGTGTACTTCACTAATACAACAAACAAAATTGATTAACAAATAAGTAATTTAAAATATCATAATGTGATCTCTGAGTCTAACCCCCTAAGAAAACATAATTGTCATATTTATTCTCAAAATGGCACATCAAGAATTTTAGTATACACATTTGTATACATTGACTGCTCAATTGAAAGTGTACACCTGCCATAGTGGAACAACCCATGCAAATTCGGGCAATAATTTGAATATTGTCGTTATAAAACAACATGATCATGTGAGGTTAGGTCATTTGGTGTCTAACCACGTGCTGAGGTAAAATGCCACCATCAAAGCAGCTGAGCGATTTTCAACGTGGAGTAGTCATAGGCTGCCACATTAGTGGCCAGAGTGTGCGAGCCATAGGAGCAACACTGAACCTGTCAAAGTCGACCATGGATGCTATTATCACGAAGTGGAGACATGGCATCATGGAGGTGGCCAAGCCCGCAATAGAGACCGGAGGGCCCTGAAGCGGTTGGTACGGCAGAACAGGGCTATTCCAGCAGAACAACGGCGGCAGGACTTCCAGCATTCAATAGGAATAACTGTCGGTACCGTCACGATTCGTCGGGAGCTCCATGCCTTAGGATATACTGGTCGGGCTGCTGCCCGCAAGCCTAACATCACCCCTGTAAATGACCACATCGTGTGGCCTGGTGTAAAGAGCGACGGTCTTGGTCGATGGACCACTGGAAGAGCATATGTAGAGCGATGAATCACGCTTCACACACTACCGATCGGATGAGCGCACCTGGATGTAGTGAATGCCAGGGGAGTGGCTGCTATCTGAGTTTGTCATCCCAACAGTGAAGTTTGGCAGCAGTGGTGTGATGGTATGGTCTTGTTTCTCCTGGTTTGGACGTGGTCCGTTGGTTGTGATCGAGGGGAATATGGCATCCACACAGTATCGGGACATTCTAGATAATTCCATACTTCGTGTTGTGGTCGCATTTCGGTGAAGGGCCATTTGTGTTCCAGCACGACATAAGGCCCCTGTTGTCAGCGCCTGGTTTCCGAAGAAAAATGTTCAGGAAGTTCAGAGTCCAGAGTCCGGACCTCAACCCTATTGAACATCTGTGGAATGAATTGCAGCACCGGATTCGTGTGTATCCGATGCGACCGCAAACACGCATCCAACTTGTACAAGTTTTGAAGGAGTGGGCAAAAATACAGGTTGCTTGCGATCAGAAACTGGTTTGGGCAAAAGGCCACAGTACACGCTATTAGACATTCTGTAAATAAAGTGTCTGTTCCATACCACAGGTGTCCACTTTCAATTGAGCAGGCAGTATATATGATCCTTTGTATACAACAAGACAGATTATTTTTAATAAAGCATTCCACTTTTAGAATTAAATGAAACGGTCGGCTCTGATCTGTTCACCCCTTATATAATTGTTGATATTTGGAATGTTTTTGCAAAAAAAAAATTAAGAATAAAGATAAGATGAATTAAAAAAAAAAAAGTTTTATTATGTGGTTTTTTTTTTAATTTCAAATTCTGTTTAGTGAATTGATGGTGTACTGAAAACATAATTTTTAATATAAATTATTTTGAATATTTTAGAAAGCAAGAAAGTTTAATATTTATCTTACTTTTAGATTTTATTATTAATATTTAACCAAAAAAAAAAATATTTTCTGCAGAGATGCTGACACTAATGCCAACTGCTCTGGAAGCTGATGATATTGAAGACTTTTGCTCTCTTGCAAGGTTTTATGCTACACGGACACCTCAGTCTTTCAGAAAGGTTTGCAGTTATTTTGTTAAGTTTCTTTCCATACGATTTTAAGTTTTTGAAATAATATATACAGTCGGACCCCAATTTCACGAATTCATCGGGACCGAAAATTTTATTCGTTAAATCGGGGGGTTATTCGTAATATCGGGGTCCAAAACAAAAAATAAAAAATTTCTGCACTTACCTTATGGAACAGCCATAAGGTAATATAATAAGCAACTATACAAAAATATCCATAATTAGAAATTGTACACTTTTTATTGAGCAGCAGGGGTTTGTTAAATCGGGGTCTGACTGTATATATAATTTGAAGGCAACATAAGCAAATATAATTTTAAATCATTATCCTAGACAGTTTCCTAAGTGTAGTTAATGCAATTGGTTAGCCTTCCTGAATTAAAAAGAGAAACCAAGAATAATTAATGCTTTTAGACAGTGTCAAAAGCAAAGCGGCCCCATAGTATGCACAATTTTGTAAACAAAAGTAGAGTGAACCTAACCAGCGTTTACATTGAACCTAATGAACGCTTATAGCAAACTGGAAGTTGGAGGGTCAAAAGTGGTCACTTCCGATAAAGAGGAAAACGGCGATAGACGTCCCCCCAATATCGACCCTTCTGAACACATTGGTGGTGGTCACGTTTTTGCCAGACAAACGGTTGCTGAGATATGATAAAGAAAAATGTATTGAAGCACCGACTTTTGACCCCACACATCTGGTCAGGGAGTGTCCCTAGAGATCTGATTTTTTGGACATGTTCACCTACTTTTGGATGCTGAACACAATGGTGAAGGTTTCATTCTAATATCTCTAACTGTTTGGCCACTACAGAGTGTGACATCCAGCAAGCATAAAAGCAAGAGCTGTCCCCTATGTTTTAAAGGCAAGCTGTAACCTAGGGGCTGCTAAAAATTATCAATTCCATGAGCAAAGTCTTGTACATTCCTTGCAGTTATCAAAAAATTGAATAAGATATAATAATCATTTTTTAACAAAGATATTGTTATTATTTGTACAAAAAAGAAAAAGAATTCTGATCTGTGATGCACAAATTTATACCAAGTTTTGGAATTCAGAAACTGTTAAAGTTTTAGCAAAATGCTGATCTGTTAGTAACCATTAAAAATCATTCCAAGGTGATTAGATAGACATTCAAAGAATGCTGTTATTTTCTGAATACTTATTATGACATATCTATAGTAATTGAGATGCCATTGATTTAGTTTATTTTTTTTTATTTTCATGTCTATTAGTTGTTTAATGATTAAGTGATATGATGAAAAGTTGTTTTCATTTAATATCTATGTTCTCTAGATAAAACTAATTATAATCACAGTAATTTCTTAAAGAAAATTTTGTTAAATGATTATAAAATGCAAATGATGACAACATTCAAGGAATAAGTATGCTTCATAATAAAAATATAAAAGGACATAAATAAATAGAGCAATAAGTAATGCAACACATTTTTTTTTTAGTTCAGGGTTTGTTTTATTAAAATGTGGAATATACCACATTGTTCCCCAATATTTTGGCTACAGTGTCTTATTTTTCTACATAATCACCATGCAACTCTATGGCTTTGTGCCACCTAAATATGGGAGCCTGTTTACCCTCAGTGTACCACTGTTTAGGTTGATCTCTCAACTATCCTCATACTGCGGCGATAACTTTATCATCGCCGTCAAATTTCTTCTCGCAGATTATGTCTTTCAGAGGACCGAAGACAAAGTGGTCAGAATGTGCAAGATCCGGGCTGTAGGTGGATGCGGAAGGACAGTCCATTGCAGTTTTGTGAGTTCTTCTCGGATGTGAAGACTTGTGTGTGTTCTTGCTTTGTCGTGAAGAAGAATTAATTTGGTTACATCTTTGTTGGGGTGAATGTGTTGGATCAACTTCTTCAGAGTGTTTACATATGTGTTTATTGTTGCACCATGAGACATGTCGTTGATCAAAATCACACCTTCAGCATCCCAGAAGAATTTATGTATATAATATTTATGCTGACTTTGCCAGCTGAGGGTACTGTCTTCAACTTTTTCTTTCGAGGAGAACCTTTGTGATGCCACTCCGTGGATTGTGATTTTGTCTTGGGCTCGAAGTGATGAATCCATGTTTCATCTCCTGTGACAATTTTTGACAGAAACCTTCACCTTCAGCCCCGTAACAGCCAATAAACTCTGAACAGATGGTGCATCGTTGGCTTTATGGTCAGCAGTTAGGCTTCGAGGGACCACCTATCACAAACTTTTGAATATCCTAACTGGTGTATAATTCTGTTGACACTACCCACAGAGATGTCGAGTTCAGCAGCAGTTTGTTTAGTTGTGATACACCAATCATCCAGAATAAGGGTACTGATACATTGCAGCATTGCCAGTGTCTTTGCAGTGTGGGACCACCCCAAGCATGGTTGATCCGACAGACTGCTTCGATCGTCTGTCAAGGATGACAACCGCTTTACTCAATGATTGACAGTGCTTTTATCTACTGCCATTTTTCCATACACATTCTGCTAGCACCTATGAATGTTTGTGATGCTCTCATTTTCCGTCAAAAGAAATTCAATGACTGCTCTTTGTTTCGGAACGCATGTCTCTCAGACTCCATTTTGGAAGCTACTGTATCAGTACCATCTAGCGGATGATGATGAAACTACAGGAGGTTGTGCTAGAGGGTTCATAGATGCTACACATAATATATTTTAATTTTTCCAAACAAAACTAATAGAGATAAAAATGCGTTGCATTACGTATTGAATGCCTCTCGTAGAACTTCATTTCTTTTTAAAGTTTTATGTCAAAAATTTGACTGAAAACCTTAAATCAAGTAGAGAATTTTCTTTTCAAACTGCTTTTTGCCAATTTTTTAATTTTTTTTTTCTTCCCAAAGCTTCCTCTTTATATTGGTGTGGGATTAATTTATTTATTCACAAAAAGTAATAAAAGTAACTATAATATCAATATAATTTAAAAGGGTAAAAAAAAGTAAAGATTAACTTGCATAATGGGATACCTATCTTCTGTAATTATGCTTTTTAATTTGTAATTTTATTATTTTAATTATCTTTACTTCATCTTATTACTGTTTTTGTTGTTGTCGTTGAAAGCTTATACCAATACAAATAAATAAATGCATAAATAAATTAAAGAAACGATGATTATGTATAAACTTTATGTTTATTTTTACTATAGGATTATCACAATGCATTCTTCGGTTCTTCAAGTAATGTCGAAGAACCGCAAATTAGTCATGCTCTTTGTTTGCCTGTATCAGTACAGGAACTCATTCAGAACAGTCAGCTAGAGTCTGAAAAGGTAAATAAATTAATAATTATTTAATCCAAAAATTATTTGATCTAAACAAAAAAATAAATAAAACTGGTTTTACTTATAAATAAATAAATACTTCATAATTAACGTAAATTATTTATTATCACAAACTTCTTTAACTACATCCTCCTCCTATGCAATATTTCGAATAGCCTGTTTACAGTCAAGAATTTAAACAAACAAAACGTGATAGATGAACTGTAATGCTCAAAGCATTCTTACAAAATAATGTTCAAATCTCGAACCCAAATTTATTTATTTATTTATAATTAGGGCTTTTAAGTCATAGGTGTGAATTTTAGTACATTCAAGATTTTTGGCTCTGAAATTTTCTTCAAAGATAATTCTTCAAATTTCTTCAAGGATAAATCTTTAAATTAAAAAGTGATTTGGACTTCTACTCAACGATTATTAATAGTGAATTGGACTTTATTCGAAAAAAGGACTTTTCAATTCAAAAAAATTGTCTTCAATAAAAAAGAACGTTTTATTAGTGATTTTTTATAAAAAAAGACATTTGGGTCCGAGATTTGAACATTATTTTGTAAGAATGCTTTGAGCATTACAGTTCATCTATCACGTTTTGTTTGTTTAAATTCTTGACTGTAACTAATTTTATTTTATTTGGGAGTTGGGAAGAAGGAGGATGTTCCTTTTCCCGAGGTAGCTTGAAAAAGAATAGGCCGATCAGGCTATTCGAAATATTGCATAGGAGGATGATGTAGTTAAAGAAGTTTGTGGTTTTACTTATTTTATATTACAGCTGTAATTTTTTTTTGCAGCTTGAACCATATTATTTAAAAGAAAAAATTATACACCAACGTTACAAGTTTGATACATCTTTTGAGCTAGCTTTTTAAATGTTGTTAAAAATTATAATACAGTGAAACTCGGCTATAACACGGTTGTTTATATCGCTAATTCGGATATAACGCTATTTCGTCTTGGACCCCTTCTATTTTGGAAAAGGTGTATAATTGTAAAATTGCAAAATTTACCATATTTTCGACCAAAAAGTACGAAAATTGATTGATTTTAGAGAACTGCTCGCCTTCAAGATGGCGGCGCCAAACCGTAAGAAAACAGAAATATGAAGATTTTGGCTAATATAACCCATCAAAGTGTTGAAAAGGTAATGATTTATAAATATTTATAAATATAAAATTCTCTCACATCGCTCTGAATGATGTAGGTAATCACGAAATGACCATTTTAAATCGATTTGGAATCGTTTGGACGATAATAGGGTTCGAGTATAAGACATTTGATATTGCGAAGTAAAAAAAGCACGGGCAGATCATGATCTTTGAGATCTTGGATCCGAAAGATCGCGATATAGCCGAGTTTGACTGTATATTGAACAAATTCATCATTGTTATTAAGAATCGAACATCAAGATAATTAGATCATCAAGATAATTG
>JAFIDM010012231.1:23070652-23090650 GCA_023159025.1 Thereuonema tuberculata
CCGGAGTCCCTCTTCTGAGTGCGGTGTTGGACTATCTTCCCCGCAATCGGCTCATCTTCTTCGGCTTCGTAAGCAATCTCTCTCTCTCTCTCTCTCTCTCTCTCTCTGTCTGTCTGTCTGTCTGTTTTTGTTGTTTTTTTTTTAAGGACGGGGGAAATGCATTTACGCATACCAAGGAATTGGTAATGTGAGACTCAGTCATAAAAGACTACTACTCACTAAAACCCTACGTCCGACTTCCAAAACACCCTACACGGAACCACCGTCAGGTACTACATCGCGTAGGGCAGAATGACTAAAAGTCCGACTCACATATCACTTCGCAACTGATCAACTGATTTTCTCAGCCATACGAAGTTTTCGTATAATAGTGGCAGCATAGTCAGCCACTGCCGTCCAATTAGCCTGGGAGATAGTCATCAAGCCAACGATGTTCTCTGGAGTCACACGCTGTCGAAGGAATTTCTTCAGCTCATTTCTATCTTCATGGAAGCGTGGGCAGACAAAGAAGACATGCTCCACATCCTCGTCCAAGAACTGGCAAGTCGGACATGACGCACTGTCGACAATTCCGAAGCGCCTCTGATACGCTAGAAAACAACCATGGCCACTTAATAGCTGAGTCAGGTAGTGATCCACCTCACCATGCTTTCTTTCCATCCACGTTGCAATATTAGGTATAAGATTATGAGTCCATCTTCCACTGGTCGATGAATCCCATCGTCTCTGCCATCTTTCCGTTGTCTTGCTTTTCACGGCCTTCCTGATCTTGGGTCGGTGAGAGTCACGACGTTCCCGAATACCACTGCATATCGCGCTTCTCTCACTTGCTAAGAGATCGATAGGCGGCATCCCTGCTATGACGCACACTGCATCATATGAAACTGTTCGAAATGCACAAGCGACCCGTAGAGCGCATTTCCGGTGGACCGAAGTCATTTGACATACATATGATTTAGTCTTCGTGGCATGTAACCAGATCGGAGCCGCGTAGAGCATGGTAGAGATAGCCACACTGGACAGGAGTCTTCGTCGGCTCTGCCGAGGTCCCCCGATGTTCGGCATGATCCTAGCCAAGGCGTTGACCACTCGTGCAGACTTTTCACTCACGATTCGAAGATGTTCATCGAACCGAAGCCTTGCATCAATCTGAACACCCAGATACCTGAGAGAAGGCTGCGACAGAATGTCATGATCACCCACAGTGAGGGTAACGATCTCCCTCGCTTTCCTGCTGGTCACAAGAACCGCCTCTGTCTTGTGATCTGCTAGCTGTAATCCAACCGTTGAGAGCCACTGACGGATCCTGGCAACAGCCACATTCGATGTTAGGGTGACAACTTCCGGGTGTTTCTCGATTACAACCAATGCAACATCGTCAGCGAACCCCACTACAGTCACTCCCTCGGGCATTGGTAGCTTGAGTACTGCATCATACATGATATTCCAAAGCAAAGGACCAAGTACTGATCCCTGTGGAACACCGCCAGTGATGTTGTAGGTCTTCAGTCCGACTTCGGTATTATACATTAGGATACGATCAGTGAAGTAACTCGCAATTATTTTCCTGATGTACGCTGGAGCCTTCATTGAACTCAAAGTGTTCAAGATGCAGTTCCAGTTTGCCGAATTGAACGCATTCTTCACATCCAACGTTATTATGGCACAGTACTGTTTTACTCCTCCCTTCCAGCGTTTGCCCTCAATGGCCTCTCGAGCCAAATCAACAACAACCCTTACAGCGTCTATTGTAGATCTTGATTTCCTGAAACCGTACTGGTTTTCAGAGAGACCATGCGCTCCTTCACTGAATGCCTCCAGTCGATTGTAAATGATTCTCTCCAATACCTTATCTGCCGTATCCAACAGGCAAATTGGCCGATAGGACGATGGATCATTAGGTGGCTTGTTACCTTTAGGCAAAAGTACGAGCAACTGCTGCTTCTGTCTGTCTGTCTGTCTGTCTCCGGGGGTGGAGAACCTCTAGTGGCTCAGAGCCACAAAACCAACTGCCTCTGCCCACTTCTGTGCCGCATTATATCCCCGTTTCTGCCCCCATAGAGTCCACTATCCAGGGGGAGATAAGGTTGGGCCGAACCATTCTCACTGCGGTGGATTAAAATAAGATGAGTCCACTTTTTTAGGGGGTGGACAATTCCACAGGTAACAATATTATTATGTTTATTTTGTTATATTAGAATTCCAAATTCATGATTGTTTATTTTTAGTTATTTTTAGTTGTTTGGGAAGAAGAGATGAGGGATTTCTTTGCCCTTATTTATGTAATGCTTGAGAAAGGAAGGTCGATTAGACCTACGAAATATTGTAAGAAAATGGCATTAGCCCAGGAGAACCAGCCCCTTTGTGTGCTTACCGGGATTACTTCCAAACCCTACCTGAAGCAGATTATTGCTTAATAAACCATCCTTGTCCAAACATGTGTCGTTGGAACCAGAATTAAGAAATGCAGCCCTCCATATGATCAACGAGAAATACCCTAGACCCAATTGGTTACATATTTTATACGGATGGCTCCTCCATACCAGGAACCGGAGAAATAGGTTCTGCTTTTTATTGACGAGATTTTCAGGGCTTTTTCGCTGTGGGAGCCCCACTTAGCAACTATGATGGAGAGGTAGCTGCCATTTATGCTGCTATAGCTGAACCTGAGAGCTATGATACTCCCGCGAAGGTGGTTTTTATGGTTGATTCCCAGGCAGCCATCCGAAATCTTTCTAGTAATTCCCAAACGGATTGCGCGAGAACTATTGACTGTAGGAAAAAAATTGAACTTTCTTCTGGGTCTAGGCTGGTTTATTAAATTTCAATGGATCCCGAGCCATGTTGATATTATGTAATGATATCGCTGACAAATGAGCAAAGCAGGGGACAATCCCCTTCCTTAACCGAGACTTCCGAATACCTTCCACTCCGCTAGATCTCAAATAAAAGTTGCTCTACAGAGATGGAATTGTCAAAGACTTAGGAGGATATCTTCGGGAAAACAATGGGAAAGCCTCGTTATCGGAGGTCCCCATGATCACAACCTTCCGCGGGCGGTAAGTGTGGCGACCTTCCGGATGAGAACGGGACATGATTATCTTGCCGCCCATCTCCATCGGATTCGTGTCCTATCGTCACCAGAGTGTCTGTTGTGTGGCTATGAAATTATGAATGCTGATCATCTGCAAATACGCCCCGCTCTGGTTCATAACCAAAAGTACTGCAATAATCTTTATAAAGAGGCCCATCTATACTGTCAGTGCGTCACCAAATAGCTCAACTGCCAAGGGTAGGCATTGGCTAAGAAGAAGAAATACCGTCTTGGGTTATACTATTCCTTCCAACAAGCATAAATGATTATTGATGTCAACTTCCATCCAGTAAAAAAGAGTCACGTTAACTAATAAAAACTTTAAAATAAATGATAAGAGTAGCGATATATAATTTACTTTTTTTGCTTTTCCATTCATTTGCAAATGTGATGGAGTGCTTGCAACATAATGATCGTAGGACCTGTGTCCTTTACCAAATAAACTGCTCAGCTATTTCCGAAAAAATTATTCAAGTAAGATTTCAAAATGGAGACATTTAATTTTCGCAATTTTTATTACCATTAAATAATAATGAATGAGATAATTGTTATTGTGTTATTCTTATAATTTTCTTTTCCATGTGGTTATTGAATTTTCTTGTTTTTATTTCATTTGGTTTAAAGTAAACTGTGATAAATATTTAGTTTTGATTGCTATCGTAACCACAAAATAACACCTACATTTCATTTCACGAAGCACTTGCAGGGTGTATTACTATGTGTAATGCTGCAAACAAAAAAATCCCAATTCAAATCTAATAATAAAGCTGTTATCCGTGGAATTTTAGCATCCTTGCTTCTTTGTTTTTTTAATCAGTCATTATTACTAATCTGTTTTTCTTTATTTTAATTACAAGTGGACTGTTGAATTTGTTTTTCCACCAATCACAAAATAGGAAATTTTAGAACAGTTAAAGTTAGGAGGAGGAAGAATTTCGTCTGTTTGTCCGTCTGTCTGTAACTCGATATAATTAAGCTATTAAGATAGATCCAACGGTTCTCAATGGTACCATTGAATCAAGGGTACTCAAACTGGATGAAAATATTAGTTCATTTTGTCATTTCACGTTGTTTCCATGAAATTTTAACTGAAATTCTAACAAAACATACGTTCAAAACCAAATAATTTTGTTACCACAGCACCGATTTTAATGAAATTTGGCATACTTACTCAGTTTTTTACGCTGATTTTGAAATTCAAAACCATTTTTGCCGTAGAAGCTTCTTTCACAAGTTACCGCAGTATTTAGATTATACAAAGGTGAGTTTTAAATGCCCTTCGGCGTTATGAGTCAAAAATAATAATTATTCTTTAGATAAATTAAACTTTAGATATGGTTGGTATTTCGTTTTTCTTTTTGGGTGGAAAATGATCCTTTAGATTAAACTCTCAGAACCTATATTACAGGTGTACAGATAAAAAGTACACCTAAATAGATCTAATAAACATTAAAAAAATAAAAAAAATTCAAATCAAATCATCAATCGAATTAAATACAGTATATATATATATATATATATATATAAAATTATATATATACAAATATATATAAATTGGCTAAGTTCGTCTGTCTGTCTGTAACTCGATATAATTAAGCTATTAAGATAGATCCAAGGTTCTCAATGGTACCATTGAATCAAAAGTACTCAAATTGGATGAAAATATTAGTTCATTGTGTCATTCCATGTTGTTTGCATGAAATTTTATTCTTGGGAACTGACCTCGACAACTGAAATTCTAACAAAGCATACGTTCAAAACCAAATAATTTTGTTACCACTGCATTAGTCCAGTAAAAATGTACATCAGACCATGCATCAGATCGGGTAGTTCTGAAATTTTGCTGAGTTGTTTATGATGTTATCCCAATGTAAGATCCAAGTTTTCGACCTCGAGCGCCGAACGCAACCTTGGCAAAAATCCAAAAAACAGCGAAATTTGCCATCCTTCTTCAGTGTTTGGCGATTTTAACCCTGAAGGACCATTGTTGTGGTAAGAAGTACTGAGTACGTTTAGAAAGGAGACGAAATTTCCTACAGTTTGAGATCAGAACCGTGCAATTGGGCATAATAGTTTCCGAAATACAACATTACAAAAATTAGTGATTTTTGCGAACTCTGTAAATTTTAGCAATATTGTGATGGTCTGTGGGAATAGCGAGCATGTAGGCCTATGTTCCGCAGAAAACAAACAAATATGTGAAAAAATACAACAAAGGAAATAAATAATGAGAAGGAATACATAAAGTGGGGAAGTGAAAGTGATAAGAATAAAAAACAGAAAACAGTCATGAACATTTTCCCCTCTTGGAAGGGCCCGGTTGCGCATTATCGGGTTCCCCACTTTGAACGGCTGCAGCGGAATCATTGATGTCTTCCCAAATGACATCCTCCATCATGTCGATATCTGACATATCGTCGCTTTCTGGGGAGTGCGAATCAACCGCAAGTGCGATGTACGGCACATTGTCGCATGAGGTCCCGCTGCAGTTGCTGCAGACTAAAGAGCACTTCAGCCCTGCCTTCCTGCAGCTGCACGCGTTCCCACCACCCCTCTTACAGCCACACGAAATCATCCGCAACAGGTGTTGTGGAGCTGCGTCTCTGGTCATCATTTTGGGGCTAAGGCCTTGTGAGATGGATGTCCACCCCCAGTCGAGAGGGTTCAGTTCGGCTCCCAGCCACTGCTGCACCTGTAACAGAAATGGACATGTATAGTTGAATAGAATATCATGAAAGACTTGTTTATAAAGAAAGTGTGTATAGTAAAGTAAGTGTATACTGTATATAAGACCGATGTGTAACTGATGGTAGGTGCAGAAGGAGTGAAGTCGGGCCGCGTCTCGTGTAGGAGGTAAGCTGGCGAGATTGAAGCCCGTTTTTGCCGCAGCCCTTGCAAATAGGTGATAGCGCAGCTCATGAAGGCTGTGGATGTCGGGGTTGCCACCATACAAAGCAACTATTATCCGCTCCCCTGCTGTTGCTATCTCATCAGGTGTAGAGGTGGTGTCGAGAAAAATGGCAGCTACCGTATCGAGGTCCGAGTGTTTCTGGAGCATGGACAACAGTTTCATTTTCCCATGGCCGAAGAAGGAGGATGTCGAGTCACACCCACTGAAGGCGTGGATGAAAAGGAAAAGCTCTGGGTTGAATGTATACTTTGAGGAGGTGATGTTGGAATAGATCACATCAGTAGCTATGTTTCTGCCACATTTCTTGAAAAAAATTTCACGCTGTTGTGCGATCCCAGTGAGGAGTATCAATAAATCGATATCCTCGACAACGACTAACACTACATTATAAGAAGAGGCAAGAGTGACAGCTGTAGTGATGATGAGCCTGTCAGCATCTTCCTCTGCCTGCAGTACTCGACTGTTATGGTTTGCCATTTTCGTTTTCAGCAGGTCGATGAAACGAATTTTGATAAGAAATTTCGTTTGATAAGAAATTCTCTTGTGAAACCTGAGCCTTGGTATGTTCATCAAAGATTATTTCCGGAGATGAGTGTGACTTGGCTCTGCGAAGACGCTCAGAGCTCTTAGTTCCTTTTTGTATAGCATCGGTTGGGTATCCATTGAAAACCACTGCCACGCTTGAGCCGTAATGAGTACTGATGTACTGGGTGTACTTGTCAGCTATGGAAGCAAATGATGAGCCTCGAGGCCACACAACTTTGTGAAGTAGATGACCTCCATCCAGTACTACATACGTCGTTGTTCCTTGCTTGTCATCGAAGTTTACAGGTTGAAATGCGGAATATAATGTGGATTTCGTGCCCTTTCTAAGTCCCTCTTCGGTGAAAAGTGACAATGGAATTGGTGACAGCTCATATGTAAATAAATCTCGCAATTCGTCATCCGAATGTTTTAGGACACATACCCTGTGAAACAGTGTTAGAGGATTGACAGTGATCTTGCGATCACCAACAGCAAAGCTGAAGAATGGGAAACCACATTGTTTTTACGTTTGAATTTCACGTCCTTGAAGTTCTGCCCAACCGCTATTAGCATCGATTTCGTTCCAATCTGTAGAGCCATGTGGCTGTTAACAGTAGCTTCTCCAACCTGTCCACTGCTGATGGACATAATGAAATCCGTTGTGGGAAATGGAGGGTGCTGCGAAAACCAACGACAAAGTTTTGCAGTATCTGATTCATCTCTCGTGACACGAGATGGTCGCACGTCTACATGGTCTTCCGTTGTTGCAGTGTTAACGTCGCAGTATGTTTCCACTTCGTTGTATCTGTAGATACACCATGCCCAATGTCCATCGCGAGAGTACACTTGTTAAATACTGCAAAGCTGTATTGCGAACACTATTGGGTCTCGTAACAATTTACTTGATTTCCTGAAGCAAAATAGCCCTACAGGATCCCACAGTACATCACAATATTGCTACAATTGCAGAGTTCGCAAAACTCACTAAATTTTGAAACGTTGTATTTCGGAAACTATTAGGTTCAAATACATGGTTCTGGTCTCAAACTGTAGGAAATTTTGTCTCCTTTCAAACCGTACTAAGTCATTATTATCACAACATTAGTCCTTCAGGGTTAAAATCGCCAAAACCTGAAAAAGGGTCGAAAATTTCGCGGTTTTTTGGATTTTTGGCAAGGTTGCGTTCGGCGCTCGAGGTCGAAAACTTGGATCTTACATTGGGATAACATCATAAACAACTCTGCAAAATTTCAGAACTACCCGATCTGATGCACGGAACCCCCCCTTTCAGACGACAATTTTACTGGGCTACATCCATTTTAATGAAATTTGGCATACTTACTCAGTTGTTTACGCTGATCTCGAAACTCAAAACCATTTTTGCCGTAGAAGCTTCGTTCACAAGTTAGCACAGTATTTAGATTACATTTACTTTATATTTGATAGTTGATAATAAAATGATTTTTCAGATTTTTTTTATGCCTGTCGTCCGACAGGCTTTGCTGCTAGTCTAATAATAAAGCTGTTATCAGTGGAATTTTAGCATCCTTGATTGTTTGTTTTTTTAATCAGTCATTATTACTAATCTGTTTTTCTTAATTTTAATTACAAGTGGACCGTTAAATTTGTTTCTCCACTAATCACAAAATAGGAAATTTTAAAACAGTTAAAGTTAGGAGGAGGAAGAATTCTATATATAATATATAATACAGTATAAAGTAAAAGCGAAAATCTGTAAGTTTGGTTATGATTCAATCATGCCTCAACAGATCGGTATGAAATTTTGCATGCGGATAGTCTAGGACACGGAGTAGGATATAGGCTATATTTTTCATCCCAGTCGAAAAGTAGTCCCCCGTGGGATACGATTGTATGTCTATACGACACCACAGATCTGAATAAAAATCTTCCCAAAACTGTTAACAGATGGCGCTAGCGCAGCTTTAAATCGCGCTGTGGTTTGGTTGATAATGAGTGCGTTTAAAAAGATTCTTGGCAGGAGCGGACCAGATTAACTCAGGAGTTACCTGGTAAATCCATTAGGCGATTTTTGTTTTTACGTTAACATGCAAGGCTTCCGGAGCGAAGCGACGGTATCCAGCTATTAACATATAAATGTTATTAAAAGATGTTGGCACAAGTCATATAATTATTGGCCGGCATGACTGACAAAGGGTATGTCAGGTAGTCGAATCGGCCAAATAACCAAGCATTTTCGAGAAAATCGACTTTGAAAAATTCTGAACGGCTTACATCAACTGAACGTTAACCAAATGATAAGTGAGCGCGTGGCTCACCGCGTAGAGCTCGAGTCTAGTAAGTGCGGGATCGATGGTTCGAATCTTAATGCGTGCACGAAGTTGTTGTTGTTTTTTTTTTTCTTTCTTTCTTCATCCTAATTAAATTTTAGGTAAAATTATTTGTAATGAATCACAATTTGGGTGCAAAAATGTTAAACGTCAGACAGGAACTGAAACATTTTCTTATTTATCAAGATCAGAGAGAAAAATGAAATGCTAAAGTAAAATTTTGTAAAACGATATGTTTTACAGTGAGGCACTCATGTTCATTCGCTGCTCCGAGAAAGAGGGCTAAATAAATCTCGAATTTTCCTAAAAACTAGAATTAAAAAAAAAAAAGTTTTCAATGAAAAGAATATTAACTGATTAAGATATTTCCACAATAGTTATAATTAATATGTTGATAAACTTCCTTAATTACTTCTAAAATACACAATATTTCTCTTCCTTCAACAGGAAGCTTCTTCAAGTTTTTTTTGAGAACAGGAAAATAATTTTTTTCTTTTTCCTCAATGATGTAAAACTCTTACTGTATATTTAACGGATTCTGCAAGAAAAAAGAAAAGTTTGTTTTCCTGTCGTTAAAAAAAGAACCTGAAGAAGCTTCCTGTTGAAGGAAGAGAAATATTGCGCATTTTAGAAGTTTAGAAGTAATTAAAGAAGTTTATCAACATATTAACTAATGTTGTTGAATCGTTTGCATTCGAACATTCTATTAACTTTCAAGACTTGAAATTCTGCTTAAGTTCGACCCATTGTTATAGTGAAAAATTTTAGATAAATTTTGAGGAATGAAATAAAATAGATCATTAGAAATTGAGAGAAAATAAAAGGCCAAAGGTTCTCTCAAGGACACCCAGAGGGCGAGAGCAGAAAGGCAAATTTTCTCATGTCAAATTCGATCATTGATAAATCATAGTTATATTCTAATACAGTATGGCCCAAAACAAACGACACTGAACGTTTTGAACAGAAAACGCTGCAAAAGAATAATCAATAGTGATTGTTGACAAAAACATGTTCAATGTGATCTCCTTGGCGCTCCTTGCGTAGGTTGTCCACCATGTCCCGGTAAAGAGGTTGTTCCATTTCCTTAAGAGTGATTGTCATTTGTTGTTACTGTTACGGGACGGCAGATGCAATCTTTCCGCTGTGTGAGTACGCTTCTGATTCGAAGGAATTTATCGACGATGAATAGCATAACCTTGTGTGTGGGTGCTGGGCGGTTAAAATGCTCTCGAAATTTCGTAACAACGTGTAGCAGGCTACGTCCATTGCCACGGCCTGTTCCGTATGATCGAAAATACTGCTCCGCAATAAACACTTTTTCTTCGGTACTTAATACCATTTTCACAGTAACACTGATTAATCTCACATCCACAATCATTCCTGTTCCGAATATAACAATCGCCTGTGTGTTCATCTCGCAGTGCCACCTTTCATGTCAAATTGTTCAGAGTCGTTTGTTTTTGGACCATACTGTAATTAGTAAAAAAATTGCTGGAAAATGACAGACTTAATTATTTTTGAATTCATCTAAAATGAGCTTCCATTCCCTCTCCAGCAACATAGGAACGATGATGATCAATTGACAGTGAATGAAAGGGTCTCCGTATATATTTCTTTGGTCTACATATAACACACTGACAATGGATGACTGCGCTCCTTCTAATATTAAGTTGAGGTCGCATACGAAAAGCACTGTTCGTTCATAGCTTGTATGAAATTGATGATCAGATCACAGTGCAAGTGTACTGGTACTATTTCGATCGAAAAATGGATTTGTTCTTTAATAAAAGCCTACTACACATTGCAGCCACGAAACACTAATTTGCATAGGAACAGAAAGTATGTTTCAACTCCGCCCTCCAAAACATATTATAATGCATAAGAGGAATGAAGCAATCTCTCTTCAGGGATATGTTTGAGAATCTATGTGAGCGTTACGACTACTGCCTGCATCTCTATAGACAGCGTATCGAACAAGTGCTATGTCTCCGATAACGTGGAAATTGACTTCAAAGTACAGCAAGCTTTCTCTAGATTACCATTTGTATTCTGTGTCACATAAACCATTTTTGTACACAAATATTTCAGTATCGTTTGTTCTGGCACAGACTGTATTAGAATAAGAAACGTAAGGTAGTCTTTTCGTTATTGTCGTTTGATAGCTTAAAAAAAAAGAAAATAAGTTTAAGAAAAGTGGATTAAGTTCTTGGAAATGCTTTTTTGTTTTGTTTTTGTCGTAAAAGTTCGAGAATTCTGAAACTTCTATATGAAAACCTTTTATTAATTACTGTAATAATGCATCAAGTTTTGAATTCCGTAACTGTTAAGCTTGGTTTAACTTTTCGTTATTAAAAATAGTCTCGTATTTATGTTAGTTATCAATTAAGCTATAAACGTTAGACAAAATCAAAATGGGTTTCGGTTATTAGGTACAGAAGTTTGGCCCGTTATCACTTTGTAGAATGAAAGAAATATAAAAAAAATATTTCAATTATATTGTATGCTGACTTCATGATGTGTTTATGAATTTAGTGCAAGGAAGTGATTTCAGAGAAACGTCTATGGTCGTTTTAAATTCATACTTTAAATAGAGTTATTTTTAATTTAATTATGCAAAAATATTATATAATATGTTATAACATGCAGGAAGAAAATATCCATACAACAAGAAGTAATATAATATATACTAAACAAGTCTTTGATAATCCAAGAAATAACTTCGGATTACGAATTAAAAACAGACTTATTAATAAAATATTCGACCAATTTTCAATTGATATGAAAAAAATTGAAAAGATATCTATCTTAAAAAAAATAATATATAGAGATATAATATCTGGTAAAATTATTTGGGTCGACTAATTTTGAAAAAAAAAAAAAAAGGATTAATTTTGTATACTTTATGTACTTTACATTTATTATGTACTCATAAGTTATGCATTTATAAGATATCATAAAAGTTTATATATAACTTTTATTTTCAAATTTTGAAATATTGCTTAATATTATTCTTATTTTATTTGTAAAATTAATGGAATATTATGTTTACTCTAAATGTATATAGGACCATTTTTGTTTCTGATATCATTTTAACTCACAGCACCTACAACACAGGTCAATTAACCTAGTAGGACTGTAATGTAATATTTTGATGAATAAAAAAAAAAAAAAAAAAAAAAAAAAACCTCTGGGACCAATGTTTCGTAAGAACTAAGATGAACTGTAGTTGACTGGTTTGTATGGTATGGTTAAGTTCGAATAGCCAGGCTTTCTTGGCTGTATCTCTATATGCCATTCATCTAATCAGAGTGAAAAGTGAAGACTATTTTGCCGAATAAATCATTCAGGATACATTGCAGGAGACCACAGAAACGACAAGCACAGAAGAAAGAAACATCCAAGATGGCACTGACAATGAACTAGAACTGAGCATGCTACTCGTACAGTCAGTCACGGAGTGAATGTTTATGATTATATCATTTTTACGGATTGCTCCAAGATTACCCAACCCATGGGTTCGGTCTTTATTGTTAAAGATAAGATGGTAAACAACATTGAAGTTTACTCCTTTCGCCTCAATGATGAAGCCACTATTTTCCAGGCTGAAATCACTGCAATTTCGCAATCTGTCAAGTTAATTAAGGCCTTCTGCTCCTCATCTTTTGCCCGAGTTGCTATTATTAGTGACTCAGCTTCTGCTTTAAGGTCCCTCTGTTATTGTTCTTTTACCTCCAAACTGGTATTTGGAGGTATTTGTACAAGGACCTTTGGCTTTGTTCCTCTAATATTATGTTTTTCCTCTTTTGGACCAGGGCTATGTCGGCATTCTTGCTAATGAGACAGACAGACATTGCTACTAAGACAGTTACTACTGAGGATGACGCCGATATCATCTGCCCTCTTTCTAAATGTATTTCTGCAGGCCTCAAACGCAACTTTAACTTAGACTGCTGGCAACAGTCCTGGAGCACATCTTCCAAATGGGAGAAATCTTTTTAGATTCATTACTAAACCCAGCATTAATAATCTTATTAATAACTTTTACTTGAATCAGTTTTTAACAGGCCCCTTTTATTCTTATCTTTTTAGGTTTCACTTATCACCTGTATTAAATGTGACCTCAATGTGGAAGAAACTGCCGACCATGTTCTCTGGTCCTGTCCGTCCTTACTGTTCTCTCCTCCGTTTTAGGTGGAACGTGCTCTGACAGGGGAGAGCCTTTCTTTCCCCTGCCTGGACGGCAGGATTTTTAAGGTGCAACAAGCCTTAAGACTATTTGTAAAGATCTTCTTTATTTGAATCCTATATAAGGAGGGTATCCTGTGTATCGTTATATAACCTCTTCTTATAATCAATTCTACATCTTTATTTTGTGTGTGTGTGTGTTATCTCCTTCTGATTGGTATCCTATCTATATATACCGGATGGTTATAATTAAAGTTCCCCACTTCTGCTCGGTCTGGAGACAGCATTATTGCACGGATAATAACGCAACTTTGTATATAAGCTATGTAGAGCATGGGGAAGAGAATTCCGACGAAAAAAATATTACTTCAAGAAAGCTGCCAACAGGTGAAAAAATGGTATTGTGTGAAAAGCGCAGCCTCTGTGAACAACCAATCATCAGAAATCACCATGCCATTGGAAAAGAAAGAACGTGCGCTCCTGATGAAGCTCTATTATCAGAACAGCAGCAATAGTGTACCAGCACTGCAAGAATATCGTCGTTTGAAGGGATTGCAAACAGGACCCATAATGGCAAGGGGTTTACGAAAGATGATGCAGAAATTCGAAGAGACAGGGGAGTTAGGTGTGTTGCCAGAAGAGGCCGCCGCCCGATAGCAGAGGACGTTGTCTACGAAGTGGCAATAGCAGTAGCTGACAGAGTGTCAGTGGCCCGGTACTCAGTGACCGGTGCGCGAGCAGTAGCACGTGAATTAACAATTCCATGGTCCATGGTGCGAAAGGTTTTGCGGGCCATTCTTCACTGGTACCCGTATAAGATCCAGATACTGCACAGTTACAGCCGCAAAATCCACAAACGCGGTCAGACTTCACATTTCGTACTTGGTTAAAATGACTTTCGACAATGCGTGGCCCTGGAAATTCTGTGGACAGATGAGGTGCATTGTACACTTGACGGCGCTGTGAACAAGCAGAATTGTCACGTATGAGGTTCCTCAAACCCCCATGTGGTGCATTCCCAGTTTGTGACTGCATGGTGTAGATTCATCGCGGATTTCATTCTGGGTCCATATTTTTTTGAGATGACGACACCTGCAGGTCCTGTCCAGCGCACTGTCACAAATGCACGTTACTGTTAACTTTTATCACGGCATGTGGTTCCAGCCTTGCAAGAACACGGGTGTTTAGAGACAAGTCTTTATGCAATATGGTACAGCACCGCATATTGGTCGCTTCCAGCATGCATCGATGCAGATGGTGGGCATATTGAACAGTCACTCTAAAAGCATTAAAATATTGCATTCCTATCGTTTGTTTATGATCTTGCAGTGCCACTTTTTCACCTGGTGGCTACTTTTTGAAGTAATTTTTTTTTCCGTTGTCATTCTCTTCCCAGTGCTTCACATAGTTTATATACAAAGCTGCATTACTATCCGTGCAATAATGCGGTCTCCAGACCGTGCAGAAGTGGGAAACTTTAATTATAACCACACAGTACATTTATGTGTATCTTTCTCTCTCTCTTTTTTTTGCCATCTTTAATATGCCAATATTATATTTGTAAAACAGTATTCGTTATTACATAATCATTAGTCATTTCTTTTTTCTTCTGTACATTTTTTTTAACTCCTTTATTAATTTTATCCCATCCTTCATTCTCAATTTATTATATCATTTTAGATTATTGATCACTCTTGCTGTTCACCAATTACTATCCTGTTGGAGATATCTTTTCTAAATCACATGTCATAATTCATTATCATATTCCTAATTTTTGTTGTTCATATGCTTTTCGCCTTGGTCTTTTTTTTGTAGGGCTTTATAGAAGAGAGGTAGAAGTTTCCTCACGGAAGAGACACTTTATGTGTGAAAGCTGTTTTTTGTTTTGTTTTGTTTTTTTCTCTCTTTCTTACATGGTTTTACTCGCTAATGCAGTAATATCTCTCCCGCTCTCTGGTCTCGGTGGATGCTGAATAGCTTAAGACTGATAAGAATGTGGAGTGATTGCTTTTTCATCTATCTTGGCCTTATATTGCAGCAATTTGGTATTGCCAAAATTTCCAACTTGTTTTGAGGAGACTCACTTCCTTACTCTGCTTTCAAAACTGTTTTTCTTCGCGCTTCCGGGGGGATAGAGAGGATATGGACGACTTTTTTGGACTGAAATTCATATATTTTTACTTGTGCTTTTCGACCAGGAGAAAGTGCATTCCTTTTCTAGCCTGTTTATTGCTGCCCGAGGATAGAGATAGTGGTAATCGCATCTGAAAATATAAGTTGAAAGAGGGGCCTTTTGTTTTTCCTTCCCTTATTTTATTTATATACATAAGTTATATAATTTTTCCTTCTCTCTCTCCTGTACGTGTTCTGCTTCTCTGTTTATCCAGAAGTGGACCCTTTAGAGTGAGTTTTTTGTTTTGTTTGGTGTTTGCCACTTTTCCATCACAATATCCATTATATGTATTTCTCATCTATCAACGGAGATATATTGTTAATTTTTGCATGCTAGTTAATTATTCATAATTTCTTGCTTTGTTTTTATTCATATGTCATAATTTCCTAAGTTGTTGTCTGTACAATTAACTAACTTCCATAAGCCATCTCATATTATATAGGCTTCTACTTAAACTTCATAACATACCAGTTTTGCTTTGTTATTACATATGTAATGTGACAATACTCATATGTCGATTTATTATAACTATTAAAATATTAGAATATTAATATTATTATCATTATAAAGACAAAAGAAATGTCAATTAAGAAAAATAATTTCAAAGTAATTATTTTGTAAAAGCTAATGGCGAAAGACTTCGTTAGGGACAGTTTTAATTATTGTCAGTGATTTTTATTTTAGTTTAGGCTTTGATTTATTTTGGTTTAGGATTTTAGGAGATAAATCTTTTAAATGTAACTTATTAGGATTTAATGCAATTTGGTGTTAGAAATTTGGGTGTTTTAAGTAGTTGTGTAATTTAAGATTGGTTGAGTTTGGGGATTTTGATAAGGAATTAATTTTCTTTTTGCTTTAATTAAGCTGAGTTTGTTTGAGTTTGGAAATTTCCTATTCTTAGGAATTTCCTTGTGGCCATCATTCCATGTTTGGAATTGTTGTAGGCATTGTAATTCTATTGGTTAATTAGCATTATCACTCCATGTGAGGTAGTGGTGAGGTGGTCTCCCTTATTTGGGCAGATATGCAATCCTGCTATCCGTATGGTCTGTGCGACGCGTGACGTCACACAGCGGCGCTCTTAAAGTTTATAAAACGGGGTGTTCGAGGAAGATCTCTCTCTCTCGCCGCAGTTTTGCTCTTTTAACCTTTGCTACAATGCACCCGGCCTCGTCGATCGCCGCGGACGATGTATTGGCAGCCGCGCCTCAAATTCTCGATGCGTTTGTTAGAAATAGGGTGTGTTAAATCAAGTTATCGTTAGTTAGAATAGGCAACCCGTGGATAGCCTACAATTTCTACAATTTATTTGAGCAAAACATTACTGAAATTAATTTGCAAGATAAAGCTTGCAAATTTTGTGTTCAATGCACGTGTACACCCGTGCAGGATTCCCCAAGTTACTTAGTGCTTCGTAAGTGAAAATTTGTGCTTCGTAATTTAGTTATTTAGTGCTTCGTAAGTGAAATTTCAGTGCGTCGTAATTTAACTTTATGCTTCAAGAAGTTATAAGCCATAGCTTCGCCGAAATTATCATTCTTGTAGAGAAGTGACATATTGTTATTTTGCAGTGTCGAATAAAAATGGTTAAGTTTAATTAATGTGGTGAATGCGTTGTGCTTCTTTGTGCGTGAACGTGAAGTGTGGCTCCCCCACGCTCCGAATGGATTGGATTAGTCAGGGCATACCATGTAACGACTTTGGAGGGGGTAGATAGAAAATTCACCGAACGGACTTTTCGGTTGGCGCCCAACAAAATACCCGAACAACCCCTGAAGGACTAAAATTATCACGTGGTACCGTTACATATTTGGCTTGCCAACGTGGGGCCCGACAACAACGAGGACCCGATACACGAGGCGACCACGCACGAAGACAGCAGGACCCGATATCCAGGCGCTCGAAGACGGCGGACCCGATACACGACGCACCCGGCCCGATAACAGCGGACCCGATATACGAAGTGGACACGGCCCGAAGGAAGACAGCGGACTGAATCACGGAGTGGACACGGCCCACGGAGAGGTGTGTTCCGTTACATGTTGTGAGGACGTATATGCAAGTTTAAGGAGTTAAGTAATTAGAATAGCAAATTAGTTTAGAGTCATCATGAGCAATAACGGTGATTCAGACGGAAAGACGCCCAAAGACGCGTTTTCTCAGTACAGGGAGGCTGAAACCTACGCCAGTAATGGAGAAACGGACGAGCCCGAGTCGTTAGATTCTAGCTTGATGCAGCAGTTAAATTTAGAAGAGCAGGCTGCACACGTTAGTGTGGCAGTGCCTAGACCAGTTCACATTGTAGCTCCCGCGCCTGAGACACTAGCTGCGGAAGCGCCGCGTAGTCCGGCAAGGCAACCAGGATTAGCAGAGCTATTTGAAGCTATGGCTAGGCTGGCCGAACAAAACACGCAATTAGGTGCCAAAATGGACGAACAAAACACGCAATTGAAAGCTGACATAGGTAACAAAATGGACGAACAAAACACGCAATTGAAAGCTGACATAAATGCCAAAATGGACGAACAGATGGCCAAGACTAACGAGTCAATCCAGAGACTGAATACCATAGTCGAGGAGTTAGGTGCAAAGACTGGAGAAACGCTGCAGAGATTAGATGCAAAAATAAGTGAACAAAGTGCAAAAATCGATGCTCAAGAAGTAAAGCTGTCCGAGAGGCTTGAACAAGGTCTTCGAAATATTAAGGATGACGTCCAACGTACAATCAGTGAATTCAAAATGACCTTCGACGGTCGCATAGCCCAAGTCGAATCAGCAGTGCAGCAAAAGTGCGACACCTTAGAAGGCAAAGTAGCCGACGAACTCAGCCAAGTCAATGGACAAATTGGCGAAGTCAAGCAGAGCATAATAGGAATAACAGAGAAGGTCGGACAGGTGCACCGCGACGCGGTTGACAAACATGCCCAGCTAAGCACACATGTACAAACAGTGGTTGTTCAACAAGTACAGGAAGTTCGACAGCTCGTAGAAGAACGAATTAAGGACATGAATGACAAAATGGAACGCCTAACAACAGCACCTGTAACGCTGGCAACGGCATTGACCAATATACCACCCACATTGACCTTTAATGGGACGTGAGGCGAACATCCCAGTGCATTTATGAAGGCTGTCACAAATTACTTCGCATTAACGAATGTCAGAGAGGCACTGAAGCCGCGAATAATCTACCAAATGCTAAAAGGAGCGGCGAAAACGTGGATGGATACCTTGGACCCGTTTCCCACCACCATGGACGAGTTTAAGAGTAAATTTCTCGCTCGATTCTGGGGAAAGGAGGCACAGGCCAAATTCAAATTCGACCTCATGCACTCCTACTGGAGGAGAGGAGATGGTAGTATGCGTGGTTACGCAGAGGACAAGATAGCTGCGCTGAGGCAGTGTGAACCGCCGATGTCAGAGCAGGACATTATAAGCTTACTCACGAGACATTTTCCAGTGCACATACGAAATCTGCTCATGAGTGTGGACGCAATGACCATCGAAAAATTTCAGTTCATGCTAAGGAATTACGACCACGCCAGTGAAAGCTTCACACAGCCCGATAGGAAAGCAAACGTGAACAGCGTGTCATCGCCTACAAGTAGGAGTAACGGACCGGGTTACCGCAGAAACAGTGATCGGACGGAGTCTCCACCAAGCAACCCGATGAAAACGGGAGAGCATAGCCCAGATCGAGACAGACCAATACAAAGGGATACCGGCGGAAATCGTTGGACGAATCACGAACCGAGTGAAGGGAGAAATAGCCAGTCGACCTCAAGAGGATTAGACGTGAGCAGAAATCTTCGTACAGCAATTGCATTAGACGGAGGGGCGAGTTGTTCTACGGTACGAAAAAACTAGTGACGTTTGGCGAGAAGGACCCCCAGCCAAACGATCCGACGCTTCAAGTGGTCCCCATCTTGGCAGTGAAAACTTTAGACCCCGACTTACTCCTGGACTTCGGCGGAGGTGATGACACAACGGTCAGAAGGCAATGTCCGGTGATACGCGTAAAAGTTAATGGAGTAAATGTCAACGCGTTGGTGGACACAGGTAGCACGGCCACCGTGATGTCTAAAGAGGTACTCAGTCTAGCAAATGGAGTTAGTGACGAAATCCTGACCTACCCAGTGAAAAAGGTTGTCGTGATCGGCGTTACGGGGAAACAAGTGGAAGTCATTGATCGTCAAGCCGTAGCCGAAATCGAAGCACAAGGTAAGAAATATCCTGCTAAGTGCCTTGTGTCAAAAAGGGTGATGTACCCGCTCATATTGGGCATTGATTTCCTGAAGGAGCACCAGGTGATCATCGACCTGGAGAACAGGGTAATTAAATTTCCACGACAAACCGTGCAAATTGAACCCGATGAAAAAGAAGAAATGGAACGTTATAAGATAGGAGTTTTAAATCTACTTAATTATGGAATCTAGTGAAAAGCCAAACGATTCCATGATGCAAGTGAACTCTAAATATTTCACTTAGGTGAAAAAAAAAAAAAATGGACTGTAACCTGTGAATAGTGTGTAGAAGTGAACTTTAAATTGTGCGACGATGCAGTAAAACTGTGAACTGTAACCTGTAGCAGTGAACCTTGAACTGTGTTTAATACATACATTTTTGATTCCTTACTCTGAAGAAGACGTCAGTCAAGAGAAGACACCGTGAAGTAACAAGAAGAGCCTTTGTAAATAGTTTTTAAGCTTCGTTTTATTTTTGTAATGTGAGTTTGTCACAGGGTTGTTTTGAAATAAAACATTTGTTTTTTTTTATTGAAAAAAAAAAAAATATTGAGGGG
>JAFIDM010012231.1:23096345-23179108 GCA_023159025.1 Thereuonema tuberculata
TGATTGGGAAAAATGAGAATTACAGATAATTTTTAAATCTATCCATTAAACGTAGCAGAATGTTCCCATTTCATTTGATACATCAGTAATTTTCAATGCCAAACAAAGCTCTTACCCAAGGATCTACAAATGCAAATTTTGTGAATGAAAATACCACTTAATTTAAAGGAATAAATGTATTGAAAATAAAAAAAAAAGGAGTGACCAACTGTAAATTAAATTAAGCTAGACACATACATCTCAAAATGTTTTAAAAACATCATGTTAGAAATACGAGAAAATTCGTCGACATTAAAAAAGATATTTCCAAAGCTTTCAGAAATAATGAGAATTAAAAGTCTAAGCGGAAAAATAAATAAATAAAGATTGTTCATCTTAATATTCAAAAAGACATCTACGATAAAAGTAAAAAAGTATGGATTTGAGTGTTAAATCATCAGACAACTCAATGAACTATAGATTCTGCAGAAACTCACTTTGATTGCAAATTAAAACTTTTCCATAATTTACAGGATCAGTGGATGAAACTTATAAGTGGAGTGAGTTTACTTTAGCAGCTAAACTGTTGTCTTATAAATTCAATGAATTTAATACTGTAAACTTTCAAATGTTAAAATAGAATTTTTATTGTGCAAGATTTGTTGCTTATTCAATGCTTTACATAAATTTAATATTAAGATTTATTAATGTATAACTTATTACACAATCTTGGAAGAACTTGCTCCACAATTGCTATAAAGAATAAGTAAAAATGCTGATTATTTTTTCAGACGTTCTGAAATTGCTGGTACAGAGAATCTCAGAGTGATGTAATGATTTATCTGAACCTGACATTCAGCACAATCTGATCTGCACAGACATTACCAGTGAGAACAAGGAGGGAAAAAAAATTGTAAGTATGAGCATCAAGAAGAAAAATGTGTCATGCATATTGATTGAAATTACTATATGGATTAATGTATGTGTACACAATGACTTTATAGTCACAAGGAAAATTTAGGTTATCATGAGGAAACAGCTAAATCACTCACAAAACAAACACACATTATGACTATTTCACAAGAAAAGAAGAAACAAAGAAAGAAATGTAGTCTATGAAATCTTGTTTGTGTCCTGATGTCTTAGGTTATCTGTGGTTTCTATCAAAATCCAATTAGATCTTCTACTTAGGATAAGGAAGTTGATTAATATATATTAACACAGACAACACTTTGAAGATCAATATATCGGAACAGCTGGCCATTCCACTCAATTTAACAAATAAAACTAACTTCAATACCAATTTAATCTAATTTTTGCTTTTTTTAGGCATGTGCTTTCTTAAAGGTTTAAAATTGCTTATTATCTTTCTTTCAGATCAAAAACAATCCAAACCCCATCGAATGACTCTTCATGAAACCATTGATCAACATTCATGCCTGATTAATGAAATTAATCTTAAAACTATAGGTAAAAGTTTAATTTCCCAAACACCTTTCACAGACTACACAGAATGTGCATCCATTTATTGACTATTTTTAAAAGTGTCCACTTCCTTCAAAAGTGATAGCATGCATGTCCACTTTTAACTAATAAATGCATAACAATGACAAAAATAATAAAATAAATGCTATGATTTATGAAACAAATATGTCAATTATATCGTCAAATATGTCACATACTTAAGAATTTGTAATTTTCTGAAAATTATCAATAGAATATTAGATCCAAAGAAAACTGAAAATAAAGTCACCCTTTTACAATGGTTTTTACAAAGAATACTGTTAATGTAACTAAACGAGCTTGATCAAACACACTAACTTTGTGTTGATGGTTTATAACTCAATATTGACATGATTCTAAGCATCTTCTAAAAAAGCATATTTCAGAATCACATGACCCATTTACTTCTATCAAAAAAATCAACAGCAAACTTAATACAAGAAAAAAAAAAATGCTAAACATATCCATGATTTACAAAGATCACAACTACTACACAAAGTGTAATGAACATTTAAAGCAACTAAATTCTATACTCACAATCATTCTAGTTAGTAAAATTCAAATTAGAATTGAAAACAAGGCTACTGAATCAAACTTCAATGTGCATAGATCTAAAAGAAGGAAAACAAAATAAGCGTGTTTTTTTTTTGTTTTTTTTAAGACAGAATGTTTCAAACATTCACATTATTTGATCCTTTCAAAGGACTGTTATATATATATATATTTATATACTAGATTGTCTATAACAGTGCTTCAGATATTGCCTGTAAGAATTCAATAAGTTCTACTCTCAAGCATTTCTTGCTACATAGGTCATATGTAAGACTAAACAATTTAAAACACAACAAACAATATAAATTTGATAAATGTAGACATTACTCTTTTAGAAAGTTCATTACAATGGTCCCAACAAATTCAGAAATTACTGTAATTTTTAGCAGAAAGTAATCGAATCTTTTAGTATACACTGTCTATTAATTGATACACAAATCGATATCTGTTTTGGAAGATATTTCTCAAAAGAAATAGGTTAACTTCAAAAAAGTATGTAATCTCAATGCCAGATTTAAAAGTCATGAAAACTTCTATATTGAGAAAAGTGAGGTAAATTGCTTAAATAATTCCAGTTCTGCCTTTTTTATGTAAATTTAAATCCTTCAATATTGCTCTTTAATCTTGATTAGCCTGCTTTTTTTCGATATCACTGTTACTACTGGATGTAGTTCTCTCCACCACTTCTTATTTTCTCAGTGATTTGTGGCTTTCTCATTACATGCTGTACATCCAAAGGTTTACTTTCTTCCTCTGAATCATATTCTTTAATTTCTTTAGGAAATTTTCACTCGTCTTCAAATTCTCTACTTTTAGATAAACAGCACGCTTAATATTATCCTTAAATTAAAAAGAAATTAGTCATCAGGACATAGATAGGTCTTTAATTAGGCAGTGGGAAGAGAGAAATGACCACCAACAACCAAACAAAGAAGTTATCAAAATTCCCAGGGGGAGGGGGGGATTCCTTCAACTTATTAACCCCCCCCCCCAAAAAAAAAAAAAAGAAATAGAGCTAATGTATACATTTTGAGATTTCAGGGAGAGGGCCTGACAACCTCCCAGCCTCCTCCATCTATAAAAGCCAGTAAACTTCTGTACTGAGGGTTTTTTTTTGGTTTAATATCTGATTTCTTGAAATTCATAACGATGGAACTATCGCTGTCTGCAATTAACAAAATCAAAAATCATTTTCTTTCAGGGATCATCAGATGAAAACCAATCAATAATATTTCAATCAGAAAGGTTAAAAAAAAAAAAAAAAAGAATCTTCTTGTTAGACCAAGAAATAAGAAAAAAGATCAAAAATCAAAGAAATCAGCCTTGGAAAAATAAAGTATGAAATTCACAAACACATTTTGATTGAATACCCTGTTTAGAAAGAATAATATGTAGAAATTAAAATACTGAGCTAACTGATTCCGAGTTGAAAGTAGAAAATTATAAGAGTAGAAAATGCTGCAAATCTTATCGTTGCTTCACCCAGAAATTTCTCATTCTTTGATATTTTAAAGATGACTGAATACTACTGTATTCAAAAGGAAAAACATAAAAATACTCAGAATTATTTTACTGATAATCTGTAATTATAATCAGGGCTGCTCCTGTTTGAGACACAGTAGTGCATTACACCAAGATATCTTTCCATCAATAGTTTGTAAGGTCTATAAAATTCTCTGCAAATATGTCTTACATCCAAACATCAAACATCCTATGCACTGCCCTCATTATAACAAGAAGTTTTAAAATTATTCTGATTTTAAACTTACTCAAGGAGTTAAGGCAGGGGCTATAATATTGTTAATGTTACATTTTTCAGTCATAAAAATGCTTAAATTTGAATGCTTAAACATTAAGTGTAGTTGCCGTTCTTGTTTTGAGGATACTGACAGAAAGAAAATAAATAAGAAAATGAAATTAATTTATTCTATGCATCATAAACTGAAATATCCTTTTAAACAAATATTAATTAAAAATTATAAAAAAAAATTAATGCCATTAACATTCGGACCTCATTTAAGACAATATAAAGACCAATAATTGGGGTTAGATGTGAATTATCAGTTCCATTTGCTTTCACGATATCTTCAATAAGCCTTTACAACCTCACAAAACAGTGGTTCTTCATGCACTGAATCAAAAATAAAATTGCATAAAGAGGGACTTTCAGTTCAACCAATTGCCAATTCCTAACTATAGCCTATATTGAAATGATATGAATGCTCTTTACAAAACTCTCTTAAAGCCTCCTACTGTCAATAATATGAATGTGAATACCATCATGCTGAGATAGCGTAAGTCTTTATAACAAGCCCTTTCCTCTTTCCTGACCCATGTTTGCCTCCCATTCGTCTAACTTAATGGTACTGCAGATGCAAATATAAGATAAAATCAAACTGACACTTGACAATAAAAGGTATGCAAAGGAAATAATAAACAAACAATCTAACTTACTTGAACAGAGTATTTAAAGGAGTTTTTAACATTACAACACTGCACTAAAATCACAGTCTACTAAATAGCTAGAACAAAGAATTGAAAGGTTTAGAATTACTTACTAAAGATATAAAGGCACCAAAAAAAATATAATCGAATAGAATAAAAATATAGATAAAAGTTTTTCATAAATTTAAGTGAAACAGCAAAACTTCAGAAAATACTTATCATATTGTTCAATTTTCTTTACAGTTTCAATTAACTTCTTACTGTTATGTACTATTTTTTAATATTGTTTACATTTTCAGAACAGACTAAAGAGATTTTGACTGGCCATTTCTGCTAAAATTTAAGTCATTCCTATTCTTAACATGCTAAAAGACCAACAGAAAATGTCTCATCTATTATTTTTTAGATGAAACACTACAAATCATACTAACTAAACAGAGGCATTTTGATTTCTATGACAATACTGTTAAAGAATTATAACAGCTTTAAGATTCAGAAGGGAAAAAAATCCTTCAAAATGTGGATAAATCAAATTACCACAAACACATACACAAACAAGCAAATGTTTTGATTTTTTATTATTGAAATTAAGTATATTTTACAGAAGTTGTAAATGCTACTATAGTAAGCTGTATTTAATCACCTGTGTAGAGCGTTTTCAATGCAGAATTTCAGACAATATTTGATAAGGGATATTATAAATTTGTCTTTTGGACTACGTTGGGCAAATAAGGCTGCCATTTATTCTGAACTTGATAACTAAGCTCTCAGATTTGTTTCTTTAATATCTGGTAAAAATATTAAAAGTATATTCAAAGTAAAATTACTGGCAAGTTGAAAATTTGGATCGTAAGATATCTGAAACATATTAGGCTGCAGAACATATTCCTCTTTTTGATTTTCCCAAACAACTTCTGCATTGCTTTTATTCATTCAGGTTCAACTCTTCACTATTTCAATCTAGAGAAACAGCGTACAAACCAATTTTATATTGAAATACTGTTGATCATTCTGAATATGCACAGAAGAAATATGTTTAAATATATGAATAAAAATAATTCTTATAAACCATGCAGTAAATGAGTATGTTTTCAATCATTCAAAATAAAATATAAAAAAAGTTTAGATTTTAGCAAAGAAAACCAAAATACTAACAATTTAAAAGATGATTAAGAAGTCAAAAAAATGATTATGATTTTTCTTTAAAAAAACAAAACAAACTAATACATACAGAAAGTTATAATTTAATGTCATCCTGAAGATATGTTAACTTAAAGGGATTTAGAAGAGAATAATAGTTACTCCAAATAAACCCACAAATATTGCCTAATGGAAAAATCAATTTTAGGACATTATCACTTTAAAAAATGATCACTTGTGACACTACTATAGAACTGTTATCTTAATTGAAGTTGTTTTCTATCTTCAAAGGACAATTTGTAGAGGAATTGCTTTTATACTTGAACCTTCATATTCTTGAACTAATCAAATGAAAAACTTTTGCTGTAAGTAAATGATACTTTTTTTTTCAAAAAAATTTAAATATTAATAGGTGGTTATTTATCTGAAAAAGCAGTTCATTTAGAGTTATGAATTTTGTTATGAATGTTTATTTTTATCATTTTTTTTAAAATATAATACCAATAAACATAAATAAAATTTCAATGTGTAATAAAATTTTTGTTTATACTAATTAGAATGCTTAAATTTTTACATTTTTTTTTTTTTCTAAATTGGCTATTTAGTGAAGATAAACTTAAATTTCTAAAGCATTAAAGAAATAATTATTTTTTCAAATTCCTTAGTTTATTTCCAGTTGCTGTAAAAATGTGTTACATTTTGCCACTGTGTACATTCTAAAACAATGTTCGTTCTTAGAAGACCATAAAAACGACTGAGTCAATGAACTGCTCTTTTCTTACAAGAATATCCATCTGATGCTTCCAGGGGCGTATTTATGATTTAATTGGGGGGGGGGGGGGGGGCCTAGTTAGAGAAGTGACCAGCAACAACCAAAAATATAAGACATTTTCCAAATTTTGGGAGTGGGTCAAAGATCCCTTCAACTGATTCGTAGGGTTAGGAGGCCCACCTATATACGCCCATGGATTCTCCTTGTATAATACAATCCTTACATAAATAGGAAATTTTCATAAACAAAAACAGGTACTAGTTTAATAATAACAGTTATTTAGAAGTAATACATTAAAATACTGTCCACTGCATTCTTATTGGATGAAAAAGAAATTGCCTGAAACTGTCAATAAGTAAAAAATAATTTCAAAAAAGAAATTTTTCATATTTATAGCAAGTTGAACAATTTCCTATAATTGCAAAGAAAGTGCTTAAAAGTCAATCACAAAACACAATTTAAATTTAGGTCTGCCTAATGGGATTACAAAACAAATTGCTTACAATGGCAAATGGTTGTTAATTTTGATAAACACTGCTAATATTGGCAAATTATACTGCAAGAAGATAAAAGTAGATTCTAGTTCTCTTGGTAATGGTTCATTTCCAACGTTAAACTCATTCGTCTTCCATTTTTTTCTTTCAACAATGCATTTGTTAACAAACATAAAATTAAAAAATCATTCATTTGAAGTCTCTTAACAATATAAGGATAAATAATATAAAATATTTTTAACTATTTATCCTTCTAAATGAAAAACATCTTGCAAAAATGAAGATTAAAATATGTAAGAAATGTAAATTAATACCTAATTTACAAGAAAAAAAAATAATGAAAAGTTCCATTCAAAAATTAATGAAACAAAATAAATAATGTATTTAACCATTGAAGAAAATGGAAGAAATTTTAATTGCAATTTTGAAATTACACTTATATTTTACAAAAATACAGAAACCAGTAAATTAATAATGCTATCGATTTCATTTTCTTTTCCAGTTTTGTTCAATATGAATCTGATAATCAAGTTATTAGCTTTATTAATAAGCACATAAGCTACATTTTGTTCCAAAGTTTCAAGAACCTAAAAATGCATTAATTTATCCATTTCTTCAGAATCGTTACAATACAAATCTTTTATTTTCATAGTGACCTATGCTTGCATTCCCATTGTAATAAAGACAATGATAAAGAGATAAAGGTAAGCAGAAGACAATTATGATCTTTCAGTTATAGTGACCGACTCGAGACATTCATACATACATGCAAATATAATTCAGTATATTCTATTCATACATTACAAGTATTTAATATGTTGTTATTGTTTTACAAGAATAGGTCTTCTGTAATTCACACACAAATCAAAATATAATTTCCACAAGTATTCAAAGTATTGATTACCACAGGTATTCAAAAAAGAAAGAAAAGAAAAAAATCACAACAAACCTAATCCGATTGTTGAGAGTTCATCCAAAAGCACAAAAGAAGACACAATGTTATTTAATTCTCTTCACAATGATGCACTTCATCCTTCTTTCCATCATTATATTCTCAACTACTATACATTGGGATGAGTACATTTTGATTGCATTCTTTCTAACCTAAAAATTTGAGCCAAACTTCAGGCAATAACAAAGCTTTGTCCTAACAAATCCACATTTTGTACTGTAGTAATATTTTTTTATATATATGTGTGTAGGTAATGTCTTGTGAATTTTAATATTTTAAAACTTCACAGCATGTTAATGGTTCAGCTGTTGTTCACGGCTGATAGTCATTTAAAGACAGAAATCTGCACTGATTTCTAGTTCACTGTCTGTAGCTGATTGTTCTTGAATAACTATCATTAAAAAGAAAAAAAAATAAGAAAAAGAGAGAAGAGAAAAAAAATATCTCGACATATTTCTCCATTTCGTAAATTTACAGTGTGTTCTTTAGCAGCTCCTGACCCTTTCTCTTGCATTGGTTTGGCAAACTTCCGAGACACAATTTAAACTGCTGACTTCAGAACAAAGTTTCTCTTTCCTAACATGTTTCCATTATGCTGCAGAATATATTTAAAAGAATGAAGATTATGAGGAAGATTAAACATTTAAAAATATGTATATATACAAGTATTTTTAAATATTTCGGCAGTCATTAGGGAACTATTCACAACTGTTGGAGAAGAAATACATAGCTGCATCTGTAACTTTTCTCCTTTCGTAACCAAATGACATCCTTCAAAGGATTTGCCATTCTTCACAGGAAGGTCGTATATCAGATTGAAATTTCAATTGCTATTATCAGTATTTTGGTTCTTTACATACAAATTCATTTAAAATGTCTCGAGCCATGTGGATATCATTTCGGGAGATTCCTAATGCTCGTATGACTCTTTCCTGAGGGAAGCCTTCTGAAGTCAATTCAGCAATGTAGTCCATATTCAAGTTTTCGTAACTTACCCCTAAGTTATTTTCTTTATTTTCACTGGTGCTTTGTCCAAACTGCATCCGAATCCTTTGAAATTCAAAAGAAAAATAAATAAATAAATAAATAAATAAATAGAAGCCAATTTCCCCAACAATATCACAGAAATAATAAAAGTATAAAAAAAAAAAATACGATAGAATAAAATTCTTTTTTTGATTATTAATATTAGAATAACATTTATGCATTTCTACACTTTTTATTACATAAACATGATACTGATAATCTAATCAAAATTTCATAACAACACGCTCATCTTCACAAAATACAACACTTTCTTATAAAATATATTTTTTAAATGCTAATATCACTGTGTGTTGTATTTTTCTGAAATTTAATTAATAGCATAAGAAAGAATCCCTCTACAAATAACCTTGTAAATAAATTGCTATCAACAACTTGCATGGGAAAAAATCAATTAAATATGAAGTCACTACAGAAATAAGAACACATCTTTAAAGAATAAGATAGTAACTTAAAATAAAAACTAAAAGTAAAAAAAAAAAAAAGAAAGAAAGAAGAAAGTTTGCTTTTTTTTCTTAAATGAAATAGTTTCAATGCTTTACTTTTAGTAAACAGTAAAATTTCCAGCTAAATCATATTTTTCCCATAAGTTCAATAATAAAAATAATAAATTCCTTATCAAATTTAATTTTTAATTATAAAATTTAAAAGAATGAAAAAGTTGGTTTCATGAAAACTTTAATCATTACATAAGTATAAAGATATACACATGAAATGGCATGTAATTGACTACTTTTCTAGATAATTTCTATTGAGGTTGATGCACTTCTTCTTCTGGATATTAATTTATGTATGCCTAAGTAATAAAAGTTGCTATGCTGGTGCAAAGCCATTGATGAACAGCTTTCTGCACATTTTTATCACTTTTGAAGTTGGTGCCTCTTCAAGATGCTTCAAGATGCCTCTTCATTGGGCCGAACAGGTGGTTATCATTTGGCGCCAAGTCAGAACTGTAGGCAGGGTGTTTCAGAAGTTCTTATTGCAACATTTGGAGTTTTAATGGTTACGGGGAGGCGAGTTGCAGCAGCATCAGATATGTTCCATAAATAGTTTCATACGATTGTCTAAGCCTGCTATATGTCTTTGATTTTTACCATTCATCCACTTTAACAATTCTGTTCATAGTGTCAATATTGGAATCTCTGTGCATGTAATGTTCATGGTCTGCCTAACTGATCTTCACTGAATACGTTTATGCATCCAGCTGTGAACTTTGCACACCAGTTGCATATGTTTGTAAATGTCATGAAGCCATCTTCATACAATGAACACATAAATTTCAACAGATTTTCTTCCCTTCATGCAAGAAATTGGATGATGCTTTGAAACTCAATCTCACTAACGTCATTATCACACTTGCCATTTTGGAACAGCTGTGACATACACTATGGATAATACACAGGCAATGCCATTTAGTGAGAAAGTTGTCAATTTCACGCCCTTTCACATGTGTATCTTTATATCTGTGTAATCATTAGGGTTTTCATGAAAAAAATTCACTCAATTACTTTTCAATCATTCCTTGTATAACTTCCATTACCAATGAAAGACAAACAAGAAAATTTTTCTTTGTTTTGCTATCTTAAGACTAATCAGGCAAAACCAACATTCTATGGGAAACTACAAATTGTTATAGTGAATTTCCTTTGTATTATCATGTAATTTTATTTTTAAAATTTACCTTTTCTCAACTGCAAGTAATGCACTATTACTAATTTGTGACTTGTGAGAAGCTGGTAAAGGAGGTGGTGGTATATTAGGTATCTCACAGTCACTGGGAAGCAAATTGGGCCACGGTCGCACAAAATTACCTAATAATGAAAGAATCATGTTTGTTAATTGCTCAAATATATAAAATATCAAAAGAAACTCTTTAATTTTAAAAATAAGCTTAACGTGCTGCAAAACAAGTAATAAAGGAAAAGAAAAACAGCACCTGAATAAGAGAATAAGAAGAGATTGCCTTTCTGATTTTAGATTATGGGGAGGAGTTGGGAACGGCCGTTTCGTCCTTCAATGGACTCATCAGCCCAACCCAGCCTCACCTTAACCAAATCAGAAAGGCAAGCTCTTCTTGGTGAAGACCACTGTCAGCCTGGCAGTAGTCCCACCCACAATAAAAAACAAGAAAATAAATTGCTGCGTCATCCGACGCCAGCAACACCTTTTCCTACAAACTGAGTATGCAAAAAGGATTTAATACTATAATAAAAGATTCAAAACAAATAATAATATTAAAAATAAGCTTAACGTGCTGCGAAACAAGTAATAAAGGAAAAGAAAAACAGCACCTGAATAAGAGAATAAGAAGAGATTGCCTTTCTGATTTTAGATTATGGGGAACGGCCGTGCCCAACTCCTCCCCATAATCTAAAATCAGAAAGGTAATTTCTTCTTCTTTTTTTTTTCTCTTATTCAGGTGTGGATTTTCTTTTACTTTATTACTTATTTCGCAGCACGTTAAGCTTTGTTTTCATATTAATATGTTTTATTTTGAATCTTCTATTCTTTTATTAAATCCTTTTTGCCTACACAGTTCGTAGGAAAAGGTGTTGTTGGCATCGGATGATGCAGCAATTTTATTTCTTGTTTTTTATTGTGGGTGGAACCACTGCATGGTTGACAGTGGTTTTCACCAAGACACCAAGAAGATCTTGCCTTTCTGATTTTCGTTAGGGTGAGGCTGGGTTGGGCTGATGAGTCCGTTGAAGGACAACTCCTCCCATAATCTAAAATCAGAAAGGCAATCTCTTCTTATTCTCTTATTCAGGTGGTGTTTTTCTTTTCCTTTAGAACCTCTTTAACTTGAATGAAACAATTATGATTGAGACAGATTAATTTTATATTATAAGGTAAGTTTTTCTTCTAATAGTTGAAAACTGAGTATCTTAAAATGAAGAATCATAAGGAATTGTCATTTAGATTTCTGTAGGAGTTGCAGGCCCTCAAGCTCAAAACTGGACTTCAAACGATCCTCTGAGATCTAATAAATTATGCACAGTAGTTTCGAAATAGGTTGTCAATGAGACAATTCAGAAGCTATTTGTATCACTAGCTTACTGAGGATGGGTCGAGGGGTCGTAACCCTTTACTGCATCCACAAAAGTAAGAAATTCTAGCAATTTAATACTATTTTCTGGTTGAAGAGCCATAAGTTTGTTTGTATCCCCCCCCCCCCCCAATCAACAGAAAAAGGAGGCAACTTTTTTATGATAAATAGCATAACATTTATGACAAATAAAGTATGAAAACATCATGTCTCTTTAGAAAAATAGGAAACAAGATTCCTGTCATCATATGAGACTATCACCTTTCAAACTGGTTCAATTAATGACATGGCTATCTCTATTCTATCACTTACTTGACCACATTGTGGCCCACGGAAAATGAAACAGTCGTGTTTGGTGTCATTTCCACACATTGTTTTGGAAATTGCTCGGACATGTCAATTTTATTTATAAGGGGATCAACGGTTGTGGGTAGTTTTAATAGTGGCAGTTCATTGCCTAAGCAAAGGGTGTATGCTAAACCCTAAAATTTTAAATGGAAAGGGTGGCCAAGTAATACATCACTGAAAAGCTCATAAAATTTTATATTGAAAGATAGTTAGTTGTCTTTGAAATTTGGACAAATAGTTGCTGAGATATTGCAGATGGAAACGCAGGAATGGCTTTAATTAGGTAATTATCTGTCAGTGAATTTATTGTGGAAATAAAATCAGTACCTTTCCTACAATAATTAAGATGTTCCGCAAACCATTGTCACACATTCTGCAGAAGAAAAGAGTGCTCTCACATCATTAATGAAAATACAGTAGGGTTAAAACAAGGCAGATCTGGTTGCTGATATTACTGTGTCAGCATTTCCAACATTTATAAAATGACACATAAGTAATTACTTTTACTATTTTGTTTTGTTTGGTACGCAATTTCTCAATCACTTTTGCTTCCACTCAAAACAAAATGCATTTCAACATGAAATTTCATGAGCTTTTCAACGATGTATTACATGACCACCCTATTCCATTTAAAATTTTAGGACAGCATATACCCCTGCTTAGGAAACGAACTGCCACAATTAAAAATACCCACAACTGTTGACTCCCTTGAAAATAAATTTCCAAAACAATGTGCGGAAATCACAACATACATGGCTGTTTCATTTCGGGGGGGTCACCCTTTATATATATATATATATATATATATATATATATATATATAAGCAAGAACAATTCTAGCATTGCAATTTTGAAGAGATGGGAAAAAAAAAAAAAAAAAAAACTTCAAAAGAAAATGAAGATATGGATTTGCTAAATGATGGAAAGTAAAACCAGGAAGAAAAAAGCTGAGCTCGCTCTGGGAATCAAATCCAGAACAATGCACAGCAGTCAAGTTACTAGACCAGTGGCTTCATTGCTCAGCAACATCTGCATGATTTGGCTGTTTCTTTTCCTGAAGTAATGCATTGGATCCCTGAAGTAATGGCACAACAAACTCTTGACTAATTGTTTCAAATACAGAAAATAGTGCAAACAAAGTTAAAATTTAAAGAATCCCATATTCAGGCAATGTAGGCCCCTTTGGAATATGGAGAATGTAGGTCTCAATGATTCTTGACCATTAGGATGAAGCTGGGGCTTGGTGATGTCTGATGTCCTCCTGCCTTAGTCCTAGGTTCCCATTTTGTAGAAGACTGGGTGAAACATTGGAACTGTCTGGAGGAAGTACACAGTACTTGTTGCCAACAAACTAATTTATTAAACTTTAAGAGTACTCTGAAACAAAGAATTATTATTCAAATTCAATTCTAAGTAATGCTTATCTAGAATACAGCATAATTACAAAAGATGAGTAATTCAAAAGCCCACCTCTTCGGAAATGGAAGATAAATGGAATATATTCAAAGAGCAACTAACACAAATTTGGAAACATGGGCTTGAGAACTGTGATTACAAAAGTGACCATCACAGATCAGAGCTCATTAAATTTCATTCATCAAAATAAGTCATAGCAGGTCATCAAGAGTGTCACAGAAATTACCAAATCCCTAACCTCCAAATGAAAACTTCACTTGTGAATGGCGCAAATGATTTTTCTTTGCACTGGATGTTTGCCACAAAAGGAAAAGTTCAGACAGACCTAAAGAAAATGGTTTAACCATTGAATGAGTTTGGAGTCGCTCTCTAAAGAAAATGTCATTTTGCAGCAGATGGTGCATGTCTATGTACTCAGAACAAATCGGTAACATTTTGAACAGTCAATTTCCTTGCCAATGGATTGGACAGAGACGTCTAATATTTTGGCCATCCTTGCTCACCCAATCTCACAGCAATGGATTTTTTTCTTCACTTATTTTTAATGTTCCTCAATCCTATTAGGTGTGCTTATAATAATGCACATCTGTAATATAGGTACTGATAAGATTTGAATCAAAATTTATCTGTCACATTGAATGCAAAGAAGAGTAGAACGCACAAAGCTGGCAAGAACTAACTGTTAGATTCTCGGCATCATTAGGTAGGAAACAACAGATCCTTTAACATTATTAGAACCATCACTGAACTGACTGTATAGTCGCTACAAAGTATTTGTGTAGCTCTTTTGAAACTGCGCCCAAATCTATCTGTGTCACTTTCATAGAAATCAATTTGTGAAATCATTTGAGATCTTCTGTAATAATCCTCTACTTCTATTTTGATATGAAAAATATAACAATAGAAGTCCTACAAAATATAAAGGAATTTTATGAGATTTGTACCATGAGAATGTGCAAAGAAGTCTTGTTTGATTCATTCTACTCTGAGAGAGAGAATTAAATGAAGCTTATATTATTTGGAACTCTAAGGATTTGGTCTGCAATGGAAGAATATGCATGTGTAAACAGATTACTTAAAAAAATACATTCTTTTCAGGTGAAAAAAAGATCACAAGTACTTATTATGTATATAAAAGATGAAGGAAAATTATTTTGTTTTTATATTACTTTGTATTTGATAAATATAAAATAATGATAATTAAAATTTTGAATTTTAACAACATTTTAATTTTTACCTGTCAAATCTGTGTTTGCATAACTTGGTTCTTCATTAATTTCTGCTAATTCCGCATAATTTAATATGTGTGACTGTGTTTGCTGCATTCCTGGAGGTGATTTCTGCGTTGATGAATTATTTGATATACTTTTACAAGTATCATTCACTTGAACTAGACTTTTGGCTTTTGTGTGATTAGCAGAAGGAAAATCATATTTTACCTCAGCGTATATCACACTAGAACCTAAAAATAAAATCACAAATGTTTAGTACATTTCATGTAGAAAGAGCCAAAGTTAATTTTGTAATACAAAGAAAAAATTCATTCAGCTCTACAACTTTCATTGCATTAAAAATTTGTCATCTTTGCTTCAATCTCCACTTAGCATGCAGCATAGTGGTGTTATAATGCTATCAGTAGATGATAAGAAACCATCGGAAGTTTTTCATATCCAATTCTTTAAACATGTTCCTTGAGGGCTGTTATGTGAAATCAGAAAAGCTCCACATTCTCAAGAAGGAAATGAACTATTCCTCTCAAATATTCAATACAAGTTTACGATGTGAATGTTAGCATTTGCCCTGACTGATTCAATGAACCTTCATGCTAAACTTTCAATCATTTCCTAACTGTGAGCAATATTTTTGCAGGCAATAAATCTCACACAATAGTTCAAAATGTCAGTATATGAGTTCCATAAACTATTAAGCTAAAGTTCTATTGTAAACCAAGGGAAACAGCCTCTTTATCTTAACACCTCAATTAATTTCTGTGTTTTATTATTGAGAAAATCCTCTGCAAGGATGACTGTGGGAAAAACGACATTCACATATGAGACCAGTTTTAATGCATTGTGAGGTCATATTTAATTAACTAATTTGATATCAATCTCTTACTGTCCAATCAAAAAAGAATTGATATCTCTTCATGCAAGGCCATAAGCAAAATCCAAGATTGCCTGTGACTAAAAGTGCCTTGGGGGAACAGGCACTGTTCTACAAGAACTCTCCAAAATTGAAAATTCTGTTTGTCATATCTACAAATTGTACATTATCATTTAAAGCTATGCTAAGACCTCTTTCCACTCTTTCAAAGATCATTATAATGTGGAAGGTACCAATAGTGGCGTAACACTGGACTTGCAGCTTGCAAACCTATATAAAAATCAGGTCACTTTATAAACTATGCGGCATGAGATCTTATTTAATTACCTCATTTGGTATCAACCTCTTACAACCCAACCAACCTGATATCTGCAATTCCAATTTTCTGATTCCCATTTTCAGAGAACTCTCCAGTTCTTAACCATCCCCTTCAAGGCAATATGAACTTTAACTTTTGTGATCTTCTGGAAACCTATCCATAACTTTTGTCCTCCATCATTTGTCAGGAGTACACATAGGCGTACCCAGGAATTTGGAATGGGAGGGGTGGTGATGGTTATAGTCTTTCAACCAAAAAAAAAAGTTGTGTCTTTTCCCGAATTGGGGGGGGGGGGGGGTTTAATAGAAAAACCGATGCATTTTCCAACCAAAAAAACCAGGTCCAAAATCGTAGATTTCTACCATTTTCAGATGCAAGGTGGGGGGTGGGGGAATCCTAACCTCTACCAACTCCCAACCCTCCCTGTTCCAACTCAAGTACAACTTACTGGCTGTAGAATTCAAATGGTTAGCTGCGGGGTATAATAATGGATATCCTTTGGAATTCATAAGCTCTTTATTGCAAAATATGTTGAATATCACTGACATGACTAGCTTCACTTGTTTTATATACAGGGTGATTCAAAATTCCTGTACAAACTTTAAACGTAGGCCAGGAACACAAAAACAAACCGTATTCATAGTGGAATGTATGTCCATAAATGCCACCGGAATGTGCTAGAGGGAATTGTTTGACAATACATTAGTTGGGCAGTGTGATCCATCGTCATTTGACATTAGCTTTGTAAGAGTAGGATGTATCGATTCATTAATGCTAGAGGGCAGATATGCACCTAGCCAATTGGGCAGTGAATGGAAATCAACAAGCCGCTATTGGATTGTATCGTGAATGGTTTCCCCCAATAGACATATGCCCAGTTATCAAACGTTTATGCATTTGCACCAGAGATTGTGTGAAACTGGATCATTCGAAGGAAACGGGCAGGATTGTGTATATTTACTGTCATATTGTAAACATAGAGCTAATAAACATATTGTCTTCCTTACTTGTTGTCTTTTATTTCTGAACCTTAGTGTACCTTCTAGTACATTTGGGTGGCCTTTGCAAACGTATATTCCACTATGAATATGGTTTGAATAAAAAAATTTATAAAAAAATATAAAGCTACTTAAACGAAATAATTACAGATAAAAAAAATTGATTAATTCAACATTATTAACAATGTTTAAACCCAAGATAAGCCTTTTTCTTGATCAAAAATCATAAGAATAGATCTTTTCTAAGATCTATCTTGAACTCTAAAGGAAATGGAACACAAAGATGGGAGAATTCCACTTAAAATCTAGCCTATCATAGTTCCAAAAGGATTCTTTTTTTTTTTTTTTCTTTCCGAAATAAATGACAGAGAAAGCTAAGGGTAAAAGCAACGATGATAGCAATATACTATAGCACTGATGTACATCAGAATAAGCACATGAAGGTGTTATGATGGGTAAAACAAAACAAGTCAGCATATTCTTTATTAACTATATTCATTTAATGCATGGAATATAATGGACTCATCCTTTCCTTTAAATATAATTTTGATTTAACATAATGAATTAATCTAGACCTCTTTTTCTTTAATTTCAAAAAACATTATCTTTTAGTGCCTGAAGAATGTCCATCTTTTAAATGATGCTAACCGGTATAAATACTCTTCATCTGCTATGATTATATTGTTTTGTTAATGTGTACATTGATTTGTGGAATAATTAAAATACTTTTGATAAATTAAACAACAAGAAATAGACTGTTAGAATTGCCAGGAATGTTTTGATAAAAGTATTTTAAACATATAATTAGAAAAAGTTAAACTAATATCTAGTGAACACTAAAGTAGAACTGGAAGCAGGAATGTTGTGATTTGTGAGAAATGCAAAGAAAAAATTACGCATTATTCTTGTGGAGTGTTTGCATTTAGCACCGCACAGCACTGTGTAAGTAGTTGTGTTTGTGATTCGCACTGAAATGAATTAATGTCAGTCAAAAAGTATCTACATTCCGATTTCATTTCCAGTTCAAGACAACATGTTGTTTGCATATGATTCACATTAACTTTCATTTACCATCAGAAGAATCATCATCTTCAGTTGATCCCTGTGTAATTATTGTGACTGTCCTATGTGTAAGATTATTACTACTTTCGTCACTGTGATGTCGCCTACAAAAAAAACAACAGAAAACACTCATTAGTCTTAACTACATCCTTCTGTGCAATTAAAACGTTGCAACGAAATCTGAATTATTTATAATTAATAGTTATCAAGTAGTAACTATTAATGTAATTGATACAGAAATAAATTAATAAATTTATCATACAAATATATCCCATTTCAAACTAAATCTCTAGAGAATACAAATTTTCCAGTTTTTAGAAATATCAAAGATAATTTTCTTGTAAGGTAAAAATAATTGAAACTTCATTAACCTTAACTATGTAAAATATATTAGTGCTTGAATTTACAAATAAAGACCCTCATTAAAGCATACAAAGTTATTTGGCTTTGATTTGTAATCTAAACTTCAATATAAATTTTTGTGATATCATTCCCACACTTTACAACTTTTATTTCTAATCTGACAAATTTAGTGGTTTCACATGGATAAAAATATGTAATTTCTTAAGATACAGAAATTTTTTATTTTTTTTTATTTTATTATCGACAAATTTAATTTCAATGCAATCAAAATTAAAAGATAAAATGTAACAATTGAGATCTTAAAAAACGAAGGGATTCAGGCACCAAAAAGAAAAGTGCGATTTCAAAAAAAGGGTTGTTAAACTTACGTAGTCTCTACAGCATGAGCGTACCGAAGATTTTGAAATGGAAGAGATAATGACGGTCATCGTTGTTCAACCAAAAACAAAAAACTGTGTCCTTTCCCCGAATGTGGTGGGAAGTGATTTACAAACAAACCAATGAACTTTCTAACCAAACAAACAGGTCCAAAATCCTAGATTTCTTCCATTTTCGAATACAATGCCTCCTCTGTCGGTACACTAATGCTCTACAGGTACTAGGTATACTTTCAACAGTGATTCTGGAACACTGGTAGAAAGTTGTTTTACCAAATAGCAATTTCATACTTGAAAATATGTTTACGATTTTCTCTATTTGAAATAAAGAAAAATGCCTCTTTAAATCTGTTTGCTTTTAACCATACTGAATTATTCTAAGCAAGTTCTGCAACTGGAGCTGTTCAGGCTGGATCTGAGGAAAAAGTTCCCTACTCTTGACTCTACCTTTCATGAAGTGGAGTTGCTTAATAAACTAAATAATGAAAATTTGTTTCCTATTAGATTTTCAGCTGCAGGTGGAATGTTTACAATTTACTATAACATAGTTGTTTTAAATGATTTGTAATAGAATTTACTCATTATTCACATTATTATAATAGAATTTACTCAAATACTTTGAACAATTTCACAATTACTCTTTGCAAGTAATATTAATTTTAAATTAAAATTTCTATTTAGTTGTTTTGACAAAATGATGTCCAAAAACATTATATCAATAATAGTAAAATAAATAATGCTGAATTTTGACTTAAAACTCTCACTTTGATTGAATATTTATCATTTATTTACTTTTGTGAACAAACCAATGAATTATTAAAGTCATATTGTATGAAATTTGAAAAATCTAGCTCGAGCCAAAGGTAGAGACAATCCATTACACATAATTATAAATATTTAGTTCTGAATCAAGCTATAAGAATTTAATAATCAACTTAAAAGCAAACATTTATACTTTTTCTTTTTTCTTTGAAAAAAAAACAAAAAAAAAAACAAGATAATTATTGCTTTTAAAAAGTGTCAACAGCAAAGCGGCCCCACAATATGCACAATTTTATAAACACACTTTTATAAACAAAACTTTATCAGAAGCGACCACTTTTGACCCCCCAACTTCCGGTCAGGGAGTGTTCTGATTTTTTGGACGTGGTCATCTATGTTTTGATGCTGAACACAATGGTAAAGGTTTCGGTCCCCTATGTTTTACAGGCAAGTTGTAATCTAGGGACCGCTAACATTGATTTTATGCTGTTTGGATGTCACACTCTGTAGTGGCCAAACGGTTAGATATATTCGAATGAAACCTTCACCATTGTGTTCAGCATCAAAAAGTAGGTGACCACCTGTAAAAAAAATCAGACCTCTAGGACCACTGCCTGACCCCCTCCCCCAAGAGCTTTCTTTCTTTTAAAAACACCTTTAAAAGACAGAAAACACCTTGGGGGGTCAGGGAGTGGTCCTAGAGGTGTGATTTTTTGGACCTGGTCACCTACTTTTTGATGCTGAACACAATGGTGAAGGTTTCATTCGAATATCTCTTATGGTTTGGCCGCTACAGAGTGCGACATCCAGATAGGATGAAAGCAAGAGCGGTCCCCTAGCGGTTTTACAGGCAAGCTGTAACCTAGGGGCTGCTAAAAAAAAGAAATACTAGATTGTCAAGAGCATTGTTGTCATTCTGTTCTCTTTTTTTTTGATGAAAAATAATTATCTTCAAATCAAAGAAATCATTTGTATAAGGGTTCATCAATTTTTTTTCTTTGAATTCTATTTCCCTTTTGTAGTTGTATTTAAACTTGTGATAAGATGACTTCACAATGCTTTTCTAAAGCATAACCCTCAAAATGAGAAAAAAATGGCTTTCAAATACAGTAAAACCTCGATGTAGCGCTCCCGCTTATAGTGCTATCCTGTTCTTTACGCTCCTTTTATACAGTCCCTGGACGCTTTCTATGTACAATAAAACCTCGATATAGCTTGTCCCGCTTATTACACTTTTAGGTCATGGTCCCTTGATGAGCGCAATAACGGGGTTTACTGTATATTACCAACCAATTCTAACTTGTAGATATTAAAGTTAGAAATAGCTCAGCACATTTTATCTCATATCAATGCAACATATATGCCATTTATTATAAACTTTAAATATTGCCATGGTTTGCATGATATTAATGTGTAGTCGAAATGACAGAGACTAACGCCATGGTTTAGTCTAAAGCACACACACAGTTTATTTACAATTATGTACAGGTTTATATACAAATGGGATCGGATTTCTAGAATCTCTCTGAAGCTCTCTATTTGGTCCGTCACTCGGACAGCGCTAGCTGCGACGCTATCTGTTCAGTCCGCCACTTGGTGAGAGGAGAAGACCCGTTGCTGATCGGACCCCCATTCGGCCAATCATAGGATATTAACTGGCCAATCGAGAGGTCTTCTCAACTTTGTATCAATCTTATGTACAGAATTCTACATAACATCCAACAGCAGATGATAAATTATGCTAAACTGTTTTATCTCATTGATTAATTATGCAGCTTTTACTGCTGTAACTATTAATGTTTAATCAAAATATTTTAAAAGCAGTCCATTTTGGTAATTTGCTTTACATGCTATGTCTGAGCTGCTATATTAGATATTATATCAATCCCATTATATCAATGTTGATATTATTTTAGTAGAAAGATAGGATATATAAAGACTTACTTGATGTATAATATCATTTAATGATAATAATAAAGCATGAGATTTCAGTTGATTGCAATACAGAATTAAGTTAAAAACATTTAGAATTATTAGTAGGCAAACAATGATAATCACCTGGGGGATGCACCTGGAGATTGGCCAGGTGTGCTGGGTGATACTCTCCTTGGTGGAACAGGTGGGGGGACTCGAATCTTTGCTCGCCTACTTGATTGAGGAGAATTCCTCGGTGAAATGAGAGGTGACCTACTATTCGACTGAAATAAAAAATAATGATTAAAACACTGGTTTCAAATCAATACATTTCCTTAAGTTTTCTCAAAAATAACAAACAAATTTTAGTAAGCAATTTTATAAAAATACTAAAGACAGAACATAAAGAGTTTTATGTGAGTACATTTTGTGTAAGTTTCATTCCTAGTTTGGGCCAAAAAATAAATTAACATGAATGAACTTGTCACCACTGGGCTTTTTCTGCACCTAAGTCAAAGAACAAAAATTCATTGTTAAAAGGATTTTTCCAATCAAAGAAATTGCTGTAGCAGTAAAAGGGAGTTCCAAAAATTATTTCAAAAACTGCTTCATCGATTTTTGATTGCAAACAAGTAATGGTTTAGATTCACTTGGAGATCAAACTGAAACAAAAATATGGCAGTTGTTTGCTAAGTTTATTTTCCATCAATTTCTATGGCATTAGTCTGCTATTTAATGAAACAAAACATGCACAACTGTTAAGGTTTCTTAACTCTCTTCCATTTGAAATTGACACGAAAGCACAACTGTACATGTTTGATAGAGAAGAACTTCACTGTTTCAATCATGTAACACAGGATTGCTGACAAAAGAATTTCATTTTCCCCCCACAATACTCTATAAATAATATAGATTAAATTTCTGGAAATACACTTTTAACATTGCTTATATATATTTTTTATTTTTAATGAGTCTCTTAAGACAGATGCTTCAAATTGATTCCAGGAGCTACACATGCCTACAACAAAGATCTGGAGAAAAAATTTATTTTATGGAATTATTTTTTCATTAGGGGCTTAGCATTTAAATCAGTACAAAATAATACTTAAAGAACATCATGATAATCTTTCCAAAATATTAGCAGCAACAATTATTCTATGTCTGCAAAGCAATAACAAATACTCAATTCTTAAATTTACAATTCAAGTCAGCATTATTATACTTTTAAATATTAAAAATGCTTTGCGGTACATAAATTCATAATATCTTTTTCAACTGTTCTGCATTGCCCATTACATCTGGCTTTTCACAGATGGTTAACGACAAAACAAAGAGTAATTTATCTAAAGTTAATTTTATGGTTTGATTTGTCTTTTATATGGATGTTTTAGACATCTAATACTGATTTTATTTCTGTTCATTATTTCCAATAAAATACAACGTTACAGTGAATTTACGACTTAATTTAAGAATTAACATACAGGGTTGATTATGTTACAAGTGAATGATTCTTAACATTCACAACTTCATAAAAATCCTCAACACAATGTTCGATCATGTTCTATCAGATAGCCCTTATTTCAAACTATTCCCCTGCATCGCAATTTCCATTCCAAAAAGACTTCTTCTAAGAGACACCGTATCAAATGCCTCCCATTCCTGTCTACAGGCTTTCCACAAACAGTCCAACAAACGTGGTTGCCTACTTTGAAGGGCTCGTTTTAATAACCCAAATTCACAAAAGTCCATTGGGGATGGATCCAGCACGTTTCTCTGATAGTAGCAGGAGTTAACTTTAATGTTGTTACTCACCTTTCGAATCTGGAATTTTCCCTTACAGCAGTATCCAGGAATGATCATGAAACCTCTCCAATAACATTCTCTACACTCTTGGTATCATTTTTGATAATTTTATTTCACCCTTGGCCTGTAATATATTGCTCTGGGCTTGTTACAGACCCTTAGGTACAAATATGCCTTGTCCAAAGTCAAAACAAATTTCCATTTATCACCAGACAGATAGTGCTCTTATAATTTTCAGCAATTGGTACATAGCTCTGCAACATGTCTCAGCAGCAGCTTAAGCACACGAGATTTGTGGCATTTAACCAGTTGCAGTTTCTGGCGAATTATGTTGTGTACCGCCGAATGAGAGCCCTTACTTGTCTTAAAACAATCCTTTGCATTCTCGGATTCTCTCCCATGACCAAAAGCTTCACTTTAGCAACCATCTCCGAAGTTTGACGAGGTGTGGGTCTCTGTATCGAGGGTCCTGGTTCGCCTAATATTGTCAGTCTTTGACTTTTCTGTTTTTTATTTAATATGATGCTCACCCCTCCTTTGAAAAGTGCAATTGCCAAGTTTTGGACATGCTTATAATCGCAAAATATGAACATTTGGCATCGGAAAGGTCAGTAATATAGCCCTCCCACAATCGATCTATTTTCAGTGGCATTGTAATCGACATACTATTACCAATTAATGAAATGTTAGCTACTACACTACCTTCATAACCCTTGGACAAGTCACAGGTGTGTATCTCATATGCCCTGAAATTTTCCATATTGAAATTGTTCACTTGTAGAATATCAACCCTCTGTATTTTTTGATTACCATGGTTACTGCATTGCTGTTATAAAACTGAAATATCTCTGCCACGCACCATCGCAATAAGTATATTTCTCAAAGATGAACCACCTTGAGATTTGTGAATATTGATTGGCAATACCATCCGAGTGCTTAAGAGTATATATCCATAAAAGATTTAGCTGAAAAGCTGAAAATTTATGGCAGATATCCACGTCACAATTTTGAGATTGCACCCGACTTCTAAGCTCACCTAAAAAGCCTAAATATTGTGGGAAGAAGAATTTGAATGGCATATGTAGTCATGATCTAGGACCCCTGATTGGTGCTTATCACAAGGTCCCAGGCTGATCTGTTCAAGTAGGGGGGAAAATAAAAATTGTGAATTCTCACACTATGCCAAGATAACAGTACTAACTATTTCATAGGAAAACTGGATGGCCTTTTTAAATTCTAAAACCGTAATACAAGTAAAATTGCAAACGGATAAAACAACTGCCAAATCCAAATGTAAAATCTGCTTCAAATTACATTGTACCTTAAAAATTTAAGTTATAATGCAAAATGTTTTATGCAACCAGTTAAAACTTATAGTAAGAATACAATCAGAAAACATCCTGAAAATACCTACCCTACTGTCAGCAGTTTCTGACCGTGGAGATAAAGCTAAGGCCTGTAAACATGATGTCCAGCTGTTGCTATCCTGAAAAATACAGAAAAAAATATAACTTTACTTTTGAAAATTTGAAATTGTTTTACTTCAGTCTTACAGTATCAATTAACTGGCTTTCATTTAAAGCAATCATTACATATTTTAGTAAGTATTTAAAATGTTTATTTAGTATATAATGAATGTTTCCTCATTAATATGTAAAGCAAACCAGTGCGGGACCAATGGTTCCTACCAACAAAAAAATTAATTTTTATTTATTTTTAAGTCTTTAATCAAAAAGTGATCCCATACATACTGCACTTGCATTAATCGTGCACGCAAAGCAAGGTTTGACAGTGATGCATAGAAAGCTCTGATAATCAAAAGATCTACAAGATCCAGAGAATTGCAATGACTATCAGTTACAAAGGCAGCAGAGAACACTTTAATGGTCAGAACCAAAAAAAGTTTCAAGCAAAAACTCACTCCAGATAAAGAGTGCCAGAGGAAAATCAGCACCGAAGAACCAAGATAGTAGATCCCAGAACAAGACGAATTGTGAAACCAACAGAGAAAATAAAGGAACCTACAATAAGAACTGCCTAGGCTAGAGTTTTCCAATCTTTCTGATATAGTTTTTTTTTTTTTTTTTTTTTTTTTTCCACAATATGAGCAATTCAAATTACCAAGAGCCATAGTGCAGAATCTCAGTATAATAAAGAAACACCAACTCACAATAGCTAACCAAAAACTGAAATAGAGTATAGATGTGCAGCCAGCATTAGAGAAACAAAATGAACCATGTACAAGAGCAAGTAGATCACCCCATTTAGAAAACCCTTAATCTAAATACCAGTGTAGCCTGTCTACCTTATAAGGGAAAAAGCCTGAGTTCAAAATAAGAATATTATATATAGAAAAGGAGAAAAACAACATACCCAGTATTCTACATAAATTCAGCTGTCGTAGTACAAAATGCAGCCTGACCAGCCAAAAGGAGATGTGTAAGCCTGAATCAGGCATTTTGTTGCAAGAGTAAACAGAACAGATAAGTCGGAGGGAAGTCCTTTTCGAAGATGAACCCATCTCAGTTGAAGAATTCCTGATGGGGATTTTATCTAAAAAACTATTTTATTATATACTGAAATCTCTGAATCATAGTGTTATCCAATTCTTAACTAATTCCAAGTTATACTTTAAATCTGATTAAATTCATATAAAGAGAAAAAGAACCAAGAAGATTGAAACATTTTCAAGCAATTGAGTGAACAATTATTAATTAATTTTTTTTATAACAACAATAATAGCAATTCACAATTAAAATTACCAATTTACAAATATTTTAGTTAAAATGGTCTTTTCATCTACATTTTCCATCAACTTCAAATTTTAAAAATGTAGCTAAAAAAATGTATTAATATATTTATAAAGAAGGTATGAAGGGAAAAAAATGCAGATAAAACCATGTTTATTTTTTAACTCATCTATTTAATCCACAGTTTTAAAAGACTTAAAAGAAATTAAGAATACACATGGTTCTGTGGATTATTCTTTAGATGTATAAAACTTAAGATATTTTTTTTTGGAAGACAAGATTATATGATGGGGAAATATATCCTTCCCCGAACCTAAGCAAGTTTTAGTGTGTACTGATTTGCTATCCCCACCCTCACCCAACCTCCATAGCTCTGACATCCCTGAAAGGAATTCCATTAACTCTGTTATTCTTTATCTTTATTTTGCAGTATTAGTACTTTTCTACATCCAGTAATAGACAATAATATTGCAGCAAGATATAAAATATTTCTTTTTATAAATCTCTTTATATCTAAAGTAAGAGAAATCCGATTCTGGATAATAGTTAGGGATTCATTCAGAAACATTCATAGGCCCAAATGAAACTTTCAACAAGATGATTGTATGAATATTGATAACCTTGCAATAATCACAACTGTTTTAGCTTTTTCTAACAAAGAAAATTCTAATACACATTGAAAGGTTTGCTCTAAAGAACCTGTTAGTTACTTCTTAAATTAACTTTGAATTTTATGAATGTATTTTAATCTGATATGCTTGCTTTTAAATTTACTTCCTTTTTTCCCCCCTTTACACAGTACTTTAGTAGACCACTGAGACTTTATTGGTAAAATCAGATTTAAATATCGTTTCACATCAACTGTAATTTCAAAATAAATTAGAAAAAGCTTTAAACTCAATAGTCAGTGGGTAAAAAACCAATGATTACATATTTCATTATTACAATACAAGCTTCACGGAATTAATGGGGTTTTTTTTTAAACATTAAGTACAACACAGTTTCTTTTGTTTTGTTTGTTTTTTTAAATAAAAAAAAAGTTAGCATAGTATAAGCAAAGCAATATTAACACACAATAGTATAACAATGGCTACATTTTATGTCAATCCTTTCTAATCAAACCATTAAGAATTGATTATACTATCAACCAGATATTGTAAACTAATTCATAATTCCAATTATGATTCTGTAATTGGATAAACCCTACAATTTTACAAACTGAATATTGTAAGTATTGTTTAAAGATATTCAATATGATCTGAAAGCGTAAACTTTTTGTTAAACTGGACAAAAAGAAAACAACTTCAGTTTAGCAACATATTATTAAATTACTGAAACCTAAGTTACGTTGAATTGGATTTCCTCAAAAATCTTGTTCCATCTGTTATTATCTTTTTAATAACGTTTCCATCACAATTGCAGTCTTTCCTATTCATTAATATTTGTCCAAGTGAATGATTTTATTGATGGATCACTTATTTTTATTTCACTTCAGAATGTTTTCTCCTCAAAGGAGACAAAGGTGTAATCCATGAAAATGTGCTTCGAGATTATTTTGCTTGGAACTGAAGTTTTTGGCTAAAAATATAATATTTAAAGTTGAATCACATTTTAAGATGATTCCAAGATTTTTTTTTTTTAATACTAACTAAAGTTAAATACCCATTTATTTTACAATTTTAAGATATGACACTTTAAAAAACAGATAGCTTAAACACAGATCAGAGATGTGTAAGCCTAAAAAGTTTTTGAAAATTGGCACTGTAGTTTTTATAAAAATGAGATCTTTTCACTGAGGTCTACTGAACCTCCTTTGAAATAGCATTGATCATTATAATCAACAGCATCAGATGGGAATTAAAATATTAAAAAAAAAGTTAATAAAAACTAGCAAATAATTGAAGGATAATCAAGTCATAATATGAATTCTGCTGGGTGCAATGGATATTTTTATTGGTTTTAATGTTAGAAATGTGCTAGACAACATTTGTATTTTTTCAATGCAGTACTTTGACAAAGCAACTTTACTAAAAAAAACAAACAATAATCCTGCAAAGATTTTTTTTCAATGTCGGCAGTCGTAGTTTTCCTTCTTCTAGTTGTATTTGACAGTTTCAATATTGTTAGTTTGCTTACAAATTATATTTTGATCCTTTTGCAACACATAAGCAAATTACTGTTAACAGACCTACTGAACTATTCCAAAGGTCAAAACAACAAGAAAAATTTCACTCTGGAATTCACCATCATTTCACCATAAAGAGAAAGCATTAAAATCATTGTTGGAGCTTTGAACTTCAACTATTTACAGCTGAAGAGTGTCTGTAATGACTTTCCTAATCAGTTTTTTTTCCACTGATATTCACTGTTGACCTAGTGTATTGACAGTAGAACGTATAAGCTGCTAAGAGAAGAAATAAGCCATAAAAGACAAAGGTGGGAAAACAATATACTAGGTATATTGACCATATTTTTTGTTTTTGTTTTTTGGTACTGAATAGATAACATCACTTTGCTTGCTACTGCAAGAACTATTCCACAGATCACTTAAATGTCAATTTAAATACATAACTGAATATTTAAGGTCATCCTCTTTGTACAAATAATTAAAGAAACGCATGGTACATTAAATAATACTGTTTGTGGCAAAGGCTTAAAACATTACCAGTGCTTAATTTTATTATCCAATTATCAATTAAAGTATCAATAAAAATCAAGCTTAATCGATTTATAACAGTGCCTGCATCCTTAAAATGAAATCCAATGGAAAGAATCCTTATCCATGGATAATGAGATAACAGGAATATTTCAAGAATGTATAACAATTTGTAATGCATTAAAACCTACAATTGATTGCTGTAAAAATATGAAAAATAAAGTTCTGAAATTCCCAAAACATACACATCTAGAAATAGGTCATTCATATCTGTCATCTCTTTAGATATCTCTTGTAAAAAGCAAAGAAGCGTTTTTCTCTTTCTCATTCTACTAAAAACATTATTAACGATAGCTATACTGAATAATCAATTTGTCCCTGTAGGATTTTAAATTTTTGTAATACTTTCCTAAGTTAACAAATAAATACTCTGTAACAAATACTGCAGAGCCAACCATTCTATGGCGAATAGGAAACAAAGAATTAACAAATGAACAAGCCACCCACTTACACACCACTTTACTGATAATGCACAGCTGGGTTATCAAAAGTGAAAATAATTTAGATTTTCGTTGTTCCCATCATCAATCGATTTTTGAGCACAGGTTCAGTAAATGGAATTGGAATCAAACTTCACTAAAGCCTAAACTAATCAATAACTCTGTCAATTTTGGTATTCAAACCACCTCCAAATGAATAGTGTACAAACAACCAAACAATCTCTCCTTTATAGATGTAAGATAATATAAGGCATTTAAAACATATTATTTTTAGTGACCAAAAGATGATAAGGCCAAAATTTATAAGTTCCTGTGAATGTGAGTTTCAACCAAAAAAAAAAAACACACTGAGATTAAGAATCTATGTCAGTGATTGTCAATTTCAAATTCACCCCTCTCCAATTTTAAAATTTAGATGCTGTATGGATGGGGATAAGGTTCCTGTATCATCCCTTTCATATTTCAATGTAAAATTTATGTTGAAATGTATGAGACACTTACTAACTAGTATGGATAATTTTTGTTTGTTCATATTTTAGAAAGTTTTTAAACTTCATTGAAAGATAAATAATTCTGATCGTTAATATTAATTATTTTTAACTGTTAATAAGATTATATCATGCATCTTCAAAGTTATGATAAGCATAATTCAAGTTTTGTCTCCAACAATCCTTTGTCAAATAATCCTGTTTTTTTAAGACATAAATCACTGACATTAGCAAAATTTCTTTGTAAATTATTTTGACATTTGTAGTTTACTTTCTTCAGCTTTCTTTCATCCTTTTTACTTATTTTATTAATTCTGATAGTGACTTCGGTCAAGGCGGCAGCAGGCACATAGCCAGGATTTTGTTTGGGGGGGGGGGGGGGGGCCATTACATTAAATTTTTATAAATGACTTTGCTGTCTTTAAATGAAACTTTAAAAGTAAAATGATCTTAATACTAAAAATCTATGGCGAGAGAAGGCTCTTTGAATTTCATCAATTACACATACACACTTGAACATTTACACTATCTTTTCTTTTTTTCTTCCCTGAAGGAGAGGGGTATCCAGATCCCTCAGATCCACCACCTGGCTACGTGCCTGGTGGTAGCCTTTCATGAAGGAGGTGTGTCAGAACCTGGGTTGACAATTTGTCCTGTGTTTGTCTGATTCTTTATCTTTCCCTTCAGCTCTGATGCCATTCTATAATGGCTTCCTGAGAAAGGCAATTGGGAAACCTCCTCAGTATCTTTCCCACAAAATTAAAGGAGGGAGAGCAGAGAATCTTATCCGGAGGGCCCTTGGATGGCAAGTTGAAGGAAACCCTTACGAGTTGCTCCGAATAAGAAATAAAGAGCTGTGGACCCAAAGGATGCAGCAGAGACTTGCCGACATCTTTCAAGGACAATATCATCCTTGGAAGCCTCAACTCGACAAGTATAGATGAGAATGAGTGAGCGAACAGGAAAACGATAGTGACATCAGAACCCTCCTATGCTTTTACTTCAATTGTTTTCCTTGGAATTCAATATTTAATATCCTTCTCTGACTTATCAAGAGATTTTCAAACCATTTATTTACTTAAAATCTTTCCTCTTTAAGCTGAATACTCGAGTCTTATTTATTTAATCCGCATTTTTTGTTCCTCTATTTGCCAATCAAATTTGAGTTCAATGACTTCTTGTTATCCTAGATAACAGACATTTTCAGTACTTTCTTACTAAGTTCTATCATTCTATAAAATTTCATTCTTATTTAAAGTCACTTTAAATTCAACTTTCCCAATGAATTCAATCAATTCACTTTTACTTAACATTGTAAAATAGATGCAATCAATAAGAGTCTTCCACAAATCTCTTAACCAACTATGCTTCATTATTTCAGACATTACAATTTTAATTTTACGAAACCAAAAGAAGTTCTTATCCTAAATTAGAAGTATGAAAAATCTGAAGGCACAATTTGTATACTTATAGCACCCAGTACTGCTGGGAAAAGGTAATGTTTTGTCCACTGTATTTCCCTCCAATCTCCCTCAAGTTACACCAGAATTTCACTATTGACACATTTGAGGATCCAACAAGGAGCAAAGCTTTTAAAATGGGGTTAGAAAAGAAGGTGGAGGAATGTTTCCCACCTTCTTTACTTTTATGCTCTATCCTAACCTTTGCCACAACCCAACAGCACTGAAAGCGACATTTTAAATATCCAAAAAATTCCCGTATGCTTTTGAAAATGTGTGGAAACACTGCATGACTCCCTCTTGATTTCCACCTACATCTTAACCTTTCACTCAACTTAACGGTGTGCCATACAAAGTTTGGCAGCTTGAAAAAAACCACAGAAGATTACAATTATGATAATAATAACGAAATGATACCGAGTGTATTATTTCACAGCTAGTATTTAAAACTACTAAAATTACTTTCTAAAACCAGATTATTTCAAAATTCAATCTTTTAAGAATGTACAAAACATGTAGAGATGCACTGAAGTTTTAGAATTTTTTGAGTTTATGAGGTTGATATGAAGTAAAGAATGCCAATAAAGTATTACCCTTTTTTTTTTTTTTTTTTTGACTGTATAAAAAACTGCCGATTCATGATATACTTATTCTTTCTCAAATTTCCAGAAAGGAATATATTTGCTTATTTTGGATCCACTTTAGTCCAGAGCAAAGAAAATTTTTAAGATTTCTTTTTTTTTTTAAAGATTTAAATTACTACCCCCCCCCCCCCCCCCCAACTCATTTTTTGAAAATATTTGCACTAATTTTATTTTATTTTGTTCCCATGTTTCCAATTTTTTATACACAAAACAAGAAAACACTGAGCATTTGTTAGATCTCAATAGTTCAGATGAAGTAAACTAAGAGCGATTTTATTTCTTTTTATGAATTTGAAATTCTACTGTAAATTTATATAAATCTGAATATTACTTATTGTGCAATTCAACAATTGGCTGTAATGCATTCAATTGTACAATTTTCAATTTCAATAAAGTAACAGAACAATTAAATTAGTTATTCATTTACATTTTTGAAATCCCGAAAAACATACATTTAGAAAGTATTTTCGTAGTCGGATTCACTGACTGAAGCCTTTAAATTGTCAGGCAATTTTATAAAGAATTTTTATTAAAGAAATCCTTTATGCATTGATTACTCTAAACATAATCTGTATATTGACTGCAGTCTGTAATCTTTAGAATAGCAAGCATGAATTTGGTTTCATATACATCATGGTACAACTATCCAAACTTGACAATTTCAGTTTTTCTTTATTTATAAATATTTCGATGAAACCTTCTTTTTCTTTTAATATTACTTAAAGGATTATTTACTAATATTTCATTACAGGTCGCTTTACACTTGAATTGCTGGTCAAACTGCTGAAATTATGCTAAAACTTCTGCACATTCCAGTGATTGTTGAAACTAAATTTTATTCGAAACAGAAAAGAAAAAAACTATCTCAATAGAAAAGGAGAATCAGAAGTTTAAGAAGAGTTTGTGATAATTTTATCTGATATTTCTATCTTGTTAATAATTAATTTCTCTTTAATCATTATCCTGGACTTCATTATTCTGCAGTGAAATTAAGTATTTAAAAAAGAAAGCTAAAGATTTTTCACTTTGCAATGGGGTTTTAATAAATACTATAATAGCATGAAATGTACAACTCTTGGAAGTTATCTGCTATTGTATCACCATTATCTTGATATTCCGAGTACCAGGCTAATCTAGTAATGTAAACCGATAATCTAATAGATTTAAGAACTTATGAAGTAACACTGAATACTGAAATTGTATACAATTATTACAGATTAGTCCTAACATTTTTTTTTTTTTTTTAAGGATTATGAGATAAAGAAAATGGTTAAAATGAATTAATGGCTTAGAAAATTGTAAATACTATAAAAAAAATGCACAAATACAATGCTGGAAATGCAAGAAATCAAGAAAGGAGCTGCATGAGCAAAAGAATTAGCGAAGAATGTATAACATAAAAAAAAAATTAACTGCAATACAAATAAATTGAAAGAATGATTTAGAAAAGAATAAAGGATTCTCAAAATACAGGCAATTACAGAAATAGCAACAAAGAGGAAAAACAACTCAAATTGAGCATAAAATTCAGGACCATCTAATACTCCAGTCACTAACAAGAAAAATTATAAGACAAGAAGGTATATATTAGACAGAGAAGTGCTCATAAGTTACATTAAAAAAAAAAAAAAAAAAAAAAAACGGAAAGTGGAAGCATATGACAAAAACTGAAAAATAGAAAATGATTTGAAGTAAAAGAATAGAAACAAACAAAAATGTACTTCTTTGAAGAAGACATTTCAAACCTATATCACATGTAAATCTTTGAACCCAGTTATAACAAAGTTCAATTGAAACCAGAAGTCAATAAACAAAACATCTCTGTTGATAATTAAATTCCAGCAACAATTTTAAAGAAGCTTAGAATGTTGCATGCAGTTAATTCTTCCTGAAACAGTAAGTGTATCGATAAATAAGAGAGAAAGTTTTTGTTTGGTTGTTTTGATACAATGCCACCATTTCTCAACAGATCTTTATCAAATTTGTCATGGAGTTTCAGATGCATTCCTAGAATAATGCATGAACATCGAAAACCTGGATCCAGACTAAGGGGTGTAAACAGGGGAACTTTCTTGAAGGGTATACATATCTCTGAAACTGCTTTAGTTGGAAACACAAAATTTGGAGTGTTCTTTGTCAAAATCAAAAAGATACGTATTCGATGAATTTTCCATATTTGCATCATAAGGGGTGTAAACGGGAAGGAAATGGAACTTTCTTATAATCACATTTTAAGGCCCCAGGATGCACCAATCCTTTACACCATGTCAGAAACCACGAACTGTGCAAATTTCAGACTGTTATAAATGGATTTAAATATTAAAATGCATGTATTTTTAGAATTTAAACTTTAATTTATTTTTAGTTCTAAATTTCAGTTTTTAGTTTACTTGATGTAATTTGGTCTTTTGAATAAATAAAATATTTTTCACGTTACATACACAGAGCTTCCAGAGTGAAGCGACAAAATATAATAAGTTTTACTACAAAACAGTGATCAAAAGTTAATAATTAAACATAAAAAGAAAACTTAAGATTTTCACTACTGATGATACCAGTTGACATTGTAGGTGTATCAGAGTATTTCCCATTCTGTTTGAGATATGCATTGACAAAAACTGTTAATAATGTGTAGAAAAGATCTATTTTTCAGATTTTTTTTTTTAAATTCCTGTTCACTATTCAATGGTAATGATTATGGGGGAACAATCAGCATTAAATAAAAGATTTTAAAACATGACTGAGGAGGAAATCAAAGCAATGTTGCCTGAAGATGGTGGTATTAGTTGTGGTTAATCTGAATGTTCCTCAGATTTTGAATTTTTTAGTTCTGATGAACAGGATTTGATATTCATAATGACGAGTTCCTACAAACTTTACCTAAAAGAATGACTTAAAATAAATATTATTTACAATAAAACATTAAGTTTATATTTTTTCCTTTTATTTTATTGATCTATTGGTTGATTAAAGTTTTGATAAATAAATATCAAAGTTATTAATACAATTAATAAAAAAGTTAGACAACAAATAGCATTTTTTAATTCAAATAAAAATTTAATTTCAATACCTGAATTTGCTATGAAGCTACAAGCTGCAGTAAAAGGGTTACGTATGTGTTCATTGAAATGTCATATTATATCTGATACACAAACATCAAGCAACAGGAATTATATTCCTTAAATTGGGGAGTACTCATTTGTTCTACTCATTACAGTAGAATATTTCCATTTTTAAATTAACGGCTAGGAACTATAACTCAGCATTTCCAGAATAACAATAACACATATTTGATCTCAAATTTGATTTGTCCATTAATTTCAATTCTATCATGAAGTTCTATGCATTAGTGTGTCACAATTTGTTAGAAAGAAACAAATGATTTTGTTTGTTTTTTTCCTTTTCTTCCATTAACTTCAATCCTTAATCCAGGTCTCAAACAACATCAAAAATGCAAGAATATTCTCCAATTTCATTCCACAACAGACACATCAATAGAACAGCAATACTTTTCAATGCTCCTAAAACCTAGTGACTGGCAGGTTCTAAATTTTCAATAACATATCCGTTTTCCAACATGTAAGACTAAATTAAATAATCTCAAATTTTATTACTAATACGTATAATACAATACAAATATGTATTATCTATTACTTATTATTTAAGATATAAATTAACTTTTCTGACATCTTAAAAATTCATTAAATTAAAAAAAAAAACATTTTTTTAGATCACATTTGTTAGAAAAATTCACCGGTGATCACATGGAATAAAATATTAACCCGGCAGTGGTTGCGATGGGTCTGTGAGACCCATGTGTTTATATTTTCATTTTTACTTATAGATGGGAGCTCTTCCCAGGATTGTCTTTTTCAGTACCTTTCTAAAACCACATAACGTTTCATGGGACAGTTTTGGCGGAATATAATTTGTCCCGATCTGAAGGAAAAAAAATACTTTGGGTCCTGTAGACCCAGTGCGACCTTTCGTGTAACTTTTTGTGCATACAGGGAAAAGTTGTTTTATATACATTAAATGTAAAGTTTCTCGTATGGACTTCTAAAGTTATTTTGAACTATTTATTTATTCTGCAGTTATTTATTAAACTAGTTTATTTATTTTAGGCCTATTTTTTGATTTCTTTTTTAATTTTTTTAATTATTTCTTCTTTCATGAGTTGTTTCTATGAACAGTTTAGTTTCGTCCTGATTTTACTTCTTTTTTTATTATTTTGAAGAGATGAAATCCCTCAGTGATAATAAAATAAGGAGAATACATTTAGAGTCGCTTTTAGAGTGTGAGGAAGAGTCAACAGATAATGATGATAGTGAAGATGAAGACTGCGGAGAATGCATTACAAAATACACACACACACACACACACACACACACACACACAAAATAGAACAATATTTACTCAAAGCAATCAGTTAGAAATAACTAATTTTTCATTAGTTTATCATAATTTAAACCAAAAATATTTTTATACCTTATTTTTCTATCAATTATGTAATCAATACACTTTTTATCCGTTTTTTTACAATGTTTTCTTAAATACTCTTAATCTATATATTTATACATATATTATTATAAATGATTATAATAAAAATCTTAAGAAACACCCAAACAATGATATTATTATTAACAAATATCTAAAACGTTGAAATTTTGAAAGTATTTTTGTTTAAAATGAATGGGTCTCACAGACCCATTGCGACCATTGGTGTTTCAAAAACGGGCGCGACCACTGCCAGGTTAAAACATTGTTTTTTTTTTTTTCCCCAGAAGTGTTTGAAATTTACTTCCCCCTCCACTTCATTAAATCTACCAATTTGATGAGAATCACCTATATACATCAGTTTTAGGAGGAATGTCTTATTACTATTAAACCTAACAGTTTAACAATTCTACAGTAAGAACACATAAAATATGCCATAAGAATATATAACAGTAAAAACTAAAACAGACAAAATTTGGTGTTTTTATTGTTCTGATATAAAAAATGCAGTCAAACTACAAAGCTAAACAACTCCATATATAAAATTCTTAATCGTTAATTAATTATCTTAACAAAAGCCAAAATTATCAAATGTATATCTTTTAAATAGGGTCTTAATAGACAAAGGAAATACAATTAAATCTATTTCAATTCTTGAAATAAATTAAAAAAATTTGCAACCTAATTAGTTACGTTTTTAATTAATTAGATGAATATTTCCTTTTGAATTGGAATAAATAATAGCTAGTCAACCAAGCATTTAATGCATAATCCTAACAATTTTTCTTCCACGGATCAATCAAAATTCTGCTCCACTGCTTTCCTCTTGTCTTCTCATCGGCCAATAAAAGCTTTTATTTGGGAATTAGACCTAAGCTCAGTCTCTAGGATTTAAAATACTTCTTAGATATTTTCAAGAGATGAATAATTCAGCTTTCTCAGTTGTATTCAGATCATCCTATATTTTCCTGCAATACGATTAAAGCAATAAATACACTTTTGAAACATGAATGTTTTATAAGTCTTCTGCAATCATATTAATTATCTTAGATTATTTTTTTAAGTGAGGTTAAGAGTGCCGTACGAGTTGTGCAGAAACATTTGGGTAATCTTTAAAAACTGAAAACTTGCCGATGTTGAAAGTGCAAATCTGTAAGGAAATTGAGCAATGTGAAAGGAACCAAACGTTATGGAGTTACTAATATTTGTAATTAATATCATTTAATAAATGTTTATGGTTTTTTAAATCTTAATAATCAAATTATAAAATTTTGACTACTTTGTCTTTAAAAAAAAAAAGAAAAAAGAAAAGAAATAAAATATATAGCAGGATTTACAAATAAAAGGGAGGAGATAAGACAATTCCACTACTTTAAACATTTATTTCATGTTTGTAATTGTTTCTAACATTAATAATATTAAGTCGTATTATTCATAAAAGGAGTTTCTCTCTAATAAATTTTCACAAAAGGTTACTTTGCTTCTGTGATACCAATGCTGAATTTCATTCAATTAGTGAATTTTAGTGGAAAAAGAAGCAACTTAATATTAGATAAACTCATTTATAGAGGTTGGGAGTATCCACTATCTATCATATCTATGATCTTTATAAAAATCACCGTTATAGTAAATAATAAATGAAATTCTCAAAGCAAATTTTGAAGCATAAAATGAATAACATTATAAAGGCCACTAAGAGGATGTAAAGCCATTTTACATAGGAGGAAAGGTCAATTTCTGAAATATCACAGTATAAGTCATTTTAAGAAGAAAAAAAGTTTATATGAAGATATGTCCTCTTTACTGTTTCCAAGATAGAGCTATTGGAACGTATGGTATTTTTAATTTGAAGCATAATATTGCCCTTTCCTTCAGTCATAATGTTTCATAGTCTGAAGGTTTTTATTTTTGGAGTTGGAAGAGTGAATTCTACAGAAAACTAGTGGATATGAGATGAACTACTCTATCGCAGAATGAATATTAATACCTGCATGAAGAAACATCAAGATGCACTCAGACAAGCAACACGCCACAATTCAAATTACAAAATGCATTGATGCCAACGAGTGAATTTTTGAAACTCACTAAAAACTGTAGGAAGCTGTCACTTGAACATTAAAATTTAAAACAGTATCTTTTTCTTATCAATACTTTTGATTAGAATCAATACTTTTATCTAATCAATACTTTTGCAAGTGTACATTCATATAGCTTTATTTCGGAAACCATTCAGAATAGGAAATATATTCGTATATTTTTTTTCTTCTTCTTACAATGAATGATACTATGGCCATCAAGAATATAGATCTTTCCTCTGGGTATATCTAGTATAAAAGATAATTATTAGAAAATTAAAGTGTGAAAAAAAATTATAATTTGCTTGCTAACTTTCAAATGCCAACAATAATTATTAAATTATGAATGAACAGTTAAAATCTATAAGTTTTTCTCAATAGTCAGCTATTTATATATATATCAACAAGTGTACTGTTTACTGTAATAGTTATTTACGGTCCTAGGTTCCTCACTTTATGGATTCAATTTTTTTCCAAAAAGGCAGTTCAAATATTATATAAGCATGGGGGGGGGGGGGGGGTTAAGCTTTGTTTATTTTTGCTGACAAGGGGGGAGGGGGAATCAGAGCAATGCTCACATAAATCAGACATTTGTTTCCCTCAGTATTTCATGTGTATTTCAGTGGTATTTACTGTTAATAATTTGGCAAATCTTATTTAAACACAAGGAAAATCTGCTCATTTTTATTTACAAGGGTGGAGGGGGGGGTCTATAATGATTAAAATGTGCTTGCATAATACTTGAACGGCCCCAAATCAATAGTGAACTCATATTGAATAGCATTCATCTACATTAAAGTTTTGTTTTACAAGATCAGTGCTTCTCCAGTGATGACTGGAAACTTTTGCCAGATAAATGATCAGTCAGAGTTAAACTCTTCAATTGGTGCAGTGACTGCAGATTGTAAGATTCTTTTTCATTCAATCTACACTGGACCTCAAACAGCCTGTTCAAGAGGAATATTTGACAGTTCTTGAAGAACCATGATTGTAGCACTTCATATAGGTTGCTTTTAGCTCTTGTATACAAAGGTCTATTATGTTTCAAATCAACAGCAATCTTACATTTGCTCTATTTCTTCATTAACAGATCCAATATGTATCAAAATAAAGAGAGAGATCCTTTTAATAATCTAAACTTACTACTTTAACTTTTAGCTTTCTAAAATTTTTGTTCTAAGTCAGTTTTGTTTCCTATGCATATTAAGGGATATGGAGGGCTGATAGCTACATATAATAACAAATTCAACTATACACTACCCATTCTGCATAATAACTGAATGTGAAGAAGCCTATCCACATGTCTGAATTCCTGAACATTCTCATAGATATGTGTTTGTTTCATTGACATGGCTACTAAATTAAATGTATTTTGGTAGGGCTACATTACAACCCTTTTCCACACAGAAATTATATAACAGTGTTGAAAGACTGACCTGTTGGTCAATGTGTGTGGCATTTTCCAAGATCATACAATGGGTGCAGGGCCTACTGGACAAGAAATCAACAAGCACTATCCACAAGAACAGTTCATGCCCTAACGTTACATCACCAGTGTTAACATGGATTCAACACATGGTCCTCTAAGAAAACCCTACGACTCAATATCGCATGGCTAGCAGGTGTGGAATCTCACAGCTGCATGTCCCAATGTCCCGAAAGGGACAGTGCAACTTCATCCGGCAATTCAAGGAATGTTTCTGAAAAGCCTTTATCATCACTGGATATTGCTAGATATGAAAGGTTGTATGAAGTACATAAATCAATGCTGCCTATATCAGGAAAATGTAATTAAGCCTATCTAAACCAGAGAAATCCCTAGCTATCTATGGAAAGGATGCAATGCCTGTCCCCATCCATCAGGATAAATCTGCTAGCCAAACTACCAGAACATCTTATCCTTTTTGAACATATGGATCTAGCAACTGGATTAAAGCCATACCACCAGAATGTCCTTAGTCTTTTATGAATGCATGGTTAGAAACTGGGATCAAGGATATACCTTTCCAACATATCCCTGTCAAGTCCCTGGACACAAGTCAATTGGATTTCTGTGTATTCAGCCTGCGAAAACATATCCTTGGAAATCAGCGTTGCAGCACACTTGATAGCCTTTGCAAAGCTACAAAGGTGGAATGGTCCCATACTCTTAAAACTTGGAAACTACACTGCAGAGCAAATGTTTTAACATAATTGAAATTGGAAAATGGAATTCTCTTAGAAGTATGCTGTGCCGAATTCCTTATCTTATGTAGCCACCAAACCTTGTATTGTAAAGGTTAGATTACATCTACCGTCATAGAATTTATTTATTAATATTTTAGTTGTATATTTAATGAAGTTTTATTTATATTTATTAAAATATTAATATTTTATTTAGTAATTTTAATTCACTGTTAGTATTGCATCTATACTAAATATATGTAATCTTGACTTGAATTATTTATAATTACTTATTTTAAGATGTAAGAGTATTATAAATGAAGCATGGATATGAAAAGAGTGCCTGTTAACATTCTTAAAATTTCAGGCAAAAAATACACCGCAGAGTAGGTTCATGATATTTGAATATTTCTCAAATATAAAAAATACATATACAAATGTCTTTGTATATTTATTTATTTACATCAAAATTTAAAATGTTTTCTCTTCAGCACTAACAAAGCTAAAAGTTTATTAAATAGCCTAATAAAAATGTTCCTATTAATGTTCTACTTAATGGGAAGAAGAACTTGTGAAATTAGCACAAATATGATTGCAAGCAAATATTCTGCCAATTGCCTCACTGAACATTCCAATTTCAATAAAACTTTCTTTGAATATACTCAAGCAATATGAGAAGTAATGACTATTCTTTTAATTGATCCCATTTCTCAGTGACATGGATGAAACTGGAATAGTAAGCCTTGATGTTTAATGCTAGAAATTTTTCAGAACTAAGAAAGATCTATTAAAGAAAAAAAAATCACACCATATTAAAAATTAGCAACTTAGATATCAAATATATCTCATCTGCTCTGTTGTGCAAAAAATGCAGGAAGATATCCATTATGGGTCAAGATGTTAATCAAAACTGAGACAATGAATAGGAAACATAGTAGTTCTAGCACTGGAGATGAAGAATAGTATTACTAATATCAACAAAATAAGTAGTCTGCATTTAGCAGAAATCTGTACCATTCAGCATTATAAAAAAAATAGATAGTAACAGATTTAAAGGAAGTATGAAGAAAAATTTTATCTCAGAGGTTATGTACAAGAAATGTAAACATGTAAAACAAAAAAAAAGCAAAAAAAAAAAGAATGGAAGACAAAGAGCTTGCAATTTTATGATGATCAAATGAATCACTGTGGCAAGTTCCATTTCATCAGCATTTCACAGATAACATGTTTTAGGAAGGGATAGAGTTCAACTGCTGTTAAAGACTTGAAAGTGACTGGACAAGATACAGCATTACTCTGGAGATATTGAGCAGCCGAATGGTTGAAGATTTGCAAACAGGATTTAAAAGTCTGGCAGATTCAGCAGAAAAACAATCCAAAGATAGGCAACACAGCCTATCGCAAGGAGATTCTGATTCTTGAACTTCGTCAATGATGAGATATAAACACTTGGAAAGTTATAAACACTCAATGATCTTGCAAGCACTGATAAATTGGCACTGTTGCTTGAATTCTTTTTCCTCCTTTTACTGTGGAAAAAAAATGAAAAATAAACAAAAATAGTCATGCTTCATAATGTACTGGTTAGTATTTTTTTTTGGAAAGATCACCTTTCTACCAGGTGTTGCATATTTTATCTTCAACTTAGTGTGAAGAGAATTTGTCTTAATAGAAGTAGGATCAAATATAAATCTTATTTGTTTATATTATTTTACAGGATGCATATGTTTGAATACACTAAGATTAACACCTTTCAACAATTTCCAAAATCCAAATCACTTTCAACAACCACACCATTTAATGAATTTAAAGTTTGTTGTTCTGATGCATGTGCATTTACTATGAAGTTAAGCTCTTAGTAAGAAAGTAGAATCTCAAGAACTAAATCATAAGATCATAGTTTTGTTGATTGAAACCATATGTTATCTAGCTTAGACTACACTGCTTCATGAACAAGGTTTAAAATTAAGAACAAATCATAGAAAGAAGAGAAACACATACATAAGGAAGAAACATCCAGACCAAATTCAACACTGAAACCAGTGCTTGGATCATCAGCCAATGCCTTGACTGTTCGACCATGCCATAATTGCCTCTCAACATACAAAGATTAAAGATAAGTATATTTGAATTGTTTTATTGTATACTGATAATCATTTTACCAGAAATTGTGTCAAAAAACTAGCCTCACCTATCGCACAACTTCATTTAACGAAACATAGGTTTCTGAAGATTTTGAAATATTTAAAGGAAAGGGAGGTTATAAAATCCCTACCAATATCTGCTTGGTACACCACTAATGAAGTTATATAATACAAAAATGTTGAAATAATAATGGACTAGTTTATGAATAGTATAGTGATTGCTGCATAATAAACAAGCATGCATGATATTTATACAATTATTTGCCAATAACTGAGCCACAGAGCAATCTAATTTTAATATTGCTTTAAAAAGCAAAACTTTAGACCCTAGTTTAATCATTTGAGTCTTAAACTACATTTCTAGATACAAGCTTCAATAGCAGTTTAATAGTAGTAGGATAAAAGCTTTAAAAATACTGCAGTTTGGCATATAACGAGATATGCGCTTGAGAACAATGTGGCTTTTGTCATAAAAACTGGTCATAAGAGCTTTGAGATTAATTAACACGAGTGCAAGGCTCCACAATTCTACCATCCCTCGCACAGAACAGATCTTACCCTCTAAATTAATGTTCTTTAACTGTCAAAGGAGCAAAAATCAGATTTCAATATCAATTAATCAAATTTCTTCATGAGTTATTTGTTGAATTTGTGCATTAATATTGTTGTGTTCGGTAAAATCAAGTAAGAAATGTTTCGATGACATACTTTGAGCATTTGTAATCCTCGACAAGTAGTCAGAAGGCTTAAGGCTGGTCAAACCGTGCCACTTAGATGGCAAGGGCAGTGTCTTTAGATAAAACTGTGATTTGTCTGCCAAAAAAAGCTGCCCAGAACAGAGGAACAACAATTCACAGAAGATGACTGTAGGAAAACTGCCTAACTAGTAGCAAAAAAAATACTAACATGCAATATCTCACCAGTTGGCTTGCTGACCTTTGCAAGTGCTGCAAGGGTATATGTTTCTGACTAAACTACATTCCATTATCTGAACAGTATTGGTTTAGATGGTCGTTATCGTCTGTCATTGCCATGATCTATTTGTAAAAGCACAAAGATTGAGACTATTAAAATTCGTCAGAATTATTGTGTCAAACTGTGGTTCTGTTTGCAGCAACTGTGAACAGTAACTAGTGCAGAGAAAATGTGAAACCAAGCTAGAACCTTGGTATGGATAGGATATCATGATTGATGGCAAAGCATTACTGTATGTCTTCAATGGAAATTCTGTAATGATTTTCAAAATGCTCATCTACATCTCTTCCATGACACTATGAGACCTGACTTTTTGTTTATAGATAATAACATTAGTTGTGGACGCCGTGGAAATCCAGGACTTGGATTGGTTGCATACCTCCAGATCTGAATTCTTTTAAATATACAAATGACAATCTCGGTAGGAGTATTTTACATAGGTACCCTTCATCCCAATTCTTATGGGAACTGAAGATTGATCCCATATAAGAACTGGAAAGAATCCTCACTCAGTCCCTGAGTTACCTCATTGAGTGCTTGGCAAGAAGGTGTCAGGCACGCATTGGTGATAAGTGTGACTTATGCAGAAACTGATTTGTTTGCTTGCCTTTTTGACTTGAAGGTACAGCACTCATAAATTATATGCCTCTGTTGTTCCACCTCTACTATCAAATAACTAGATATATCAGTTTCATATTTGTTCAATTAATGATTCAACATGGCTGCATTCTATTGTGCTGAAAGATATATCAGTTTCTACCTAATTTTAACTGCTCTTTGTCAAGTCACAAGTGTCAGTTCTTCTTGTCAGTGGTTTGGAGGATGGTGTCCTGTTCTTAGAAATAGTGTAACATTATATAATCTTGATTTTCGCGAGCATTAAGCAAGTGTTAAACATTATAGAAATAAACAACAACAAAAAAACAGCAAAAACAATACATATTTTAAAACATGAATTACTTCAATAAAAAGTTAAAATTTTACTTAATCACCAATTTTTATTTCCTAAAGCTTTTTTTTTTTTTAAATATGATTAAGACTATATAACAACTATTAACTCTATGTAAATAATAATCACAACAACATGAACAATATATTTTATTTGCTATTATGTTATCATATACCATATATTATGAATTTAGAAGTGTCATGAGTCAAGTGTCTGAAATCCTCCTCAGACGATACGAAAAACTTTTTTGAATGTTATTGGATCAGAAAAAACTGCCTAAAAGGACTGAATCATTTGCAGAATTCAATTCTAATGACTAATTAACACTGGAAGTTCCTTAAAAACTGAATTTTTCAGTTTGGATATTTTAAAGTTATTACAGACGTTGCTTCTTCCGTCTCAATTTGAAAATTGTCCCTTGTCAGTAAGTAGATTATTGAAAGGTCTTTCTCTTCTACCTTTTTTTCTCACAAGGAAATTAACTAATGCTAAATTGTTGGCGTTCTGCTCAAAATTAAAGCTTTTTTTTTTTTTTTTTAACCTTATGAAGTGAACAATGATTGTGTATAATATGAAATCATGCTTCTAAAGCTTATAGCATTACTGAAAAGTTGTGATAGTGATGTCCTGGCTTCATTAGTGCAATCAAGTATTTTGATCTACATGTTTCAATTTTCAGTTGACTAAGTTGGGAAGGTAAGGAATCCTTTTGAAATCCAAGCTGTTTTAAAATTCAACATCAATTGCCACATTGTGAGTTTGGCAAACAATTGTAAAAACTTAAAAAACTGCAGCTTGTAAAGCTTTGGATAGTCTCCATTGTGAGCAGTGCTACAAAAATAGTTGCATATAAACCAATGGTATTCTTTTTAAGAAAAGCCATTCCAAATATTTCTAAGTATTATACAGTATGAGGGAGCATTTATGCTGCTAACATCTAAACTAAAGTCTGAAAATGAAGACAGCATTGTAGAAGTTACAGAGTTTTAATTCGGTTTGCCATCTCACGCAAGGAAAGAGTCTGTAACTAAACAGTTACATAAATGAATTTTATCACATTTGCTAAGACTTTATATTATGAATTGAATATTAAAGTGACATCTATAATATCTTCCTACATTAATATCATTTATATAATCGTCTCATTTATAAAGAGGTTTAATGTGAAGAATTAAATTCAATTAATGATTCAACATGGCTGCGTTCCGTCGTGCTGAACAGTCTCGCAAAGATTTTGTTTTACATAGCCATTCAAAACAAACTGTGTTGAATGCATATTGCAAACTTCGAAGAGATAATCCTTCTCTCTCAGTCTGTAACATTGTTGAACAGACAAATGACTTCACAAGAATGAGTTCATCGATAGTTTTCAGGATACAGGCCAAAGCAGCGGGTTTCGTTCTCCAATTCACAGACGGAGATGGCGATCTCACAGAGGGTCAGGATCATAAAAGTTTGATAGTTTTGATCTGTCATGCAAGGTACAATCTGTGTGTTAAAATATCACAACAAAACTGATGAATCCTCATCTTACACTCCTATTCAATGATTGGTGACTTCACCTCACTTTCAATAATTAACTACAGTCCTTGGTAGAAGCTTGTGCATCCAAAATTGTAAAATGATTACTATTACCCAAATCTTTAAGAGAATTTATGGAAAGTCAGCTTTATCACAGAGCTTTAGGTATCCAGGAAATGATTCCCATATCTTCTCTCTCTTATACAGTCAGCAGTTTCGAAGATTTCTGCACATCAAGTTTTCAAATGGTGGCTACATGACATCTACATAAAAACATAACTAGTCACAGACAGTACAAATGGCCACTACCATTGTTCTGCCTTTATCTATATTCCTTTCCTGCATGTTGAATCAATCATCCCTTGAAGATTTTCAGGGGGGGGGGGGGCCCTTTGGGGCACTGGGCAGATTGAATTCATGTTTTTTTGGTTGTTAAGGTAGAATTGTCTTTTTTTTTTTTATATATATATTTTTGGTTGTCAAGTAGGTCAAGGACCCCGCAAAATTCATCTTAGGGCCCTGCACCCTCCTAGCGTCGTCTCTGCCTCCTTCCCGGTAAATAATGTACTGGTTACGTTCGCCAGAGAAATGGTAAAGCCTTAAAGTGCCCCAAATTTGTTTCCAGCAGAGGGCCCCCAATTATGCCAGACCGCCCCTGTAGTAGGCATACATTAAACTATACTGTGATTAATTATTTATCTTTTTTAAATTGCTAACATCCAAACACCCACGAGGGCGTCCAAAAACTTGCAACAAGGATGGGGTTTACAAAAGAAATGATGGCTTCCAACCAAATGGTCCAAACTGTTTTGGTTTGTTTTCCCCCCCCCCACCCCCCTATTTTTGAATGTAATGGAGTGGGGAATTACAAACTCGATCTGCCTTCCATCACTAATGGTCCTACCTCTTAAAATAAGATAAAAAATTCAAAAATTTTGGATATCTTTGAGATATTAAGGTAAATTAAAACAGATTTTCCTTTTACAGATTTTAGCGATTTCTGCAACTGCTTCAAAATAAGCTAAAACCTTTATTACATTCAAATTTTAGTCCTAAAACATTATATAAATGTTTAGAAGTATTAAGCTGGAAGGTAAAAGATGTAATAATTACGCTATTCTACATAATAAATTTGATGTCATTTTGTAAAAAACCTTTTTGACTCCAATATACTGAAAGAAATCAGGAAATTATAAATCTCATTCTTTTCATCATTGCGTAACGTAAGCCATTTGTAATTAGAATTATGCTACAGTTTTCAGTAAACAAATTAGAACTTCCAAAGATGAAATGTATTTAGCCTTTATGATTTTTAAGTAAACATAAAAAACTAAAAAATTGAAAGAAAGCAAAAATAAAGCTTTAATATAAAAACATTCATTGTTCTATTTTTATTAGAAATATCTTTTTATTAAAATATTATAATAAAAAGTGACATTTTGAATGATTTTGTATTAATAATTTCAGCAGTTTTTAAAAATGTTGTAAGTAGATGGAATTATCATTATACTATTCATTAAATTTACTTCTTCAGATTAGTTTGTCTTGGTTTAATCTTAAAATAATCATACTATTATTCAAGATTAGAAATATGGAGTATAAATAGACCAAGAAGCTACTTATATTCCATATATCCGATAACTTTAAAGCAAGTCTCAAAATTCAAATTTCTTCTTTGCCAATAAGTGTGGGAAAGATAACTCAAGAAAGAAAAACAAAAAGAATTAAATTGATCAATCAATTATGAATCTCAGAACTGTAATTAGCTGTTGTTGAAAAGGTTAGAATTTCCATTTCTTGCACAATTCAAATACAGGTAGATCCCGTTATACGCAGTTTCATTATCCACATTTTCGGAAATACGCAATTCTTATTTAAAATGGTACCATCTGTTAACACTATGCAGAAACAATAATGCATTTACGCATCTTGACGTGCATCTTTCGACGTTCTAATTAAACATGAGTGCTCATATCAGATCAGTAGAGCTGTAAGCTGCATGTGAGAGGATCTATATTTAAAATGCCACAAAGGAAAGAAAGTGTGTATGTCGAGGGAAAGAGGTGTATACGAAGGTTGTATTCGTTAGAAACAAAGTTATATGTTCTGTGTCGCTATGAGAAAGGTGAGCTTATGTTGGTATTAAGGTGAACGCATTCAGCGTGCTTTGGGACTTAGTGAATCCACTTTGAGAACTATTCGTGACAACGCAAAATCAATTAAAAAAAACTGCTCAATCTTCAACTAACTTAAATGTAACTAGACTGATCAATCTCATTCGGAGATGATGGAAAGAATGGAGAATATGCTAAGCCAATGGATTGAGCACCATAACCAACAGTATAACCAAAATGCTGGAGCTGCTGTTCAAGCTACAAATAAAGAGTCTGTATGCAGATCCCACGAAAGAAGAGGATGATCCAGCACCTTTCTCGACTAGTTCAGTTTTATATCGTTTTGGCTTCCACAATATAAAACTAACGGGGGAGGCAGCTGCAGCAGATGAAGTCAGAGCAGAAGAATTTAAACAAAGATTTAAGCATTAAAATATATTTTCAGTGTATTATTTTGATTTTCTGCATTAGAATTAAGTTTCAGAAAGATAATATTGGTTGTTTGTAATCTAAATACTATATAAACCGATTATTTTCAACTGAATTTGTGAATAAGTGAGAACCTAACCCTATAATGTTCATATAATATTACTCCCGTTTTACACGAATTCGGTATGCACAGCAATTTCGAGGAATGTATCTATTGCGTATATCAAGATCTACTTGTAATAATTTAAAAATGACTTCAGTATTAGCTGGCTACTCAACAGTACAAGCTTCATAATAACTTTCTATATTGGTCAGTTTAAGTAATTATTCATTTAATGTTAATACCTTTACTCGGTGTATCAACAGAACTATAAGAATTCATTACTTTTTATTTTGATCTAATAGATAACCACAACATATATGTAAAAGTAAATTTAGCATTTATAATGATGAAATCCAGATCGAACATTTAAGATTGGTAAGTACTTCTAAATTAGCTGAATCTAACCAATCACAAAGCTTCAGAAATAATGATCCTGAAGTGATGCAATACATAAGTAATAACTCAATTAAATGCTGAAGAACTGATGATTAAGTAATGATCAATGCTCTGAAATGCATCAGTGAAAGGATTCAATTACTCACTAGCTTATATTATTTCACCATATTTATATATTTCGAAATTTTATCTTTCTATTTAAAGATGTTAATGTTAAAAATATCCTTTTATTAAATAACATCCCTCTAATTATACATTTCTAACAGTGAGTTTCGTAGCAATTTTAGAATTGACCTAACAGAATTTAAGCATACCTAAGTGTATTTAAATGAACTGATCTGTGTCCATCTCATTAGTTAAAGTTGCTGTTATTTAATTACGTATGTAAACCATGCCACACCTATCGGGAATGCTTTTTTTATTATAAAACTTTGTTTAGTGGGGGAGGGGTTTAAGAAGAAAGGTGGGAGGTTAGATGGAAACAAACATATCATGTATCCTAGCACCAAACACTTCAGATGCAGTTCTAATAGTACCCTTAATTTTTTTTTCTTAGTCTACTATGTAATCACAATTCTTCATTCCAGTGCAACACTCAACAAATAATATTTTGACCAAAGAAAATCAAACCAATGATTTTCAATTCCTTCTGCAAATCTAAGAACAAGAAGAGAAGGAATGCAATCCATGTAAACTTTTGGTTTTTAATCCAGCCCCGAAACAAAGCAAAATGAACAGACTGCTCCAGCCAACAGTAAACGAGCTGCCTATTATACTATTATTTGCTTATCTGCTTGCATCTTAACAAACAAAAGAAATAAATTAGCAGACCCTCCCATGTAAAGGCCTTAATATCTTAATAACACATTTAGAACTCTCTGGTAAAGAGAAATATAATAAATTGAATAAACATAAACATGCACAAATTACGAAACAAGAAATGGTTCTCACCCTGAGCTGTCACCGGGAAGAGACTGGGACGGACCGTTTCGTCCTTTTTTAGGACTCATCAGTCAGCCAAACTCCACCGATGACAAGCTCAGAAGGTGTGAGAGTCCTAAAATGAACGAAACGGTCCGTCCCAGTGTTTTCCCGGTGACAGATCAGGGTGCGAACCATTTCTTGTTTCGTAATTTGTGCGTGTTTATGTTTATTCAATTTATGTTCACTCCGCACGTTAAAGAACATTCAGAAATATAATAAATTTACTTCAAAATTTTATCAAGAATAAAAAAATCGATAAAATAATATTACATTTACAACTGTAAACTATTTCAGTGGGTCAGACCAAATTTGAAACTTTGCATTCTTCTACTCTAAAAGAACTTTAGAATAAACAAAATTCTTATGTTAAAATGCAGTTTTTGAAATTTTTGGACAAAAATTAAGCCTTTTCTTGCAATTCTTGTTTACTTTTCATTTTCACCAAATTTTGAGCTTTGTTTAATCAAATATTTTTAATATGTGTAAAAAAATAAGTATATAAGAATAAATTATTAATAATAGATTTTTTTTTTTTTTTTTTTGTGAGTGAAAAAGTGTTACTTCATTTTTTTTCCCCACTTCTAGACTTGTGAAATCAAAGTGCAATTGGGAACTGTGCATAATCTTCAATACATTTTTAATATAAATGAAAGTGGTTAATTATGTAATGGTAAAGCACAAAGTAAAGTAATAAGGTTTCAAATGCAATGTTGTTTTGTGGAAATGGTGCATGCAGTATGAAAATGTGTGATGTTAAGTACTCATAAAACTATGTTTGTTAGTATGTTTGTGTGCAAATCTATGTTCATAGAAGCATGCACTGAACCATGCAGATTAATAACAGAAGCAAAACTTTATTCCTTGTGCACTAAAGCACTTACAACAGGAAATGTGCTCAGTAAAACTGAAAGCCTTCAGAAAACCTAACATTCTTCTTCATTTTGGGGGAAAAAAATACAGTTGTGTGGACTGCCAATGTGCTTTTGAATCCAAACACACTTAACATTAACATGCTCATTTTATCATAAAGGCAAAAAAAATTAAATAAGTAAAGACACTGAAAAACATAAAACAATGAGATTTACGAACAGAATCTTCAACAACATTAACTGCAAACTCAATAATTATTTACATAATAAAGAATTAAGTAGTTCTAATTATTTTATATAAAAAAAATAATAAAAGAATAAACAAAAAGTAATTTAAATAAATCACTTAAATGCAAAAAATACATACTAAAAATATTTCTAAAAAGAAAGACAACAGTAAGCATAACTGAAAAGTAAAACACACACTCACATACATATATTAATAACATTAATAAAAAAAATAACTTTAAAAACAAAAAATGATACAAAAAATTAGCTAAAAATTTAATGAATAAAAGTAATTTTGATTTAATCGCCATGTTTACATTAGTAAGGTTTCCCTACCCTGTTCAAATATTCTCTAATAAGGATTTTCAAGTGCAGCCTTTGTTTTTTTTAAACAGTTTCAATTTTAGTTATAATTAAAATAGAAATCTATAAAAGGTTCAGTTCAGAGTCAAGGTTTAGAATCACATTAGAAACTGTGAATGTTAGGTTCTCAAGCAACTGGAAACGATTCCTTTAAACTTGTGGATTAAAAATTAGTAATTGACTAATTACAACTACAGCAGAACACATACACAATTCATGTGATGCAACTGAAATCAGGTAGATTAAGCTTAGTAGTTTATCTATGTGGGCTTATCTTATTTCTATATAAATATGCTTTAAGTAGCGCTTCAAAGTCATTTAGATTTTTTTTAATTTCACAAATTCAGGGTCTCACAACTTCAAATGAAAAATATTTTTTTTTTTTAATTTTTTTTTTGGACAGTTCTTAAAAAAAAAAAAATCAACTTTTTATTACATCACTGAAATAAATAGATCTAACCCAAGTACAGTAGAGTCCCGATTATCTGCGGAATTGAGTGGTAAGGGTACACAGGATAGTAAAAATCACGGATAACCCAAAAAAAGACTTAAAATGACGTGAAACACGAAAAAAAAATATTTCAGCATAAAAACTACGTTTTCTTATACAAAAAACCATATTGTGCAAAACTTTTAAAATATATACAGTACAGCAGAAACCTTTCTGCAGAGCAAGAGCCTGCCACTCATCCACAAATTCCGAGAAGGCCTACAGGATTATAATGCACAATAAACCTGTCAGTAATTTTCGCCCTTTGCACTGTAGGGCCTATTGTACTTTCCCTGTTGTTGGCTTGGATTAAAATTGGTTTTTTGAGGTTCGTAATTTAAAAAAATTTTCGAGGCACTTGCGGATCATCCGCTTGCAGATAATCGGGGCTTTACTGTATTTCTCATTGAAGTTCATGGGCAAAATTCAACTTACAAAGAAATGAATGAAAAATTAAAAGAAGTATTTCACTCTTAATTTGCAGTTCTTTCTGTCTGTTACTATGTTAGACAGTTAATTGTGCAACAGTTGTTCATTTTACTCAAAAATGGTTTTAATCAAAGAATTTTATATAAATATAAATTAGTCATTACAATATATTTCATCGTGATTTCAAAATCTTTCTTCCTAGCATACTTCTATAAGCTCCTCCCCTCCTCAAAGCATTTTTTTTATTGTTTTAAATCTCTGAATTCAAAATTTGATTGTCTAAGTGCTCAGGCCTACTCTTACAGTACTATACTTCTGATATGGAAGCAACAAACTCAATATAAAAATTCAGTTAATCTCAATTGTTTCAGTAAAGACTAACCAATTATATGATATGATTTACTCAATAGCTCAAAATTATAAGCTGCGGTAAATATTCTATGTAAACTTTAGCTCAGAGCATGCTGTGTGAAAATTTAGTGAAGAACCTTAAACTTAATTCTATTGTTATAAAATATTAATAACTTCATTAATATCAGCATAAGTTTATCTGTTGGGTTTTTTGTTTTTGTTTTTGACTAATTATAATATTTTTTTTTTTTTTTTGGTGGGCCCAATAGCCGAGTGGGTAAGGGCGCTTGGCTGCTGGTTCGATTCCCAGTCTCGGCAGAGGGCGGGAATTTTTCCATCCTCCTTTCTCCTCCAAACGGATCCTAGGGTCTACCCAGCTCTCTGTAGAATGGGTACCGGGTTTCTTTCCCGGGAGTTAAAGGCGGGCAGGCGTCAGGCTTGACCCCCCAGCCCCAACTTCATCCTGTTAGATCGCGGAAGCTAAAGCCTACCCTCCAGCTGCCCCAAAGGCCTGTAAAGGCCTATACATGGGAATCTTTAACTTTTTAATAATACTGTTTTAATTGGGCAGATTAATTCTCTTACTTTAACCTTAGGCCATCTATTAGTAAAATGGCAGCTCTTTGAATTCCACAATGTGGGGTCAATTCAAGATATGTTTCAAATATGAATCTAATTAAAATTACCCAAGTTTTACATGAACACAATTTTCACATTAAAATTATCTTTAAGGCAGAAGAAAAAAAAAACTGGAAATAAATTGTTGTTATAAAATTTATTTCTTATGTTAATCATATATCAGCAGTAAATTGCATCTCAACAAAAGAAAGAAAATTGCAAGTTTTCAAAAAGAAGAATTTTAGAGTCTAACAATTGATAGAATTTATTAAGAAAAATAGGAATACCAAAAGACATTCTCAATCAGTGAAAAACCTAATCTAATGAGAAATTAAAGAGTAAAAATCTAGTTTAATTAATGGTTACTGGTATAAATTAGGTTAGTTTTATCTGATATAAATTATTTGCTAAGAATATTAATCAAATCATTTCAACAGACATCAATCATATGACAAACCAAAATAAATTAAATGTTAGAATTACAAGTTTCGAAATAATAATTATATTTGCATTGAATTAACTCTTCTCTACAGCAAATTAAAGAACAGTGACCTATAAATACAGTATGTTTGAATGTAACATAAGCAAAAAGATGTTGGTCCAAGATTAACAGTTAATAGTTAGAAATATGATAATTTATATATTACTGTAAAAAGATAACTAATTTGCAGTAGCAATACGTTGAAGAATTTTACTATTAGTACAATTTTTCAATATAATGACAAAATTGTAGAAAGATGAGAAATTTTAAGATATTAGAAATGGAAAGTGCTTCTGAAAATACTGCAGGAAAGAATGGGTGGGTGTGTGTGTGTGTGTGTGTGTGTGCAAAAAAATCAACATGGTTGCAATTTTGTAATTGCAATCAGGTTGTTCAATTATAACTGGAACAACATACAAAAAAAAAAAAAATATCTAACCAATATCTTGGTTATTTGATTTAACTCAATGAAATATGTTGAAGATATTTCAAGCATGCTTATGAACAAGGTGAAAATGCATGATAACATAGTAATCTCCGAAAATATATTGAAATACTAATGGAAATATATAAAGAAACTTTATTAGTATCAAACATACTGAACTTTAATTTTCTAAATTTTAAGTTTGTTTTCTTGCTCAGTAATGTTCTGACTAGAGATTAGTAAGAAACAAATTAGTTCTGATTATGAACAAATTGCTAATTCATTATAATCTATCATAAGTCATTTTGTTATAGCAGGTGCATTTTTATTACATGCCACTGAAATGTATCAGCGATGTCAGAAGTATAATTACCGAAGAGAGCCCTACTCAAAAGACACCAGACAGAATGAAACAATATAGCTTCTTTAATGTTATTGGCACTATGCAGTTTATTGCAACTTAAATTTTATAACATAAAAAATGATCACAGTTCACACAAACTCAAAAGTTACTATTGTAAATATTTTCTCTTCATTAGATTTCAGGAATAATTGATTTCAGATTAGATATGCTAGAAAGAGAGTTTTCTTGAATCACAAAAATATGATACCAGCCTAAGAAGATTGGTAACTTCAAGAACAGCCTATTCATAGCTCCATAAGCTGCCAAATAGAAATCGTATTTTTTGTTAAGGAAGTGTTAATTTTGGATGGAGATGTTTGGGTAGATGATTCAATTGTGGGGAATATATTTTTCCAGTTCTCCAGATTACTTACATTTTAAGATTCATCAGAGTAATTCTGAAATGACTAATATATTTAAAAAAAACTATCTGCACTAGTTTTGATCTGCCACCGTACCCTATGTGAACATCCTACGCACTCATTTATTTAAACTTTATCGTGGAATGTTAAGCTATTTATGTGTCTGCATTCATACTAGTATGGCTTTCGAAACAATTGTAATCCAATTATACTATTCAAACTTAGACTGCAAGTCTGTCATCTTATTTCCTATTTTTATATAGCCACGCAAACATTGTATATAACAATAACAAAGTAGTGGTCATAATGTACACGAGTATAAATTATCAGGTTTTTATCTGGGTGTGTGTGTTTGTCTTACCCAACATTTAGAAAGTGTATGCATTGAAATCACACTGTGCTACAATCAAATTTTAAAAAAAACTCACATTTATGTACCACAAATTAAAAGTAGCGGAGGGAATTATTTTGGTAAGCATAATTTTTCAAATATATAAATGTTTAATAAATACTAAATTTATATATGCATTTCTATCAATTTTGACAACCCAATGGGATTTATTTTTAATGCAGTAACATTTATTTCATACATCTGTTATCAAAAAAAGGGAGGGGGCATCTTTTATTTAACTAAAATGGCTGACTGATGGAGAAGTATCAAATAAGACCCGAAACAATAATCTACAGGAGTCAAAGCTTCAGGTCATATTTATGTCTAACATAGTTGCAAAATTACCCAATGAATTAAAGAGAACCAAATTAGATAAGCAACAACTGAATAAGATGACTGAACTGTTCTGAATTGAATGAAACAGTAAGTGTTAATTCATCAACATTTAGTTATAAAGTGAAGAAAACTACTTTTCAAGCAATAAAAAAAAAAAAAAACTTGAAGTATATTGGAAAAAAATTAAAAAATAACCGCTTTCTATTTTAAAATTTATTATTCAATGTAAAGTTGAAATAAAAAAAAAAGTTTATTTCATTCAGAGACAATTTTAACCATATACAGCAAAAAATTGAGAGACATTAACTGTTAATTAAAATAAATTCATTTGAGATTTTTAGGTAAGATATAAAGATGCGTTTTCTGAATATGTGCATTGCAAATGATTATCAAAATCATCTTGTTATTGCTAAAAAATATCTACCGGCATCTTTACACCAAAACTTTTAATTTAGTAAAAGTTTTTCTTAACCGAAGTAGTTTAAAAACAATATCTATTTGTATTATGCATTTTTGATAAAGAAGTCAATCCAAAAAGTATCTAAATAATTCAGGAGCTAGCTACTTTTAAACCTTTAACCACAAATTAATAAATACATTTCATTAAGATCAAATAAAAAAAATATGAATTTATGAATGTGAAACTTGTTTTCACTCCTCACCCTCAACTTTCTTTTATAGCACATATACTGCTGGGATCTGTCAATAAATGAGCAGCTCCATCTATCGAACTGGAAAGTTAGAATAGGAAGAACTTAACTATTTCATTAAAAATAGAAAATTATTTAGTTCTTTCTTAGCTTGATAGTATTTGTTTGTTCATCCAGAAAAATGGAGCAGCCTGTTCCTAAGCAATCAATCTTAATGAGAAGCCTTCATTAATCGTGACTGGATTCTGCTACGATTCTTTTTGAGTGAAATATGAATGATATCAGAATGGATTATGATTACTTATTCCTGTAAGAACAGCAGAAGAGGTTCCCTTGCCAATTTTGTTCTTGCAGGTAGTCAAGGGAACTTTGATGTTCAGAAATGAAGCAATATTTGTGTATCAGACTGATGTCTGTCAAAATCAACACAAAAGGAAAACACTCCAATTGATTGGCAGACAAGTCACATAAAGTTCTCACTTCTGAAGTCGTAAAGACAATGATGTGTCAACATCAGTGGCTTAATAAAAGTTACATTGAAAAGATTTAGTTAATTTATTTGTGGTACTGTAGAGCAAAAAAGAGCTTGCCAATGAATTATTTAAATCCATTCTACTTTGAACTGTATATAAAATTTAAAACTAGAAGATGTATTCTCTATTTAATTTCATAAATATTGATTCAAACATGAAATTTCAAATTATTACTTAAAAGAGTTGATAATCAATAAGAAGATTGAAACAAGTGGATTATATATGAACCAAACATTTCATTTTTAATCTTGATTACTAACAAACTTATGTCCACTTTCATTCAGACAACCATTTTTTCATTTTTATTTTTTTTTACCAAGAATCCACATCCAAGTTTAATGTCAAGCTGTTACTTGCGACTGAACACTTTGTACAATATATATTTTTACATTTCTTCTGAACAGGTTGTAATTGACTGGATTAATAATCAACGAAACAAAATAATTCATCTACTATTTTCTACAAAGGTTAGTAAAAATAAATGAAAAAAAAATGCAAAAATACTAAACATCAAAATTTTAGGAGCAAGATGATAAGCAAGAATCAATTCTTTGTGGATTTAAGTTTTCTTTTATTGATTTTTGCTCTGCATCCTTAACTTCTATTTAGACGAAACAAAAAAGGACAGTAAACAAACTTAAAAAAGTAACACTCAAAATACAACAGAAACAAAACACAATAGCACAAAAATAAACAAAATACAAATCTATTTTATATCTGGATTTTTTTTTAATAAAATATTTCTATTTCAGAAATAAAGCAATACAATTTGGTAAAGGCTTTCAGTTTTACGGTGCCAACAAGCAATGGCAGACAAAAGTTTTAATCTATATACAAAAAATAAAAAGCACTTATCTATCATACAAAAAAAAAAATAGCATATGTCGTATTTATTAATTTACACTGAAGAATAGAGCAAAGATATATATATATGTATATACATGCATTTTTTTTTTTTCTTTAATAACTATTTAAACTATTTTGCCTTTTAACAAAATATGCCTCTTTGTATGTTAGATGATGCTAATTAAATGTTGTTTTAAAAATCTGTTTATTTGGGAGATTTTTTTTTCTTTAAAAAATATCGTTTCTCAGTTGAAAATGAAAATTTCCAAGAACTGCTTAACTATTTACATTAGTGCTTAATTATTTTTACACTGATTATCATGCTTTGTAAAGAGAACATTACACTGCAGTAAGTAATGAATATATACAACTCTTCTATTCACAAACCTTTTCTTATTTCATTTATAAGTCCCCCAATATATAAAATATGAAAACTCACATATTGTGAATTTACTGTAGCCTGTAAAACTTATAACAGATCATGAGGCAGGAGAGGGCATTGTTGGTTTAAGAAAGTCGTTAAATGGCACTAGAAGATTCTCATTAAATTTAACCATTACAGTAATTTGGGGGAAAACTTTCGAAATGAATGAAGGAAAATCACTGAAAATAAAAAAAATAATAATATAAAAAAAATACTTTCATACAAAACAAGAATTAACATATATCTGTGCTTCCTTGGAAATTAATGTAGGTAGTAATCATTGTAAGAAGTCTTACAAACTTAAAATCACCCTCTATAAGATAACCATTTACAAAATTTTAAATTTATGCAAATTAAAACACCTTCATAATACCTGGAGTCTGCTAATTAACAATAGAAGTATGGTTATAAAATTTTTTCTGATGCAACTTTAATTCATTTTGGTGTTTGTTTTGTTTTATAACTAAAACCAGACTTTAATGATGAATGTTTGAATAATGATTTACAGTTAAATAATCCTTAGAAAACGTGGCTAATTTTGCTACTGATGATAAACTTATTCAACTACGGGGGAAAAAAATCAATCATAATATTACAGTTACAAAGCAGTGGAAAGTTTTATCAGAAGAAGAAGGAAACTTCAGTAAAATATGTCTAAGGCTGATCAATCAAAAGTTATTCGATGAAAAGTTAAAAATCTCTCATAAAGTTATTTAGTTTTGCCCTAAATTAAACTTAGCATTCCTGGTTTATATCAAAATAAATGTTAAATAAAAATGATAATAATGTTATTATATACAAAAATGGTGTACATCTACATTGGAAAGGAAGAGGATCAAAGCAGTAGGTCTAGAAACAAAGTGAAAACATGTTTGGACATAAGGATAGTCTATTGTCGGATTTGTTTGTGCAATTTATTAAGATAATGACTAAACATGGCTGATGAAGGTCAGCCAAAATATAACTTCACTAGATATTGTGGGAGTTGTGCAAATCATGCAGGGATGACGTAAATATATTAATCCAAACTGTTCTGTTGAAAACCAATAATAGTTTGGTATTGCTTATTTGATTCTTTAGATCATGTGTATCATCTTGTTATAGGTTGAGGTCCATCCCAACAGGATACCTTACTATTGTGCAGGGGTTCTGAAGTGGAGATGCTATAGTCAAGAACTGCCAGTCATCTCCAGGAAAGATTTTTATGCTCCGAATTGAATTTTGAATGCAGTGCAACCAAAATGCTTAAATAACAGTGTTTATCAGTTTTACTGTACTTATTTTATCCGTGTTACAAATTTCTCACCCTATGACCATACAAGAACAAATAATAGTATTGTTTAATAAACAAAAAAAAAACAAAAAAAGAAGGCCTTTATTTCATAAGTTAAAATAGAAATGAAACTTTTACTATAAAAAAAATGTTCTACATACGGTAACCTTAAAAATCCGCAATTGATTTTTTTTTTTTTTTTTTGATGTGATGTTATTTAAAGAGATAAATACCTTCCAGAGTGAGTCAAAGATTATCATCATTAGACAAGACTCAAGAAATGCAGAAAGGAATTCAAATAAGAATAAAAACATTTCATGCTTTCCATAAACTACTGAATTTTAAATACAATTAACTTTACACTTAATGAAGACAAAATTGAAACCAAATGATTTATGTACAGAATGGGAGCATCAGAAGAAGAACATTTATTCCGAGCATCCAAACCAGACAAGTGTCTAAAGGCCGATTTGCTTTAAAAATAGGAGGGTTTAGATCAAACCAGAACCACTACCAAATTATAAAAATAATGAAAAGGGAGAAGATAAAAGGTAGACAAATAATAAATCCTTAATCCAGACAATTTAAAAGAAAAGTGAAATAAAATTTCTACAGCTTTACTTTTACTGTCATTTCTATCTATATTATTTTGAGATCAAACCAGTGAAGAACTAACGCTTCCACAAAAACACATAGACAAGTTAAATACAAGGTTAAAGCTTCATTGTAATAAATATGTACTGTTTCTAACTTTCGGTCAACAGAAACAGTTATTGTTATTGTATTAAATTTGTGTTAATTTTCAATGTAAAATTTTTCAAAATTCCACAAAGATAATTTGGATTTTTGCTTTAAAAATAGTCATCCTTACGAAACCCTTAAAATAATATTTGGAAGATATGAATTTCAGATATAAAAATATAAACCACAGCAGAAAAATGGAGCAAAAAAATGGCATTCTATGAAAATATATTTATAATTTTCTGAATTTTAGATATAAATTTTTACTGCTGCTTTAAATGGATACTAGCAAATAAGACTGAGATTTCAGCAGCCAAGATTCTGGATTTCTTTCAATACAACTCCATATTAGAAGCAACAAACATGATTAAAATATAAACAGTTACTAAAAGAGAGGATCCAACTTTAATTCACCATCTGATATCCTTTATATAAAGCAACTGACTTCTTTGTACACAATGAGGATTGTCATTTCAGAGGATGATAAAAATTAGCGTTAAATATTACGATGATGATGATGATGAGGTGTCAATGATGACGACTTATTATAAGTCTAAGTCATATTTCTAGAAGATTATATTTTAATAAAATACAAAAAAATATAAAACTAAACACTTCCTGATCTTGATTATGAAAACTATCATTGATTCAAGCAAGTTATTTTATAGAAAACATTAAAATTGCATTTATCGTAGGAAAAAAATATTTGTGTGATTATATTTATACATTACAAGATATTCAGAGTGCCATGTCATTTTGCTGTTTTGTTTTGTTTTTCCTGTGTTTGTTAAGGAAACTAAGAGATACTTATCCAAAACAAAAACTACATAATAGAAAAGTTGAAAAATATTAAAATATTGTGGTTGCATCATTGAGATACAGTAGTATAAAAGATGCTGATTTATTGTAAAGTTGCAGAAATGTTGTGTACATGTTTCTTTGATACAAATAATGGAAATCAATAATCAGCAAGAAAAAAATCTAAGATACCAAATACTACCGTACGTAATTAAACTTCATCAAAACTGTACGTGGTATTCATGGATAGAACAGCAGTGAATATTCATATTAAACTGCTATATGTCTCCATTCTTGGGAACAAGGGAACATTTCAACTGAGTAGTCTACGATTAATCATGCTGGAAGAATTTTGCATTGCATTTTTGAATATCTTTTGCGTAAAACAAGTGTTGAACTGAAGCAGAACTGCAAATGCAGTGAACTGAAAAAGTTAAATAAATACTGTCATTATTTTTTCTTTCTTTTAACGAACATGATATAAGGGAGTACAGAAGTAAGCAGATCACTTAGTAAGATATGTAAGATAAATCCAACAAGCCAGATAGATGAGTATCAAACATCTGTAAAAGTGTACATTTTTAATCCATAGATTCCCATGCAATGATGTCCAGATTTGAAAGAAGGTTTTTTCGTGAAAAGCTAGCTCACTTCACCTGCATCATTTTCCTCTTCTATTTCTGTTGTCCCTGTTATTAGCCTCATTTTAAAAATCTTACACAGTTCTTGGACATGCATTAACAAAGGACAGGGACAAGAACTGTGAAAGATATAATCAAGTCTTAACCAGAAACTGAACTCAAGACTAAGGGGTTTTCTACGAATTACAAAACCAACCATTTCATTATTTGACTTCCTCATTCCCTTATTCTGCTGTAAGTTATACTTTCCTTTCATATCATTAAACGATGCCAACTGAGATAAAAAAAAACCAGACAGCCACAGGAAGTCCTGCTACTGCTTTGGAGGAAAAATAGACATTTATTTAAGGAAATCCTCAATGAGCCAAACTATAATGTAGTTTTTGTTTGATGAAAATATCTGCTTATAATTTTAATAGTAATAACCACAAATGAAGCTTTGGCAGCATTCTGGATAAATGTATGCATATCCGTACTCAATCCTTGCTTTGGATTTTTAAAAATGAATATATCATGATTTAAAAGAAATATATTGTGTTGCTTTTTCTTTTGTCAAGAGTAGAGTTTGGTTTCCTGAATATTCAGAATATTTCTAAATCAAATATTTTAAAACAAAAATATATATATTTTTTGTTTTTGTTTATATCACAAGTCACTTCATAGTAAAAAAAAATGTTAAATATTAAAAACAATAGGAAAAAAAACTAAAGCATGAAATGTACATATAAATCCAATATAACTAATGAAATCAATGGAACCTTAAAATTTTGATCCTGAAAAATTATGTGAAATGATACCCAGATCATAAAATCTCATATTATTTGAAAATTTAAAATTTTTGCACTTCGTAGTAATGAAGTAAAAACAAGGTTGTATTTGTAAATATTTTTTTTTATTTTGTATTCTTTTTAATTATCTCTAAAGTTGTTTGGTATCAAGAGCATTAGTTGAAAGTTAATTTGTAAAAACTTCAGTAAAAATTCTTTTGAAATTCATTTTCACATTAGATATAAAAATACTGCTTTCTGAACCATATCTTTCTGAGTTTCATATCACAGAATATTTATAAAAATAGTAAAGAACTGTTTGTATCCATCATGATGAAAACTGTTTAAGATACATGATGAGTTTTTGTAGAGAAATTAAAATATTATGGTATTCATTTGAAAGAATGTTCATTAACAAAATAACAATACATACAAATATATACAAATAAACACAAATAAAGAAACGTGAAAAATAAGATGACCCAAAAAAAAAAAAAGTAATAATAATAAATGACACTTAAACAAAAAAGACAAAAAAATGAAGATTAATAGTAACAAAAGCCTGGATCAATGCAGAGGGAGGTCTACTACCTCAAAATTTTCATCATCATCCAAATCAACCAAGTTTCCCATGGAGGAAGAACGATGGTCATCCCGTTTGACACAGCGACTGCCACTGGGGTCAAAAGGGTCAACAACAACTTGCTCAGTCCCTTTAATTTCAGCCCGACAGAACGGACATCCCTGACCTTCAGAATCCTAAAAAAACAAAAGTAACATTATTTTAGATGAATCAGTAAATATAAGATGAATATTAGACTACTTGCTTATGATTACATCTTCATCCTCATTCCCACCCAACCAAAAAAAGTACAATAGTCTTAGAATTTCTGAGAATACTGTGATCTGATAGAAAAGTTCTTTATAGAAATTGATAGGGTCACAATTCAATGGAAATAACTTGCATATTCACAGAACATCAACGAAAACATTACCCGGTAACAATAATTTTTATTACAGCTAGCAGAAAAAAAAAAAAGATAAAGTTTAATTATATTAATTAGAAAAATTTAGTTAGCAATCTTTGTGCCCTTCGAAATTAAACTTTTATCCTTCTAATAACACTAATGCATATAAAATTGTAAGAAATTTAAAGCATGGGATTTCTTGTTAAATTTACCAAAATAATATTTTAATATGTGACCAGTAGCCCAGTAGCCAAAAGGAGCTTAACCCTAGAATTGATGAGCCAGGTCTCTCAGACTTAGGTGCTTTCAGTTTTCTATTTTCTTTCAGAACCTATTGGACTGCTATTCCTGGTAGCTTTCGATAATCAACTGTAGAAGACTCTCACTACATCAACAATCCATTTTGTGCGTAAGTTAATAGTTGAGATGTGTTCAAAGTTGTTCAAGGGTCTACGAGACCCAGCCGGTCCACTTTTATTTGGTTTTGTAACTTGGATAAAATGAATTCTAAACTACATTACTGGCATCCAACATCAACTAAATATACTGAATGTACTAAACTATTACAGAAGAAATCGAAAAACTATTATAGAAAATGATTTTGATTTTAAGTTTAATACTTGAATTTTTCTTGTTAAACGTCGATTGACTTTCAGTTTCAGAAATATCGTTTGGTAAATATCTGTCGGCTTCTGTTACCATTTTAATATTGGATGAGAGAGATACAAACATGTTTGGTCATTTCACTATAAATAATTTCGTAAGATGTAGTTTTTAGTTCATTTAAAAGATATAAAACTCATCGGGTCTGAGAGACCCAACCCATCCATTTGTGATATTTTTCTCGCCTGTCCGTTCTAGGGTTAAATTTGAGCTGGAGGAGTTGGGATCAATTACCAGTGGGGGTTAGGTATTTTTCAAGTTTAATTCTCCTTCAGATGGGTCTCAGGGTTCCTATCCTATTGTAGAATGGGCACCAGAATTCCTTCCCTGAGGCTAAAGGAGGGCAGGTGTCGGCTGATTACCCAACCTCAACTTAGTCCCTCATTGGTCAGGAAATATCAGGAGTCTTATCTCCTGCTGCAAGCCAAGGGCCACCTATGCCTTCAGTAGGTTACTTAATTTTAAAATTGCAATTTAGTGCTTAAATATCGTGAAAAATAATAATTCTGATGTTAAAAAATGACAAACAAATGTGAAAATTAATCTTGATGCATTTACTGAGAATCGGGGATTACTGTTTTGACCTAAGACTATCCAGGCTGTAAACACTAAAGTAGGGGTGAACAACCTCAGGTAGTCTGAGGGCAAATATTTTTATTAAAGTCTTGATGGAAGGCTACAGGGTCCCATCCTCCAACTCCCCAACCCTTACTATATCTTACTAATTAATGATTTGATAACGTCATTTATAATAATAATTATTAATAATACATATAATTTACATAAATGCATTACAGTGCATTTATAACAGTTGATTTGACAGTGCCATTTATAATAATAATTAATAATAAATGTAATTTACATAAACTTCAAATTATCAAATAATGTGCTAGTTGCGTTTCATACCAACATTCCAATAGTAAAGTCTGAGATAGTTGCTATTGCAAGTTATGACTTTTCAAAGTATCTGTTGGCAGCAATGTAAATGCTCAAATTTAATTTTAAGTGTGACACTACTGGGCCACAGCAAATATACCGGTGAGCATCGCGTTGTGCACCCCTGCACTAAAGACATGCCAGAGGAAGTCACTTCAAACTGGAAAGCAAAAGTCTTCTAAGGCAAAAAGTAAAGGAAAAATATAATTTAAGTTTTTAAAACAACTTTTTTTTTTTTCCTTTTAAGGAAAGGATGGATATTTACAGATATAAAGATAAATTATATTTATTATTTCTAACTTTGAAGTGCACTTCTCACTTATATCTCCTAATTTTTGTGTATGGAATAGTCCTAATAAGTACTAAAAAGCTTGAAATAGCATCCAGTTAGGATTAATTAGGATTTTAAAGATTATTTTTATAATATACTGATTGTTTTTTTTCTGCCCTTTTTTTTATTATACATTACCATATTATTATTATTACATAAAATTTTCTGTTCTTGGGTTTCCCCAGCTAAGACAACACGGTGGGTCAATGATCAAAGCACATTTTGCTATGTAAAAAAGTGTGAAAGGGGGTAAGGGATGTTATAGTTGTGTGGTTGTAAATTTCCTAACTATGCTTGTTGTGTCGAGACCACAGCCTTCTGGAGTAGAGAATAAGAGTTTTTGTGAAGTCCTAGTGTGCTTTTTGTGGTGCAGTGTGTGGGGAGCAAGACAAGTGACAGAGAGGACAATGGGTACAGCATGTGCTGAATTCTACCTCCACTGCTTTTGGAGCTCGTATGCTAAGTTAGCTGTATTTACTGATCTTGTCTGCGCGAGTTTTCTACATGTTCTTGTCGATAGGTATTGCAATGTCAACGAGATAGATCTGTTTGTTGACCTTATCAGCAAGTGTGATGTCAGGTCTGTTACGGTGTAGGGTTTTGTTTGTGTGAATGGGATGGTCCCAGTACAGAATATGTGAGGGTGACTAATACACTTTGTGGTGTGTACTTGTAGTATGGGATTCTTAATGAGTGCTTGTGTGCTAGCTGTTAATTATTATTATTATTATTTCTTTCCTTTTTTTTTTTTTTTTTTTGTATGTTTGGTTTATACAAATACCAAGGAAGTTGATGTTGTTGCTTTCATTTACATTTCTATTCACAGAAGACATTTCAATTTCTATTAAAAAAAAAATTAGAAACAAAAATGAATTTAATATTATTTTGAATATTTGAAATAATTTTATAATTTCTTCATCTACTCCAGACAGAAATTCAATAAAATTTGATTCAATGAAACTCTCCTACAATGGAAGCACATCTTCTCTCTTATTTAATTTATATTAAATAATTTCCTATTTTACAATATTCATATTCATGCTATGGATAATCTTATCTCGATCTTTACAGTGCCTATATCACACTACAGCTACAAAATAGAATGTGGTTGGCCTTGTTGTTTTTATCAGCTAGGAAGCCTCAGTTTTTAGTTTCTTCTTTTGTTTGATCTTGGCATTATTTCTAATGTATGAATAGTTCTTACTTATTCTAAAATACTTACTTGCCATGATGTGAGACAAGGTGTGCATAATAAATGCCCACAAGGTTCAATACGAATATCTTTGTCGTTTTCAGCACATATTTTACACAGTTGGAATGTTGAACCCATTTCACAATAGAGTTCATATTGTTCTTGTGTTACTTTTATATGGTCCTCAGGGGTGGCTGCAACAGCCCACGTCAGATCAGGATTCACATTTCGGCCATCAGGAAACAAATAACTAAAGATAAAGGAAAACATTTATTTATTAAATTTTAAATAGTCATCCCCTCTCTTGTTTATGATTGCAAGAGATATAGATATTATGAAAGAAGAAAAGCAAATAATAATAACAACAGGAATACATATATAGTAAAGCCCCGATTATCCGCGATTGCCGCAAAAAAATTTTTTAATTACGAACCTCAAAAAAAAAAAAAAAATTTTAATCCAAGCCAACAACAGGGAAAATACAATAGGCCCTACAGTGCAAAGGTCAAAAATTACTGACAGGTTTATTGTGCATCGTGATCCTATAGGCCTTCACGGAATTTGTGGATGCAAACTATGTTTACATAGTTTTTAATAGTGAAATATTTTTTTTCGTGTTTACACCTATTTTTAGTCTTTTTTCGGGTTATCCGCAATTTCCGTTATCTGCAAAGCCCTTGCCACCCAATTCCACGGATAATCGGGGCTCTACTGTATTAAAAACATCAATTTTCCAATACATTATATTTTTCAATTTTACTTTTCTTGCAATATTTAGTAATTGTTTTGCTATGGAATGAATAATAATATTCCAAGCACCCAAAATTTTGATAAATAAATTGCTTTGTTAAATTCGATCTTGACAATAAAAAAAAATTTAGAATGTTAAAAACAATGTTGTTCCCTTCACTATTATCACACACAACATAGTTTAACAAAAACTATTCTGGAGGGTGATGTAGAGGGGAAGGACAAGAAGCATTACATGATATAAATAAAGATGATGTTGCAGCGCACAGTTACAGATGAGTGAAGAAGCTGGTCCAGGAGAGAAATAGATGGAGAGCTGTAGCTAATCAATCAGATTATTGAGAACCTGGATGATGGATGGGTGACGATGACAACATAAACATAAAACTCCATTATGCAAGTAAAAAGAAGAAGAAAGGAATATCTTTTTGTCCTTAATAAAAACCAAATTATCAACTACATATTTCAATAAAGTGGATGCCACTTAAGCTGACACTTAAGTTCAACGTAAGTCCAGAATTTTGGAATAGGGATAATTTGGAATTACCAAAGAGCTTTTTAACCAAAAAATCTCTTCCAAATTTTTTGTCCCAAATCCTAGATTTCTCCTGTTTTTGGAGGCAATGGGGAGGGGGTTGGTAGGGGTTAAACTCCCCATCTCCCTAGATACATCACTGAGCATGGCTTTGGTATATTTCTAGTTAAGAAATATACCAAAGTGACTTTGTCATTAAGACATTTATTTGGACCATTCAATAACTGGACTATAGCCTGTAACATATAGAAGACTAATGGGGACCACTACCTACAGAGCAGATTTCGGGTCCCCAGCGGACACAACACACAGAAGAAGACGAAAGAAACAACCATGCCACGACCGGGATTCGAACCCAGGTACTGGCACACTGGTCGCCACGGCTGGCCGCCGCCGAGACCGCACGACTACGCCAGCACGGCTCAATAACTGGACTGACAAAAGTTGCTTAAATGTAAGAAATTAAATGAAAATAATTCAAAAAAGATGTGGAATAATCAAAAATTTAAAATTTAACAAAAATCTGATTTAATAAAATGAAACAATAACAACTATAGAAAATATGAACTAAATTGGTTCTTAGTTACTACCTTCTTTGCAATAAAAAGTAAAATTACAATAACAACAATAGGAAATTACAGTCGAACCTCTATTTAACGAAGTCGCTAAATCCCGAAAAAAAGTTTGTTATATGGAAAATTCATTAAATAGAGATTCACCTTTTAAAATTACTTTAAACTACATAAAACAGATTTAAAACACATAAATAATAAATAGCAATAAAAAAAGTAATAATTTTAATGACATAAAGCATACATTACCACATGCTTATTACATAAAACTTAAGAATTAAGTATCCAAAATATCCGATTCAGTTAGTGTTTTCGAGGTCTCAACTTCAAAATCAAGTGAAAGATAATCATCAATCAGCACATCATCGTTAATTTTCTTCTTTTTCCCTCAGCTGTATCCATATTTCTTTCATTTCCTCTAAGGGATATCGTCTTCGTCCTCCGAAGAAAAAAAAACATACGACGAAAAAGTTCGTTAAATGGAAAATGCACTTCGCTATTTGGAGGTTATTTTACGAAGAAATTAGCAAAATGTTCTTGGTTCCAAAGAAAAGTTCGCAAAATAGAGAAATTCGCAAAATAGAGGTTCGTTAAATAGAGGTCCGACTGTATTTTCTTCGGAGAGCATGTGCTAACTAAGTGCAATACGTACAAGTCTTCCTTACAGCACTAAAATGGATAAAACAGCACAGCAAAGTTGTTAGCAGGTTGTTATTACTTACCTGTTGCCATTCATTGTGGATGAAGTGTAATCAAAGTGATGCTAAAGTAAATCAAGAGACAGTAATTGCTCCTTAAATTATTATTTAATACACTTTGTTTCTTTTAAATATATCCTGAAATGTTATTGCTGAAAGAGTATCCAAAAATGGAGTTCTATAACAGCTTAATGAAACGACAAACTCCTTAGTTTCTCTGTAAACTACCTTGAGAAATCTCTCTTCACAAATTACTGTTTTATTAACTATGGACAACTCGACTGTTTTCAAATATTTTTGTGAAAAGAGGTAACAAAAACTGAAGTTTGATAAAAATCCTCTGAAGCCACTTTATCACCTGGTTAGTCAAAACATTAGAATCTCTTAGGAAAGACGGGAACTGTAATTTAACTAAAAAGCTACAGAATCAGAAATTCAATGAGAAATAATCCAATTAATGGCTATTTATGAAAGAGAAGGGTTTATGCTAGATTGATTGACAAGGGAAATTGGAAGTTGTCTTTTACACTTCTCTACCAAGTATACAGAGAAAGATTTACAAAAACACGCAAATGAAAGAATCATGTCACTGAGATCAATCTCCTCAGCTAAATATTAGCTGGGAGATCATTAGTTTGAAATACAGTAAACTGCCGATTATCCGCGGACCTCTCCTGTTTCCATTTTTACTACTATACAATAAATTACGGAATTAAAAAAAAAATTTAAATCTAGAATAAGGTAAGCAATAAAAGACGCTAATAAAGTACGTGAAGACAATTAAAGACAAACAATTTAAAGAACGACCTTGTGGGCAGAGCTTAGACCGGTAGGTTACACTAAATTATGGGAGAGCCTTCCCGTAATAATAAAATTTAAAAATAAATAAATAATTTAAAATAAAATACTGTACTGTAACTGTATGTATTGCCATTTTAATGTAAATAAAACATGTTAAAAGCATTTTTGTGATGATTTTCGTCCTATTTCAGATTATCCGCAGAATTCGCTTATCCGTGGTTGCCGCGCCATCCAATTCCACGGATAATCGGGAGTTTACTGTATTCAAAGACAAAATATCTATCTGATAAATCTATCACTGATATACTATTTGCCAAACATCCTCATAATGATAGGAATGTAGCAAGATCAGAGGCTATGAGGAACAATCTTTTCTATGATTATCATATTTAATCCATATAATTCTTATACAGGCAAATTTTGAGAGCCAAGTCAATCTTAAAAAAACAAAATTCAAACAAATATGGAACTAAGAATAAATTACAAACAAATGGTTAAAACGATACAGTTAAATATCATACAAACATTATCAAAAATGGCACAAATCATTGTTTGATCTGATCTCTATATTAAAATCTTTATAACACATTTTTTAAATTTAAAACAAATATTTTCCTATATCGACTATTCTAAAACAATTTCTAAACTTTCATATTGTGATGCATAAAAATGTTATTCAATACAATACTATCTTGTTATTTTTAATAATCATCTTCTGCTGTCCAAATTAAAATATCTTGTTGTTTTATGTTTCATTATATGCACATTAAACTTCCCTAGTATGGTATTGAATAATGTTTTTATGCATCACAACATGAAAGTTTAAAAACTGTCTTTTACAATAGTTGATACATGAATTCTTTTTTTTTTTAAATTTAAGAAAATATGTTAGAAAAATTTAATAGAGATCAGATCAAAGCGTATGAGCAATTTTTGAATTACGTTTGTATGATGTTTAACTATCTTTTTAATCAACTGTTTGTAATTTAATTGTATAGTAATAATTGCAAGTTTAATGTGTAGAATACATATAATAAACAATCAGACCAAGGTCATACAAAGCAAAGAAAAACAAAAACTATTAACAAATTAAGATCACTGCATGTTTTAAAGGTCAAAGCGACCCTCTTTCTGAAATGAATAACATTAAGGGAAATCATTTTCCCTCTGTTATTCATTTGAGAAGGAGGACTGCTTTGATCCTCAAAACATGTAATGGCCTTAATTTGTTAATATAGTTTTTTTTTTTTTTTTTTTTTTTTTTTGCTTTGTGCGACCATGGTCTGATTGTTTATAATATGTTTAGTTTTAAAAGAATTAAAAATGAATATAATTCTTTGTTCCATATTTGGTTGTTGTTTTGTTTGTTTAAAGAAACGCTTGACTAGAGAAAGAAGTAATATAATATTTTTAAATTCTGCCTGTATAGAAATGTATAGGGTAAATGTGATTTTAAATGAATGAGATGTCGTGTACTAGAAACTAACTATATAATCTTTGATCTGGAGTATAAAAGCCACTCAACACCAAAAAAGAGAAAAATTATGAACTTTTGAAAATGCTTGAGAAAGAACTATACTGAGAAAAAACTGAGTGAAATGGATTTGAAGTACAGTGTAAAATATTTGTGAAGTTCAATCAGTCTTACAAATGAAGAAAGATACAGGGTTAAACAAAACTGTTTCAAAGAATGGGCAAGCACATTCAATGCAATGGGTATCCCAATATCTCCAGTGAATATGAATAGAAAAGGTTCTGATCAATAGGTTAAACCAGTGTTTCCCAACGGAGAAATTTGATTTTTAAGGGGGACAATTCATAGTCTAGAATCTAAAATTTATACTGTTTCTTATTTATTTAAATTATAAGAAATCGTAATTGTATATAAATGATATTAATTAAAGTAACAAATATATACATCTCATGGTAATAATGTTTTGATGGTATTATTATTATAATTATAGGGAGGGGGCAATAAGTAATAGTAATAGGGAGCATAAGAATTTTAGAAAGGCTTAGGTGGGGCATAGCACAAAAAAGGTTGGGAAACATTTGGGTTAAATAGAATGAACTGCAAAATAAAAAAAGTAAAAAAAAAAAGTAAATAAACATAAAAAATATTTGATATCATGTTGGGAGTAAACCATTTGTTTGAAGTTGGGAAGAAAAAAAAAAAAGTCTTTTGATAATGGAAGTAAAAATTAGAATTTTAAATCACATTACTCTTCAATGAATGTATGACGATCTTCTCTGACTGTTGTCAATGCTTTTGTTGAATGTAAGATAGAATCTCAGTAATAATGCATCTAACAGAAACAATGTTTTATCATACAGTAACTGGCAATAACTAAGTTTTTTGGTTTGAAGTTCGATTATAGCTGATAATCCAGTCTAAGTTGGATTATACTACTCCTTTTAGTTGGTGAATGTTTGAGGTGAATGTAAGATTAAAGAGAAGGATTGTTATGTAGTAAGGTTAATGTAAAACTAAAAGAGAAGATATTGTTATGTAGATTACAAGCAGAAGATTTTGTTACGTAGAAAGTTTTGTTGTGTTTTAAAAACACTGCTCAGTTAACAGTAATAAGATAGAGCCTGAAGAAGCAAGATAACAATATCCTGCGAAATATATTGTTTTGTATTGTGGATGGAGGAGTAGAAAGATGATTTATAGTTTAAAGTTGTTTACCATACTGATATACTGTATGGTCGGGAAGTTCCCATACCCTTAATTGGTAGTCATATTTTAAGAAAATATTTACACGTTAAGTGTCTAATGCGTCTGTGTGTTCGCCATCATGCTGTACGCACAAGTTCACACGCCACCATGTTCTACTTGACAGTTTTTTGGAGCATGTCCGGTGTGATGGTTCAAAATACCTCCTCAACTGCATTGTGCAATTCTACGTTTGTAGATGTTCGGACACTTAGGCCTTGATGATTCCCACAATGAGTTGTCAGGCATTGTGAGGTCAGGACTTTGGGATGGCCATTTCAAAGGAGCTGGCGATGCTGGAGTATTGCAACCAATCCAGCATCCTGGAAAATGTTTATGAAGAAACCTGCGTACAGTAAGAGCGAAGTAAACAGGTGCCCCATCCTGCTGTAGCCATATATCGATGGCTTAGCGTAAAAGTAGCGAATATCCAAGATGCAAGTTTTGAGAAAAAGCTAATTTAGTGGGAAATGTCCCTCGAAACTCAGGAACAATTCCTGGAAGTCTCATATTCGGTACAGATATTGTCATTGGGGTGTACTACAATGGCATGGGGTTAAAAATTTGATTGTTGCATTTTTCAAGCAGTTTTGGTCGATTCGATAGTTTGGATCTTACAGAAAGTTTGTGTCATTGAGATAGCTAAGGAAGAAGTAGCGAATGTGCAGATTCGCCACTTCTGTCCTTATTAAAATTCATCACAACCTCCTTAAATGCTTGACCAAATTAGCGAACTACACTATTAGTTAAGTTCATTGTTAGGGATTGACTAATACTAGCATCAGTATCAGCTAATATCCGTACGTATCGGATCGGAAATCGAAGCGGATACCGCTCTTTACATTTTGGCCAAACCAAAGCGGTAAATCGCTTTGAAACTTCATTGTTCAGTAACTTTGGAACAAAAACAGATAGAAACATGCAATTTGTGACATTTTAAACTAGAAATTGATTAGAATAATCTTAGATCATTTTTGATAGTGTAATTTTAAGCTAACATTTTTCAATTAACAATTTATCCAAGGTGAGAAGGTTAGAAGGTGATAATGACCACTTGGCGTCATCTAGGGACAAACTAGCGAATACAGGCACATTCGCTGGTTTTATCACAGAAAAGTGTTCAGTCAGCAGAGATGAAACGGTCAAAGTAGCGAATATGCACATTCGCTTCTATTGCCATTTAAGTTTTTAAAAAAGGGTACTTTTTCGCTAGTTTAGGTCCTAAAATCACAGGAAATATGCCATTTTGAAGGATTTGCTAGTTTTGCCCTACAAGAAGGCTCTTCAAGACACCTATTCGCCACAAAAAACTAATTTTGTATTTTACTGGATATTCGCTACTTTTGCGCTAAGCTATCGATATGTGTTCCATGATGCCCGCATCTTTAAGCTGTGGGATTAACCATGTCTGTAACATGTGTAAATAAGTTTTTCTATTAACAGGACCATCAAAAAATACGTATGAACAAAAATTACATGATAATAGGGAGTATGGGAACTTCCCGGCCACACTGTATAATCCTCATACACTGCTTTTAAGCTATATGTACAATATCAACAAAAATAATAATACATCAGTCTTCCTAATAGCTTATGATATTGGGACCTCTATTTAACGAATCTCTATTTTGCGAATTTCTCTATTTTGCGAACTTTTCTTTGGAACCAAGAACATTTTGCTAATTTCTTCGTAAAATAACCTCCAAATAGCGAAGTGCATTTTCTATTTAACGAATTTTTTCGAGGATACAGCTGAGGTAAAAAGAAGAAATTAACGATGTGCTGATTGATGATTATCTTTCACTTGATTTTTAAGTTGAGACCTCGGAAAAACTAACTGAATCGGATATTTTGGACAGTGTGAAAACTAAAAATACAGCAATGAATTGCGATGAAGATGAAGATGATAAAAATGGAAATGATCATGTTGAAGAAATAAAAAAACCTTCGTATGATGACATGCTAAAATCATTTGAAACAATCCGACGCAGATTATAATTTGAAGAAAATACACCTGAAGGGGTTTTTGGTGCATTGCAAAGATGCGAGACATACTATGAGCGAAAACACTTTTTCAAAAAAAAAAAAAAACTCAGACAAAATTAACAGACTTAAATGGAGAGAGATACGCCGTCTGGTTGGCGTATCTCTCTCCATTTATGAATGATTACGGACGTTAAACTTGCTTTCAATTAACAGACTTTATTAGTAAAATTTAAATACGCATCTGGTAATGTATGCTTTATGTCATTAAAATTATTACTTTTTTTAATAATATTTATTGTTTAAGTATTTTAAATCTGTTTTATGTAGTTTAAAGTAATTGTAAAAGGCTAATCTCTATTTAACGAATTTTCGATATAACGAACTTTTTTTCGGGATTTAGCGACTTCGTTAAATAATTGGTCCGACTGTATTATTATTCCTCCTCAAAAGTCCATATTACCACAGCAAAGATTGTAATTAATTGAAAACAAATGTTTCTAAAGCTTCTTTGATCAGTTGAGCAAAATCCACAATTAGCTAATGTCACAATTAAACATAAACTTTTTAAATTTTAATAAAAAAAAAGAAAAATTTATGGTCTGACAAGGCTTATGATTTTTGACAGAAATAATATAGACTAAATCACCTTTACAGCAAATAATAAGTCATATTGTATTAATTTTTGAATATGTTTTAAATCGTAAAATAATTACAATGAAAGAAATATAAATAAATCCAGAAATGAGATACCAGATCTTTCATCAATTTCCTTGAAGTCAGTTTGTGTTTATACAATGTAGAAATATAATTTAAAAATAAAAAAAGCAGTGAATGGATATTTTGTATAATAGTTTTCCAAGTCTGTGTTTGAATCCTTCTATGTCGAATGCAACAGATCAGGAAGCTGCCCGGCAAGTGTCACATCTACTGCAGCGCAGGTGTAGTAATGTCAGATGATCCAAGTGATGAACGAAATTTATCCTGCAGAGTTTCTTCACACTCTCACATTTTCCGGCATGCCACTTATCAACTGAGCCTGAAAAAAGGATTAATTGTGATGCTCCTTCCAGAGAAAGGACTCTGTAACGGCATACGTTTGGTCATTAAGGAGTGTCATTGCAATTTAATCATGTTCTTTCGGAAAGCAACAGAGATGATATCATCACTTTTTCCCAGGATCGATTTTTTAATGAGTGATGTTAATTTGCCATTCAAGTTAAAATGCCGCCAGTTCCTAGTAATGGCCACATCAAGCCTTCCAATAAATAAATTCATTTATGCTCCTAGCAATGCATTCATTTTAATTTTCTATCTGTATATGACGGGCAAATACTCTAGTAATGAAATACACTCATGGACAAAAAAATTAGCGCACCAAGAAGGAGTCGTCAAAATGAAACGAAAATTTACATAAGTAATGACTACTTTGATATAAGTAAATGATTAGAAAATCAAAGAAAAAGGATAATTTATTTCAGAGAAAAAGGCAAAAGAACGGAGGAGTTAATACTCCGTTGGACCCCCTCTCGCGCGAATGCACGATGCGATACGATCGGGCATTGAGTCATACAAGTTCTGCATGATGTCTTGAGACATTTCGTTCCATATTTGCTGTAACCTTGCCTCTAGTTCGTTCAAACTCGTGGGATGCCCAACTCGTCGTCCCAAATGATCCCAGATATGCTCGATTGGAGACAAATCTGGGGATCGGGCAGGCCAAGGAAGGGTAGTAACAGTGCGGAGACAGTCTTGTGACACCCTTGCCGTATGAGGCCGAGCATTGTCTTGTTGAAAAATGGCTCCTGGGAGCCGTTGCATGAGTGGCAACACATGTGGTTGCAGGATTTCATGAACATATGGCTGGGCTGTCATGGTGCCACGGAACAATACTAGGGGTGACCGTGTATTGTAGGCAATGGCACCCCATACAATCACACCAGCTGTGGGAGCGGTGTGTCGCTGTACAGCAAAGGCAGGATTGAAGCGTTCACCACGGGCTCTCCACACACGAACACGATTGTCATCACTGCCGAGATTGATTCTGGATTCGTCGCTAAAGACGACCTGGTTCCATTCCGCTGCAGTCCAGTTTCCTCGTGCGCGGCAAAACTCCAAACGGAGGCGTCGATGGGTGGGCGTCAAGGGCAGCACACGTAATGGGCGCCGCGATACCAACTGTGCTTCAGCCAAGCACCTTCGTATGGTTCGAGAAGACACAGCGGCCCCTAGTGAAGGTGCTACCTGTGCCTGGATGGCGGCCGATGAAGCAGTTGGCTGTACGCGTGCATTTCTGACTACGTGGCGGTCTTCTCGACGACTGGTCTGTCGAGGGCGTCCTGAGCCTGGTCTTCGTGTACATGACATCTCTCGGGTCCACTGGTCCCATCACCTCCTCACAACACAATCAGAGCGGCCTAATTGACGAGCTACTCGCCTAGATGACCACCCAGCTTCCATCATCCCGACGATTCTCCCTCTCTCAAACTGCGACAACTGCGTATACTGTCTTCGAACACGGCGTAATGGCATGTCTACCTCAGCTCTTCCTTTGTAAATGATTCAGCACACTCAAACAAGCTTTGGTTATCTATTTTATACTCCACAGAGTACGATGTTCAACGCCCTCTACCGGCTACACGTAATGCGCAATCACGCTGCATTTCTAATCATTTGCATATCTCCCCGACATGTACCTTCATTGCAAGTTTCGTTACGGTCCCGCAATTATTTCTTGGTGCGCTAATTTTTTTGTCCATGAGTATAATAATAAAAAGAATAATAATTCTAATAGAAAGATAAAAAAAAATGTTCTGAAAATACTTACAATCCTTCTCTGTATCCATCAAGTAATGCTTGACAGAGAGATTTATTCTGAGGAATGGTTTGTAGAATGGTTCCCTCATTTGTAACATAACCAATGGCCCACTGACCTAGCCTGGTGCAGCTTAACCTGAACACATAGCTATTAAAAGAAAAAGAAATGTAATAAATATTAATGCATAAATTCAGAATAACTGCCAAATTCAATGAAAAGGAACAATATTTATTTTTCTTAAAATAATATGAAATACAGTAACTATAAAATCACATTCAACAAAAGCTAGTCATTACATCTTACTTCAAAACATTTTACAATATACCAAGAATTAATTTATTTTTCAAAAGAAAGAGAGAGAGAATAATCGAAATTAAACAATAAAATATCTTTTAAAGTAATTAATTACTAATAATGATATAAGACACATCCTCTTTCTATCAACGCTATATTTCGCAGTTTATTACTTTTAACTGCTTCATCAGGCTTAATATACATTGAAAAAACTCTTCGTAAAATATAATAAAGAATTTGGTAATGATATCAAAAAATCCTGGGAATATATACAACTTATATACTATAACAACATTGTTTATAATAATTGTAAAACTTTTAAAGCTTCCATATTATTACAATAGATTTTGCTTACAAACTATTTTCATTATTGAAATTATTGAACTTTTTCAAAATTTTTACAATTGACTTTAAATTTATCTAATAGTGCTTGGCTAATTTCTACTCCTTTCTGTTTGTTAAAACATTTAAAAGTGTTTATAACACATGCCTCCAAGATAAACCTGGTTTCTTTGTCATAAACATTTTTGTACATTATCTGTACAATCGGATCAGGGTTATGATTTAACTTTACACAGTGATAGGCCCAATCGGAAACTTTCGGGTGGTCATTGCGGAAAGCAGCCACGTGTTCCTTCACCCGCTCCTTCAATTTCCTCTCAATGTCACCAAAATAGACCCCATCACATGTCCTACACTTTAGCTTATATACAACCGCTGCAGTAGCCATTAATTTATCTATTTCCTCATCTTTTTTACATATTAAAGATCTAAACTCTTATTTGCCACCCTCACAATCGAAATCTTGTTTGATTTACAAATCATATTTATTCGTTTAGAAATTTTGACGTTATATGGTACCCGGATGATGTTTTTGATTTCTTTTTTTTAACTTTCTTTTATTTTCTTTTAAAAATAATCCCTATAAACCCTATCCACTAATTTAGTAGGATACTCATTTAAGTGCAGTTTTTGTTTGAATTCTTTTATTTTCCCATACCATTTATTTTCATCCAAAGTGTTTTTTGTTATTCTTTTTAGGCCATTCATTATTACTGCTTTTTTGGTGGACCAATTGTGTGTGGAATTATAGTTTAACATTACAGCACTTTGGTATGGTTTTTGATAATGTTCATACTCAATAAAATTGTTTTTGTTATATAATTTTAAATCCCAAAAAATAAATGTCCATTATCTTCCTCTTCCATCTTAAATTTAATTTCATTCCTTATATTATTAATTGTATTGAAAAAAATCTTAAACTGTCTAGCTGATCCTTTCCATACTATCAAGATGTCCTCTGTAAATCTCATATATTAAAACCTACATTTGTTCCAATTTAGTATATAATTAACCTCAAAATGATTAAAAAATATATTGGATAGTGTTCCTGATATAGGACTACCCATTGGGAATCCCATATCTTGTTTAAACCATTTACGATTAAATATGAAACAACAATTAAAGCGTATTAATTCCAGTATATCTTTCACTTGCTTGCCATCCATTTTACTATGTAACATGATTTGGGGGTTTACTAGTTTTACTAGATTTGGATTTACTTCTCTTCAAATCAACTTTTTATTTATAAGAAATATCCAGTTTTGGTAACTCTTGATTCAAAAAACTCTTGTTTACATAATAGGAAGGGATGGGAGTAACTGGCTGATATTAGCTTAGACCAATGTTTCCCAAACTTTTTTGTGCTATGCCCCACCTAAGTCTTTCTAAAATTCTTATGCCCCCTACGTAACATGTATATAATTTTGGCCATGCCTACGTCACATGGTAAGCAATGATTCTATGAACCTATTTGAGGGGTCAGTGTCGTTTTTCCATTTTCAATGCAAATGCACAGATTTTGTTTCTTGTTTATAACATAGAGGAATTTATCTATTTCTCTTATTTATATATTACTATGTTATATATATATATATATATATATTACTATGTTATATTTTAACCGTAACGATATATAAAACTGATTTGCTGTTGAAGAACTGTTATATTTATACTGTTTCTTATTTATTTAAATTATGAAAAATCGTATTTAATTTTCGAATTGCCCCCCCTGTGGGACAGTAAGTAAGTAAGACAGCAAACAACAAATATCTTTTTGTTTGCTGTCGTAATTAAAAAAAGTTTACCTTTTTATCTATGACGGAATCTAATATTTTAAAACCTTTACAGAATCTTAAAACTGTAATACTAAGATGCCATTATATATCACATTTATTGACATTTGCTATATTTCATTTTCAATTTGATTTTATTGGCTTGGAAGGTTGATTTGTAAAGAAGGTCCATTTATCTCTTAGTTTTTGATATATACATACTTTCAAATTAACAGACTGAAAAGAAAACTCAAATCTTTACTTACCTTCCAGGTTTTGTGATATATTTTTGTAATCTGGCTTTTACTTCATCGTAAGTTAAAAAGGCTACATAACCCGGATGAGTTACTGCTAGTATTTGCCAGTTTCGTAGTAATGATGTCCAAGGCTGAAATAACCTAAATTTTTTTGAAGGGGAGAAAAAAAAAACAACAATAATAACAACGACAACTGATACATTGATGAAAACCTGAAATGAACATAATCTATAAATAAAATAGAAGCATCTGAACAACAACATTTCTTTTTTATTATCATATGAAAATTTTACATGAATGAAATGATGTTCTACTTTGGCTTTATATCATCTCGTGGTCCAGCAATTACGTGAATTTTTTATAACAAAAATGAGACATTCATAAAAATTAAACAGTGATTTATAAAATGTTCATACATTCACTAACTTCACTGTTTCTAAAACCAAAAAGGTATGGGAAAATTATGATGCTAACTAATTTTTAATAAAATTTCAATCTTTATACATTTTTAATATTTTATTAGAATATATGTTATGCTGCACTATATTTATTAAAGGAGATGCTAGTAAAAGCTATTCACTGAGACAAAGCAGCAACTTAAAGCAGTAGATTTTATTATTAAGACGAGATATCAAAGTTATGTACATTTTAAAATGTTATTGGATTAGATATTTTAACAAGTATATTAAGTATTATGAAGATTAGTCGTAAATGGATGAAGATCTATCATCAGTTGTTGAGTGCATTCATGACCAGAGTTCCGGCATGAATGATCCAAACTAGTTGTGCTTGTATAAAAAAAATGTTGCACTAGTATCCACTGTTACGATTTTTTTTATGTTATATGATTGGGACTAAAATGATGCCAACTACATCTATCTGCAAATGTTTTTCTTGAAATTGCAAGAAACTTCACTTGAATCCATTAACACACATTTGCTTCAAAAATTTCTAACCAATCTGATTAAAATAAAATTATCCAGTCACCAAAGTGGTTAACATTTGTTGCCTAGCAAGGATTCTCGAAGTACTTTTTATCAACAGATATTGTAGTAAATTTATTTTCCATTGGCAGGATCAGTTTGAAAGCCCAACTAAAACTTCCAAATTTTATTTATTATATAGCCGATTGTACAAATGATCAAAAGTATATTTTCTAGCAACACGATGATGGTAAGCAAAGTTTAAGCATAATATTAAGAGCACTGTTATATCAAAAGGACCATTATGGTAATGCAAAACAGCAAGTTGAGAACCAATGCTGTAAAACTATGCTACATCAATATGAAAATGACTGATTCATTTGATTTTTCACTGGAAACATTATTTCTTTTCTGTCTCTTTACTATATATTTTAAAATGTCCAAATGAATATAAAAATTCTAAAACCTGACAATTTGTCGGGGACAAATGTTTATAGTGTAATTAATTATTTTACCCCTGCAATAAAGAAAATGGTAAGGCACATTTACAGATTGATGAAATATTTAAAATTCAAATGTGGCTCCAACAAACTTTGGAGTACTCCAAAATCAGAAATGACAGCATTAGTAGATAGGAAAGTCACATCTCGATTACATAATAGAAATGTGGCAAGGATTCTGCTGTCCAATGGTTATATCACTCGCTGGTAAGAGACATAGAAGCACACAATTATGTCTATTGCTATCATTGCAATACTGGCAAAAATAGCAATCCTGAAATCTGGGATTATCCCCTAATATAAATTTTCAGTGTGATGAAGGATAATTACAACTATTAGATGTTGACGTCAAAGCCTCATCAAAGTTTCTGATTCTATATCACAATATGTAGTTACTTTAGTAATGAGATAGCCCAATAACATAACAATGTTGCATTTATCAGAAACTTAATTATAATGGTCAACAATTACTTAGCTGTAATAATTCACACAATATTCAATATTAGAATGCTTGTGGAAGTGACCTATTGCTTATTTATGCTTTGCAGGCTCCACATTTAGTTCCGACAAGTGACCTGCTATGCACAATGGATGTTTAGTTTCTTAAAAATGTTGATTTGCTGGATATCAACATTAGATTGTCATTTGTACATTGCCATCTGACATAAAATTCTTTCCTTCTAACAGTTTCTTGAGAGTATAAAGATATCAGATGACATTACAATTCTGTAATGTCTGCCCAAAAACCTTTATGATATTTACTTTTCCATTACACAGAAAAATCCCATCTTTGTAAGATGTAGACATTTGTTCTTGCTTGTTTTGCATTAACATCGCCAAACTTTTAGAGTATCTGTTGGCACTGATTGACTTCTCGGAACGTGGTACAGCAATGAGGAGAAATCAGTGCTTTGTTTCAGTACTTTCATGTAATACCATTGCAAGAGACAGCAAGATAGTAAGATAGTTACTATACAAAATAGTTTACAAAATGAGTGTTGTCACCTTCAAATGGAGTGTGCTGGTCGATTTCATTTGATTCCCTATCTCT
>JAFIDM010012231.1:23189108-23201436 GCA_023159025.1 Thereuonema tuberculata
TTTGTCTTATCAAAAAGAATATTTGTTTTTTGTTAACATTCAAAGATGTTCTTGAGAAGTCCTAAATAAATTATACCCAATATCCCTGCTAAAATTTCTTTTAATTATAATGATTTTTCGTATTAGGATTACCTATTCCGCGTTAAGCCCTGCAATGACTAAAACCCATTCTGGGAACACGTTAATCAAATATGCTCAATTGCTTGGAATAAAGTTGAGAGAAAACGTTAACAAAATTATTCAAAATGCTGTCAAAGAAAAATAACGAAAGCGGAAATAAATACATTTCCTTTCTTCGTTAACACATGATAAGAGCTTTATGACCTAAAGGTATTTGTCTCAAATCCTAGTGAAGATTAGTATCCTATGACTCTAATCCTAAATTACTATATTATACATACAATCTATTTTTTTCCATTCACATTTAAAAGAGTACAGGAGCAAAACAAAAAACTCAGAAATAAAGCCTAAAAAATAATAACATTGAATAATTTTCTTTAATTTTATCTAATAATTTATCAGTCTACTAAAATCTTGAATGTAGGAGAATGTTCTAATGTTGTTGGTTGGTTGGTATTTAATGACTCAAAAGCATATTTGGCTAATGGACCGTTTAAGTGTGTCGTCACAACCTACGTCACAGTTCAAACAGCCTGTTGCTAGGCTCCGTTGCTAGGGTTTCAGCATTGAAATTAGTTACAACTTTTATTTTTATTTTGGTTTTTCTTTGAGAAAAGACCGAAACATTAATAAAAAATTATCAGAACGCATTTTTAATACTTCAAGAAAACCCACCTTAGGGTTGTTGGTTTTGTTTTTCCCTTATTTTTATGAATTTCAGGAGAAATATTAAGACAAAAAAAGCTGTATTTATGCATATTTTTTGAAGTTCAGACTGCTATAGATTTCGTTGCACCCGATGTTGATAACTTATGATTGGTTAACTCAAAGCAATTCTCCGCTAGCAAAGGACCTATCTGACGTACTGAAACTCTTTTCAGATATAGGATTGTACCAAGAATAAATAATTTTATAACTGTTGGCGAATATAAAACTATTTATTCTTCTACAATCCTACTTCTGAAATGAGTTTCAGTATGTCAGATAGGTCCTTTGCTATTGGAGAATGGCTTTGAGTTAATCAATCAGCAGTTCTCAACATCGGGTTCAACGAAATCTATGGCAGTCTGAATTTCAAAAATATGCATAAATACAGCTTTATTTGTCTTAATATTTCTCCGAAAATTCACAAAAATAAGAGTAAAAAAACCTAAGGTGGGCTTTCTTGAAGTCTTAAAAATGCATTCTGATATTTTTTATTATTTTTTTGGTCTTTTCTTAAAGATAAACACCTGCTTGGTCGTAACTAATTTCAATGCTAAAAACTCTAGCAATTCTGGCTGTTTGAACTGTGACGTAAGTTGTGACACCACTTAAACGGTCCATTTGAGAATGTTCTAATATTCTAAGAGACATTTTGTGTGACTAGCTGCTTTTATTCTTCTTCAACTACAGCTTTCTCTCATTTCCATGTGGGGAAGCTGTCGGCATAAGCGGCACTTGTGTAACCGAAGAGAAGTTTTGGCCGGTTATTATGGCCGGATGCCCTTCCTGATGTCAACCCCATATTACAGGGGAGAAGCCAAATACAAAAGACGGCGAAAGAAGATACAGGTAAAGAATCAGACAAATACAGGAAAAAAAGCAAACATCCATGCCGATGCCGGGAGTCGAACCTCCAACATCCTCATAAGAGACCGCCGCCGAACCCACAAGGCCATGCCGGAACGGCTGACTGGCTGCATTTATTATATTAATTTAATTACATGTCCCTCAGTTCGAAGAATACTTCTTCGGTTACATATAAAGAAATTTCGGGTCATCAACATTACTGTACAAATATTTTAGTTGTCAAATATGCTAACTTAATTAGAACGTAACATTTGGAAAATGAAAATTCAATATTCGTTACATGATCATTACGTTTTGATTACATGAAAAAAATACAACGAATATTTTTTCAAACTTCATTGAATTGCTGCGTGCAAGTTGAAGAATCTTACTAAAAGCACGAATTTAGGACGAATGCTTAATTTCTGAACGTAAATAAATTAGTTAAGAAATAATAGCCTATTTCGTTCTATTAAATGAAAAGATTTTTTTTTTTTTGGCCTATAATGAGTACATAACGAATCGGAACTGCTCTCCACTCAGAAGAACTGGCAAACGAGTGTTAAGTAAATGACAATTATTTTGGAATCGTTAACGCTGACCACATGAAATGTAGGCCAAGTCGCATAGTTTTGATGAGCTGATCTCATAAAATAACTAAGCTTGTTTACAATCTAGGTAATTTTCAGAAGTATGGAAGGCAGATCACTAAGATCTTGGTGCCGAAGTTCTTTACAAGGTAAGATTTTTACTTTTTACAATTTGATTTGTTACAAATTGTATTATATCTTTTTTTGGGAGGTTAAAATTTTTTATTATTATTGTAAAAGTGTTCCACAACAGGCCCTGCAGATCCTTGGCAGCGCGGGAAGTTTAGGCTCCAAGCGAATCTCGACCAAAGGGAATAGATGAGGTCGGTTGGTCAGCCCCACGCCTATTATTATTATGTCCATACTTTCTGGCTTATCGAGTTTGGTTGTTAAATAACCAAACTCGATAAGCCAGAAAGTATGGACATAATAATAATAATACCGTGATACTTGATTTCATCTTAAGAAAAAAAAAAAACTATAAATCGCTAATAACGTAAAAACAAAAACAAAAAAGAATGCCATGAAATGGAAGAAATTCCAATATCCTCAAATCAGACGAGGCAGTCGACTGGTCGAAGCCACGCCGAAATAACGAATCACGAGGTTTGTTCACGAGGTCGTATGGAACTTCCGGCTTAAAAAAAAAAAAGCGCCCTCTTCATCCGAAAACATATGAACCAATTAAAAGGCATGAACCTTTGCACCCCTGCAGCTAATTAAAAGATATCAGAGGCAATCTCAAAAATAACACTCACCCCACGAGTTTCCTTTCTAGGCGGAAGTAAATTATATAAACAAAAGATCCGTAGACATGGCCTTTTATTAACTTACAATAATAAAGACGATTCAAAAATATTAAGTAAAAACGATTGTCTGTAAATTCTATTTCTTTATTAGTGAAGCGATTTATATATATATTCTATGTTTTTATGAACTAAATGTATCCTTCCGCGAAATAGTTCCTAATTATAAATATTGAGAAATTTAATCAATTCTTGATAACATGTTCCAATGAGGTGGAAAAATAAAATAAAATAAAAGCAAAAAATCCGTGTTTCTTTCATTTTTAAAATTTGTTGAGAAATAAATGTACAGTGATAAAATGAAAGAATGTCCCTTTCTCTGATCCCAAAGAAAATTGTATTTTATTTATGAAACTAAATGGACTTTTTTTTTTCCCTGTACAGTGCTTCGCAAGGGTTGGGAGAACTCGATTAACTATTGAAAAAAACTACCTCCAATTTTTCACAATGGCGAATAAATACAGACACACTAGCCTATAATCGTTTCTCCCTCAATATATCAGACATAATATCAGAAGTGTTACAGTGCAGCTCATTTCATAACGATTGCCTAATGGCATAGAACTGTTTTTAAAAGCAATTCGGTGTCATTTTAAGACATTTTCAATTGAAGGTGCTATCTCTCATAAATAAGCTTGAGATATTTAGTGTTTAGTTAGATTTCTTATCAACACATAAAATATTAAAACAATTAAAAATATTAAATTGGTTATATATTGAAGTAACTTTCTGGCATATTTTGTTTATTTTCATTGTTAGATAATTTCTATAACCTTACAACATGTAACATTTTACAACAGAAGAAAAATAGTAACTTTTAAACACACGAATCATTTTTAAAGCAAACTCTAAACAAAATCTCATGTTAATCGTCCACTGTTACGTGTCTTCTTCCTGCAGTTATCTTTCCATTTTTCATGATTCCTTTTCCTCTTTTTTTCCTTTATTTCTATGAATTTCTTTATTTTTGTACATTGCAGGCACTACATTTACTGCAACGTCAGGCATATTGCTTAAAAAAAAAAAAAGCTATAAAAGAAAGCTGTTCTATTGGTTAGTTGGGAATATAGTCGGCCAATCAGAATCGAGGTTTTAAAAGAAATGTGTTGTAGCCTTTCTATTCCATTAAACATTTATAAAGCTTTTAAAAGACCTTTTATATTTTAATCTTAAAATTAAAAACATGGCTATTCCACACTATGATACTTCAAAAAGTTGACAATGGATGGTGTAAGCTTAGATAATACACAGCTAACTAATTTTTGGGGGCAAGACGAGGAATAACCCTTTTTTCCCCCACTAAGCCTTTCAATTGTTAATTTAATTAAGGTTAGTCACGTAAAATTCAAGTAAAGACGCTTCAGAGATTTAACATATTCATTGATTTCCACAGATATTTGGATTTAAAAACTGAGCATCACTGTATCTGCTTGTCTCTGAATTTTATATAAGTTTATACTTTTACATGCAATTTTCTTAGAATTGACTGGATTTATATTAAACATTACTCTATTATTATTTTAATTTTTTAAGTTTTTATTCAATATTTTTTTAATACGTTGATTTCAGAGGAAAAAGGAATTTTGACCAAAAACATCAAACTACGTCACGAGAATCTGGTATCATGTGATTTCAACTCCAAGTGACAACGGATCACTGCCAACCTCTGCGTTAGCGTAATTTTCCAAAAACTTCAAATTTACCAACACCAGGAACTGTTTCAATCTGGGAAATGAATCATTCATTTAATTCCCCATTCGCTGCCAAAACTATTCAACATTCTACGAATTTCTGCTTCAGAAACCCTGTTATTTTGTTAATTGCCCTGACTAATGTTTTTGGGATAATGACCCTTTTTTTTTAATTTTTTATTGTTGTTATTATTATTTATTTATTTATTTTTGCGGAATTATCAAAAAGTAAAATTTAAAAGTAAATTTAACTTTACTGGTTAGCATCCTATGACACGATCAGAACAGAAACGAAATCAAGACAAATATGAATACACAATATACAAGACAAATTTGAAACCTTATATAACACTTTTCTGATGATCTAATTGTTTTGTCCGAACGCCGCCGGGTAATATCTCAAATAAGTCTATTTTTTTAAAGTTATTTTCAAAGATCTCTACAGAACATAAATTTATAAAATACTTGCAAAACAAAATTTATTTAACTTTTTGTTTACGTAATCAAACATTACAAATAATTTATGAATTAATATTGTTTATGTAAGTTCGAAAGTGCCAGTTAATTTAGTTACTACAGCGGACATAACATAAAACTCGGATGAAAAGTATTTTTTTATAAATATTTTTTTAAACCGATAGCCTGCTTTAATATAACACTGCTTCTTTTTTAATTTTGTTTTGTCGGTTGAGGAAATAAACTCAGTATAACATCACAACATTCAGAACTTGTTAGAAGTGGGCTTTCCAACATAACAATTTAGCATTGCGGAGCAGCTACACAATTAAATTCTTCTTCAAATACCGTAACATTATACTTTATTACTTAAATACATCTTCTTAGAACCTACACAACCGGTAATATTTCGTGGGTGTTAATCCACTTTTTCAAACCATCTATAAAAATTCCTTAGGGAGAGAGAACACCTCTCTTACATCCTAAATTTCACTGAATAACAATACAAGAATTCTAAAAACGTGACAACAATTTAACAATGGAAAACGTGGAAATATTCACGTTCACTTTTAAAAAACACATTAACAAGTCCAAATCATTAAAATTTATAAATTTCCTGTATATATGTCCTAATTTCCTTTTTTAAAATGTCTTGTTTTTTTTTTTTTTTTTTATGGAAACGTGGAAATATTCACGTTTCCATTATTAAATTGTTGTCACGTTTTTAGAATTCTTGTATTGTTATTCAGTGAAATTTAGGATGTAAGAGAGGTGTTCTCTCTCCCTAAGGAATTTTTTTATAGATGGTTTGAAAAAGTGGATTAACACCCACGAAATATTACCGGTTGTGTAGGTTCTAAGAAGATGTTATTTAAGTAATAAAATATAAAGCTATACAATTTATCATGAAGTCTAAAGAAATACACAAATAAAACTTAACTATTCCTAACAAGCGCAACCACACAAACTAATCTATCTGACGCAAGCCTTCGCCTCCATTTTCTTAATGGTAACAACGTAATTAATGCAAGTGTTATACACAAACAATCGAAAATTTACCCAACGCTAAATGCATCGTAATTCAAAAATCCCTTTTAAGAGATAAATATCAAGAGGGTTTTTATTATAAAATAAAATAAACAACAATAGCTAAAAAGAAAAGACATTTGGATAACTGCTTATGGAAGGAAGATTAAAAGATGTGTGTGTGGAAGGGATTACTAAGGAAAGAGAAACAGAATGCAAAAGACAGGGATTGAAAGTTGGGATGGTGTATGAGAAGGAAGAAACAGGATGGCGACAATAATTCATTTGTAAAGTATTACACAATACAACAGCACGATCTTACAGCTACAAATATTTAATTATTGCAAAGAATCAATATTACTAAATAATAAATAAATTTACTAAATAAACAATGATTTTAATATTAAATTTAAATCAATTAATGAAGAGAAAGTCTTCATTATAAGTATAGGGTGTGTGTGTGTGTGTGTGTGTGTAGGGGGGGGGGGGTTACTCTTAAATTCCAGACCGTTAATCTAAACTATTTTCGCTTAATATGGTAACATGTTACAGGAAGATACTTTTAAAGAATGCGAAAATATGTATTATTTTTGTTTTGTTTTTTTCCTCGCTTTAAATGTCTGATTTCAGGCTTTTCGTTAACAAAAAAGTAACGTAGGAAGACACTGTTTAAATAATGAAATCGTAAAAACGGAACTACAAAAATACATGACCTTACTCAAGGATAGATCAATACTGACATGTAGTTTATACGGAGCAGACCGTGACCTTTGTAGACCAGTGGTTCTAATTTAGACTTAGCAGGTTGCGCCCCCCCCCCCACCTTTACTCGACGGAAACCAAGATTTAAAAAATAATAATTTAAAAAAAAAATGCTTTCTTTTATTTTTCACGATTTTTTTAATTGTTTCTAACTGTAACCCAAAAAAAAAGACCCCGAAAAAATAAAATGGATATACGGTCAATTCTCGTTAACTGTGGGGTTACATTCCTGGAAAATCCCGTGGTAACTGAAGAACTGATTCTGTAGGAGAAATGGGTTATGTTCCCGCGAACCCTCTTCACTATACACTTTCGTTACCCGAATTTCCAGAACGAAGTAATCTCAAACACTCGAATTAGGAATGCTTGGTCAAACACTTTCATTAGCGGTTCGCTTGACTTCTCCGAATTTTCTTGCTACTGCGCACAGCTGCGATTGGGCGCGAAAAGTCCCCGTATGAGGCGAAATAAGTTACACTTTTATAGAAAGCAGATAAGCGAATCCGCGGGAACAGAATCAGCGGATTACGAAGATTTACTATCTATATTAGGTTTTTAGAACCGATTTATTTCAATAATTTTTGATAAGGGTTGCACAAGAGGCATTTATTTTTGTAAGGGAGTTAGGCAGTATTAAAAAGCAATGCTTTAGGACATAAACAATCTTTACAGTTTATTGCCAAATAATAATGAAAACTAACTTTAACACATTCACAAACATTTCTGATGAAATTCATCTTGTCAACAATAATATCAGCGCTCTTAAAAAGATTGAAGTTCCTAAATGGCGGCCTTATTTTTAACAGGCTTTCACAACAATTAAACGGCGTATTAATTTCAGCGAACTGACTTCGTTGCAGCATCAAGAACAGTCAGATTCTTCTGAAAAACGCCAGTACAAAGGAAATTCAAGAACGCTGAACGAATTGCCCGATCTCTGTTGACTAAAGAGACCCTCTGTGAGGAACTGAAAAAGGCTGTGGCAACCGGTGCAGACCATACGTGTGAGAGAGGCACTGAACTGACGGAGTTAAGAGTGTCATCTCCGAAAAGAAGCTTTTTATTTTTAACTCTCCTGACCCCGAAATCCCAACAGTCTGGCGGGTAAACGAAAGGTTGATGACGGAGTCTCTCTCAATATCACGCCTTCTTCTTTGCGGAGGGGAAAAAGCCAAACATCCGTTCTCTTTTGAGGAAGGAAATCTGGCAAAATGTCATTCGTTTTTAATATGAGGATTACACACTGTTTGGTGTCGTTGTTAATGATGGTGCTAATTAAGAATGAAAGCATTTGGGTGTGTCCCTCCGCAATGACGTCAATACGGCTATTAATACACCAATAACCTTCATGTTTTTTTGTAATACGGATCAAAAAAAAAAGCTTTCCTTTTCATTCTGCAAATCGATGGAATTCACTGTCAATCAACAAGACAATGAAACTTTAGCAAATTTATAATAAGTTCATTATCAGGCGTCTTTTTTGAAAACAAAATGGTTCTGATCTCTCCAATTTAAAATATTCATAGATAACCGCAGCTCTTAGATTTCTGTGATATTTAACAAATAAATAAATAATTTATTTATTTATTTATTTATTTATTTATTTATTTATTTATTTATTTATTTATTTATTTAATTTAATAATGTCAAAACTTATAGAAGTTTTATTCAACAAGGTTCTGGTTGACAGAATTAGAAGCGTCAAGAAATAAGTGCTGGGGTTTTGTAGGTATGATTAATGAGTTTTTAAACTCAAAGATATGCGGGAATGGGATTTGAATACATTATTTTGTGATTTTCCTCTATCGTTCCTCAGATGGTACATTTTATTTCAGCTCTGTCCTAATTCTAGTTGTGTCCCTTTCTTTACATCCTTGCAGTGAGCGTTATAAGGTTGTTTAGATTTTCTCCGCATCCAGAATACGGCGCTACAGTCAACCACGCCAAGAATTGGCTTTTTATTAAATGTCGAAGGACAGTAACAATAACAATAAAATATCTTAATCCTTATGTCACTTTTTGTTATGAATTGTTTCCTATTAGAGAGTCGATGTTTTATTATTATTTATTTTTTTTCTTTGTGATCCAATTCCTTTTCATAGTGAGTTTTAGGTGCCAAGGATTTGTTTTCCGCAATTTGTTTTTATTAGTGGTGTTCCGTTGTGCTATTAATAATATCTTAATGTTAAATGAATCTAATACTCGGCTTTAGAATAGATCGTCAACCTAAATATCCATTAAATTGGAATTCATTCTAATAAAAAAACTTTTGGTAAATCCTAGATAATGTAAAAACATACATAAGGAGATAAGGAGCGACAGGAACAATCACCTGACAACGATAACACTAAATTAAACTCCAAGTGAAAGCTAATCTTTCAAGTGTTTTTTTGTGATTCATTTCCTTTCAGTACAGATCAACATCTGCTCGATAAATTCTATCAAATGTTTACTGACTCACTTAGAGAAGGTTTCAAATGAAATTAATGTTTAATTCAGCTTAAGATGTAAACAACGCCATTTCAACAGAAAAATGTTCACCTATATTTTTTTTTTTATTTATTTGAATGAAATCGTACGAAGGACATAGAAGACTGCTTTTCTAAGGGGTAAACTGCAACCAGCCACGTACCCACTTTTTTCAAAAGTACAATGAATAGTATCTAATTTCGTCTAAAAGTGCTAACTCCCCTTAATATCTATCTGAGAGAAATGAAGAAATAAAAAAAAAAAGGTTTAAAAGTGAAATTTAAAAGTCGATATTCTCATGTCCGTCCATCAATGATCAAGGTAATTCAAAATTTACATATCCTAGAAAGTAATATTGCAAAGAAACCAATTAATATTACATAGAGAACTTCATGAAAAAGGGTTTTTATAAAAATATCTAATCATATATACAACATGTTTCGCAGCTCTGTACTGCACTTTCAAGTCAAGACTTGAAAATGCAATAAAGAGCTGCGAAACATGTTGTATACATGATTAAATATTTTTGTAAAAAACCCTTTTTCTTGAAGTTCTCTATATCCTAGAAAGCTGAAAATTTTAGATAAGTTTAGGTACAAATAGAAAAGCATACCATATAAAAATAATAAAAAAAAAGAAATATGCTGCTGCTGAACAGCAATAATCTTAATGAAAATTAGTTAGCTTAGTATCCTGAAATTTTAAGGCCTTCTAAATTTATTTCAATGTTAAACTTTACCCAAAGTAACCTCCCTGTTGATTCTCACAGAAAGTGGATTCATTTGTCTCAAAACCTATCACTACATGGGTCTCTAAAAGTGCAGTGATCACAAAGGGAAGTTATTATATAGAGAATCTGGAAGAGTTTTACTGGTAAAACTCAGCCTATAATAATATTTTTTTGGATCTTATTTTGTGGCTATTCAAAAACTCAAAGAAATTCTCTTGGGTTATGCTCCATCTTGTCAAGTGTCACGATAATAGATGGACAAGAGTATATATGATCGGGTGTCAGCTGAGTTCCTGGACACTTTTTTTTTTGCTATGATTACAGTCTATTTTTGTTGATTTCACATATTTGATACTTTTTCTTGCGATCTTGAGGCAAAAAAAAACAAAAAAAACTACGAGTTATTAAAACTGTAAATCAATGTAAATTTTAATTAATGTCATTTCTTAATGTCATTCTTGTTCTTACTAAGTTAAACTTAAAACGTCTTAATTAGAATCCTGTATTTCAAAACAGTTTATTTTACACCGCGCTGTAGTAATTCAGTGAGGGGTTCGAGCTAAATTTTGGTATCCAATAGAGACAGCATTTATTCGTATTCATTGAAAGCAACGTTATATCACAAGAACAAGAATTGTTGGCTAATTTATAATAGCGCATTGATGTTTATTTTTATGTTATTGAAATGGTACGGGAGAATTTCTCGAAATTTAATATTAAACATTTTACTCAACTGGATAAGTTAATGGATCAGAGATGGAGAGCTAAAGTAATATTTATCGATTATAAGCTTTATGTAATAAAATTTTATAACAATCATATCAAATTTAAAAAGGCTCGCTTTTGAATCAATCAGTCCAGGAAACTAACAAATTAAGCAAAATCAATCTCAGTACCGTATACCTTTATCACAGTATCTTTACCAAGGTTTTTGGTAACTTTTTACTGTCCTAATAGCGACTACTATTAAAGAATTCTAGTAGAATATTAATAATTAATATTAAAAATAGCATAAAAGTTCAGTTGATTTACCATCACCACAGTAATATAATCAAGTGTACCTTCAACAGACCTTAATACGTAATTTTATTTACTTCAGATTAATTTATGACTTAGCCTTTAATATTTGTTTTTTTAGTTTTTTGTTTTTTATTTATTTATTTGACCTTTTCACATTAGTGCGCAATAACTGTATTTTTTCTTCCCCGTTCGTTCGAAGAATTTGTTGTGGTTTTTATTAAAATCTGAAAAACGCCAATTTTATATTGTGAAATTTCATTCTTAAATTTTTTATTATAAATTGCGAAATTTTCAACCCAAGAATGAATCATAACTGTTTGATAGTGAAATTTATAATCATTATCTACATAATGGTACGTACGTGTGCTTCCTCGATGATATCAATGATCAGTGCCTTTCACAGATTTTGCTTTTCCGTAGCTTCTATGAAATATCTACTTTCCTGTACAGCATTTTTGATTTTATTCTGTACTAGCAAAATCCACGTTCTTCATACGGGTTACAATGATGTGGATGAGAAAGAAGGTGAAATTGTAAGATCACATCGAAATGGCAGGGGAAAGCATTGCAGACCGCTAAGTATACTGCTCTCATCGATGTTTCTACACCTTACACGAAAAATTCCTGCATATCATTTTTGGTATAATCGCTTTATTCTAATATCTACTCAACTAGTTAGATCTACTCACGTATCTACTCGTCATTTCATTTAGTGCTTGCAGACGAGTTACATTATGTATCCCTCCGCCTCTAAGTCTCAACTATTCCAAAATTTCCTTTCCTTATGACTGCCGAAATTATTTTTTTTTTTTTTTTTTTTTTTTTTTTTTTATCCAGTATACACTACACTTTATTGCTAGTTTTTATTATTACACAAGACCAGTCCTACTATGTGACATAAAAGCACCTGTATTGAAAAAAACTTTCTTGCATCGGCCGGGAAATTAAATTCAAAATTTCATTTTTTTTTTTTTTTTTTTTTTTTTATTAAATAAAATTAAGCCGTCACCAATGTAAATAAAGTATTTAAATACTAAACATCCATGAAAAATAGCTTCGTTTTAAGGTATGATTTAGGACTATTTTTTTGTGTGGTATTTCTACAAC
>JAFIDM010012231.1:23201836-23253761 GCA_023159025.1 Thereuonema tuberculata
ATTTTCCTGTACTTGTTACAGCGATTTTTCTATTGTTGTTTGCTTTCTGCTGTATCCCACTTCCGAGAGCGGAAGAAGGAACCATAGGTATTCACGCGTTCTGAGCTTGATCATCGAAGCTAAATCTGGCTGATGAGTCCTAATAAGGACGAAACAGCTGTCCCAGATTGCTGTCGATGATGGCTCAATGCGTAAAAGCAAACAAATTTACGAATTTGTACATTCCCTTGTTTTTTCCCGTTTTCATATTACATTTAATGCACGTTAAACCTTCTTACTAATTAATATTCTTCTAAAACTTTACTAACAGTTTTGTCACCTTCAAGTGCTAATTTTTCAGCAGAAAAGAACCACACGGAATATTTTTCAAATACAAAAAAAAAAAGTTAGATGTTATGCGTATTTACGGACATTAGACTAAGAATCAAGAAACCTATTCGGTGACTGGAAAGTTAGTGGGGATACAAACACGCAGACCGACTGATTCTATGAACCTAACTTTCCTTAGTAAAATAGGCTGAATTCTATACATGACAAATGAATACAATAATTTCGATTGTTAGTCATTCATCTCTCACCAGATGTTTATTTATACATTCGAATTACAACATAGGAATAATTTCAAGATGACTGCACTATTACCTCTTTACTCATAATCAAAACCTTCAGCTTATAAACAAACAGACGAACCGCCATTATTCGAAGAAGCTAGCCTCCCAACTGACAATTACAATAGTCAAGCCTTGGGTTTTACTCGCAACCCAATCCAACTTTGTAATCATTTGCAATCGATTCTGTAAAGTAAATAGAAATTCATATAGCATTCTGCTTACGCTGATCAGTCATCATTCTTTGACAAGTTTTTATTCTCGTCCTTCTACCGTCTTCCGTTAAAACTACACAAAAATAAATCGAGAGCTATTTGTTATATTTCTTTGTCACTTTTAGGCTTAAAAGTAGCTTCCCTACGAAAAAAGCTTTCGGACAAGGCTTACGACCTACACAGAAGAATAACTGACTGAAACTGAAATATTTTATTTTTCCTTTAGTTTCAGCACAAAATTAGAAGTCTCAATTTCAATTGGGTCAGCTAATGGCGGGATTTCATGCCAACGACTTGACAAAAAAAAAAAAAAAAAGCCAAAAGATTTTAATAGCTTTCAAATATTTCGTTTTATTTTAATACAGAAAGGCGAGTGTAGTCAGCTTTTGTCTACTCCAAAAGACAATAGCATTTTTACATTCTATCACCTTTCACAATACCTGTTATTTAACAAGACACAGTAAAGTGTTTTACAGGATTGTAACATAATAATTCTACATTGATAATTGATCTATCATTATTACTGTTTTTTTAAGTTTTGAATTGATATTTTTTAAGTTGATATGTTATCAAAGTTATAAAATTTCTATCTTTTTGGCGACCAAAAAACGACGCAACGATGCACAATCGTTCTGTGAAATATGAAGTAGAGGGCGCCAATGTTGGCATGGAATTCTGGGATCGCAGATCACTCATTAGCAAAGAATTGAAGAATTATTCTAATAAATGGGAGAAATTCAAAAATAAAATGCCTCAGGATGGATCTGCCAAAATTTCTCTTAATTTATAAATGTAAATTTTGTCAAATTAAAGACTTACTAAAGGCTTAACAAATTCAAAACTTTAAACATCTTTCGCTGATTGATTCACAGACTTGAAACAGATACTAAATCATCAATACTGCTCGAAACTCTTTCTTCAAATGTTTTCTAGTTTATTTTGATGAATAGAATTTACATATTTCAGTCTAAAGATTGTTTGCTATCGAATAATGATCTTGTTATTGAAATTATAGATACACGATGGTTTTCAATGCAGTTGAATTCCGAACTTGCATTGGAACAAATCAGTGACATATTTCAATCCTTCACTCTAATTGGTTGGATTTGCGACCAGGCTGTTCGATCGTTGATTGTACCAACCACGGTATGTCGAGCACTGTTCGATGCAACTAAACGACAAATATTGACTGGTGCTCGCACAGTTTTAATTGTGTCCGCTGTACAGGTCAATGCGCTTCTTCAATATTCAGTTTTTCTATGAATTTTCTTAATTTACTTAAGTGATCACGTTTTTAAGATATGAAAATTTCAATGTTATACTTTAATTCCCTTATAATTATTAAAATTTTACTCGTTTATTTTTAATGATGAAGAGGTTAGTAATGGCGTCGTAGTTGCTAATGTAACGATCTAAACTTGTTTCACCTGCCTCGACAGGCAATTATACCATCACTGCGTTGCAACTATTATAGCTTGTAATGCACAATTTGTATACTAAAGAGAATTAATTTTTTTCTGTATTTCTGTAATTTAATTCTGCAAATTTCCTCCCGTACAAGAATTTCGAACGAACTTAAAAGTCTAGTGGTGCCTCAAAGGAAAAAATACACAATGAAAAAAATCACTAATGTTAGCCTCAATACGGAGACCTTGTTATTTACTGGTGCCCACGCCTGGCTGATGATCGCCAAAGAGCGTGAAACAGCTGTTCCAGGACGTCACTTAATAAATAATTTGGTCTCACCCATTGTTATTAACTTAACACTTTAAAAATATTAATTTTAAATTTTTTATTAAAATTCCTTGAATTCCCCCCCCCCCCCACACACACACACACATACATACACACACTGTTTTTAAAAGTCGTGAAAAACGAAAAACTTAACATTTATATTTAAATTGTAATATCTATCGAATACAAGCACCAGAAATTTTTCTATTTTCTGAAAAAAAAAATAAATAAATAAATAGATAAATAAATCTGATTATTTATTTAAAATGCCTAAAATACCAAACCATGAGAAATGGATTAGTTAAAAGTTGTTTAACACAATGAGATATTAACAGAAATGAGACAGAAATCCATTGTTTAGATTCCAGTGGCTTTTCGATGTGAATTTGTCACTTTTTCGCGCTAATTTTCCGACAAGGACCCGTTTAGAAAAGATTGTAGAAGTGCCATTGCCATATTTTGGGTTATCAAAATGTTAATTTGAGGTCCCAAAATAAACTGTTTTGTATCACCACAATTTTTTCCCTGTTGTTCCACCATGGTATCTAGATGCCATAAATAGTGATGCCAAGACAGGAAATGGCTCAGAAAATACTAAATTAATTATTTGAAATTTGGTCGGGTGTTAGACATTTGACATGCACATTGCGGATGTTACCAGTATTTGACATACACACAAACTTTGGTGAATAAATAAAAAATGAACAAATATCTAATAATTGTAATTAGCTGTATGGCATTGATCAGATTCTATTACAAAGAGCAAAATTTTCATGTCAAAATTTTGTAAACAACCGGCAATTCAAGTCAAGCGGCCTTCTTGGTTCGGACGTTACAAGCATTTGGCACATGGTTTTCATCAAAAAAACTGGTTTCACAAATATAGTTAAAAAGGTGCTTTCTACAGCAAAACCTTCTTTAGAGTAAAACATCTTAATAAATACTAAAAACGAATTTAAATTTGGATTAGTGATTATTTTACAGAAGCCAATCTCTGAATGTCGGACGTTACAGATTTTGACAAAAAAGAAATTTCCCGTTTCAACATAGGCTTAAATTAAGAATTGTAGCACCCTCTGAAGCTACGAAATTTGCACAACTAAATAAAACAATAGACAGCCCAATAAGCCTAATTTTAATCATTAAACAATGCAAAAAGTATAGTATAAGATTGATAGTTTCGGACGTTACATTTTGACATACACAAAACTCAATTCAAGTCGGAATTTTGAAAAGAAGATGTGCGTTTTTGCAGTCGGTCAGATATCTCCCTTTGATGGGAATTGTTGGAACTAACTTCAAACTTGATTTCACAATTTATTCCGTATCAAAAGCGCTAGTAGAAGTGGAGCTATACTAATTCAATGACAGCGTTGTTTGCTCAGTTAACATTGCGGCTGTCAAAATTAAGCACTTTTTGCTAGTTTTATAGTTAAAATTAGTCACATAAACCATTTTTATTATGGTTTTTATTGCTTTTCTTGTTTATTTGAATATTTTAAGACTAGGTAATACACGGTTTTTTTTTTTGTTTAGGTTGTAATAATGAAACTTCAGACTTTTAAAAAACCCAGTTTCTAAACTCCCCAGAATATGGCAATGGCACAAATATTAAAAGTTAGTCCTTGAAGTTTCAATCAGAGGTTCAAAGTAAGTGGGGCAATGGAACTAATTGATTTGATGAGTCCTCACGTGCAAAAATTGACTCACAAAATGAAAACGGTTTAGTCTAACCTAAGAGTGAATTGCTTTCCTATTGATCAGTGATTTGATTCACATTTTTTTATTTTTCTTTGGGCCTGTACTTGCAGATATAAACAACATTCCAAATAAACAGATACATAAAAGATCTTAAGTACTGTTCGTCTTTGTTTATGAGAACCATCAGCGCTTTTGCGCATGCGTCAGGTCTCCTTCGATTTCATCAAAATGGGGATGAGGAGAAATAAAGAGGGGATGTTTACTTTTGATCAGTGTTAGTTTACTAGGAGCTGCGTTCTATTTGCGCTTTTCGGGAAAGAATTATGGAAAGAATAAATACTATTGCAAAAATGCTTTTGCGTTATTTTTTTTCTTAAAAGCGAAAAACTCCAAAAGAATTCCTTAGGAAAGCGCCCATCTCAGCGTATCACCCGTCTGCGGAGTAAAATCGTCCGCCTGTAGTGGGTCTAGCATTCGAAAACGAACAGTATTGTATCATCGTGGATGATGAATAAAGAGAGCCTTTTCTAATGTCGAAATAATACTTTTTCGATCGTATAAGGAATGTGTTGGCGCTTCCTTTCGTTTTATTCCCATTAAAAATTGCGACATGAGAATAATAACATTTCTGAATCATTACACAAACACTTACTGATAAATGTCCTATTCATCATGAGCCTATTTCCCAATGAGACTACTTCCGTAAGGAAAGTTAGCCTCCGTATCGTCGCCTGTCTCTAATAACGTCTGATCCAGCGAATGAATCTTCTCCTAGCATGCACATTTATGCACAAGAGACGATCTAATCTTTTATATAAAAAACGCGACCGCTGTTAAGAAATCTGCGCTTGAAGATGGCAAAAAGTCACATAGAAAATCATTCGAAGCCAAACAATTACCTCTCGCCCACGACGAAGAGGTTTCTGTTGACGTATTACAATACATCCTAAATCTATTTTTGTTATCCATTTCCATTCCCCATCAGAGCTTTGATGTGATTCTGGTTAAAAATAATTGGATTGAGATGATTCAATGATAAATCTGAAGAACAGCGATTATTTACAAATGCTTTTCCTTTTCATATTATTTCCAAGTGAAAAAGAAAAATGAAAGAATCGACAAATTCAGGAAAGTATGCTCTACATGCTTTCAGGAAGTTCTTGTTTCAATGAAAAAAATATAAATTGTAGTAAAGAACATTTTGACACTCAGTTCACAACTAGCTTATGAAATTTAAAAATTTTTCATTGAATCCTTAATATTAAATCTCATCTGAAGAACTGCAAAACTTCTATTATATATAAATTTTCACCACAAAGCCGGTACACCTGAATAATTTACACTAAAATTATTTTAATTGAAAAGTAAACACAACTAGTTTCAACTATAAAAAACAAGCCGCTTTTTTCGATAAAGGCTTCTCGTTTTTTGAAGTTGAAACTAGTTGCGTTTACTTTTAATTAACTAATTTTTGTGTAAATTATTCAGGTGTACCGGCTTTATAATTGAAATTTATAATATGAACAGTACCCGTAAAACTATTTTATTTCTTATTCCACTATTGTAAATGTACAAAAATAACACCAATGCACCGATAAAAAAAGCGTTGTTGTTTTTGGGTTTTTTTTCCCCCATTTTCAAAAATTAATACTCTGAATAAGCCACTTTAACTGATAATTTTCTAAGTTTATTTTTGAAAGATAAGTTCAAAATAGCAAAGTACTTAATTAGAAATTACACTATTCATTTCAACTAGTAAAAATTTTTATCTTTGTTGATAGTAAGAAATTCGATATTTTCTTCAAATTAGTTTAATTTAATTGAAAAAAGGCGCAATGTGCAAAGAGTTCGTGCTCCTGTCGATAATAGATTAAAAAAAAAAAAGTGTGATAAATATTTCATTCATAATATTCGAACAGATATGTTGCAATCGGTTGGAGAAATATGTGGCACAACAACAGCACAAATCTGGCAGCACTTCCTCCTACAAATTCCTTCGCAGTTAATTTAAAAAAAGACCGATAGGGAAAAAAAAAAAATAGCAAGTCGATGACAGAACATTAACGCAAGTTCGCTGGAAATTTTATGGATTAATCGATTATGGTTTTCATTAGTAATTATTGTGATATACTAAAAAGCAACGAAATATGATATTAGTAGTCTATCAACAATGATTACCTTCACATATATATTTGCTCTTTTTTTACATATTAGTTTTTTATATTTTATATATATTTAGTTTTTATATTTTAGTTTTTTTTAGTTATTTTTTTCAATAATATTGTTATTAGTATTTGATAAGTAATAAAGCACTAACTAGCTTTATTACTTATTTTGGATTTTAGGTTTTTTTTTATTATTATATTAATAACATTGTTGTTAGTTTTTGTATATAAAAAAAAAGCAAAGTTTTTGAATATTGCGGATTTTTTTTTCTAAATTGTTTCTAAATTTTGCCGCTGATAATGTGAGGATAAATTGGCCGTATCTTCACAGAAACAGTGATATGATTTTTGTGTTGGCATTTTTAAAATTCCACATCACTGTCCGGCTTTATATAGTTTAGTGATATAAGTTAATTTTATTCTTATGTTCTCTACTTATTCTAAATTGCAAAAGATTGATTGAAATCTTTGCTTTGCGAAACTCGAAGGATATATATATGGATATATATATGTATAAATGGCATTTAACAATCTTAAAAATTATTGTTGCATTGAGGTATTAATTTACTTTTCAATCTTTTTTAAATTATTTACAATAAAAAGAAAAAAAAAAAGAAAAAAAAAAAAGATACAAAACATTCCCTGACTAAGGTTTTAGTTTACGCTCTGTAGTTTGAAAATCACTGTTCTAATTAAAATCTTGTTTAAAAGTTCCGAAATGGTTAAAAAGAAAATAAAATCTTGAATTTAATAAAGGAATTAATTATGTTGTGTGTGTGTGTGAGTGTGTGTGTGTGATTACAAAATAAATGAAGCTCTTAATACTTCAATTCCGCCATAATTGTAACATTATTACTATCGGGCAAACCAAAGAACGACCGTGGCCACCAGATGTCGCAATAGTAGAATTTGAATCGATTGTATATGTCAGTGTTTACGGCGGGAAAGTGCTTGGCTTCTGATTGGCGATTGTGAATAGTTTCTCTATACAAACTTCAGTCCTGGAATGATTAAGTGATCATTGTTGTAGTTCAAGGTCAGAGTCATTCTTTCGCTAGGAGGACTTTAAATACCTTTAAAAATAAAAAGAAATTTAACATGCCTAAATAATTCAAGAAATGATAACATACTAAGGCACAAAGTAAAGGATTGTGCATTTCTTTGTTATCATTTCTTAAATAGCTTTATTTCAAACATTAATTATTGTTATTTTAGTATCTCTTATTTCTTTCTAATGTACAGAATGCAAAACACTTAATTGTCATACAAAATAATAAAGAGCTTTACATACACTCTTTTTAAATTTTCAATTATCAACATCAATACATTAAAACATAATAAATAAGAAAGATATCCATCTATATCTGCTCTGAAGTCGCCTTTTATTTTAAATTTATAAGGGTTCTTCTTCGAAAGCACTACAGCCCGATTTGGGCCAGGGCTGCCTTCACGATCTGCCTCCATTCCTCTCTTCTCTCAGCCTTCTCCCACCATCCGGTAACTTTCATCTTCTTCAGGTCATCCACAACATCTTGGATCCAACTTTTCTTGGGCCTGCCACGTTTTCTTACACCCAGAATATTGCTTTTATAAATGTGTTTGGGCATTCTTTCCACTCCCATTCTCTGCACATGTCCCAACCAAGAAATGCTACGAGATTTTATAAATCTAACTATATCTTCTCCTTCGAGTATATTGTTTATTTCTTCATTGTATCTTATCCTCCATCTTTCTCCTTCCTTCACTGCTCCATACATTCGTCTTATAATTTTCCTCTCGAATCTACGTAAAGTCTCAGCGTCACTGTTAGTAAGAACCATGTTCCATAAGTTGCTATTGGTCTTATTAAGGTTTTATATAACTTGATTTTTGTTTTCCTAGTCAGAAGAGCAGATTTTAGGAGTGGTACATTTGCGTAATAAGCCTTATTACCTCTCATCACCCTTTTGTTAATTTCTTCAGAAAATTTATAAGGATTGGAGGACGTCATTTACTTTTACGGACGAGGGATCTGAGAATAAAAATTCTGAAAAATATCGCATATTAATTAAAAAAAAAACATGAATAAGTAAAATATTTTCAGTTTTTGGAGTTAATGATAGCCTTGAAGCAATTTGAGAAGTACAGGTCTAGAGTGATTGATCCGAACGGGAGGAAGGACCATGAATTATAACAAAATCAGGTTTAATATCATGTTCTACAAAGCAGTTGATACAGAGATCAAATAATTATTGACTACAGTTGACCGTCGATTTAATTTGTTTTCGGTCGAAACAATGAAATTTAGGAACCCCTGCTATGAAGGTAAACATTCACTAAACCAATTATTGAAATACTGTGTTTACCGTTACCTAGCAACGAAAGTAAACTGTCAAAACTGTCTGCGTCTACGATATGCATGGATAAATATCAATAAAAATTCAACAAACAAATTATAAAAAGTAATGGGTCAATAATCCCCACCCTCCTCCTCCAATAAGAAATAAAGGAATTGACTAAACAGTTCAGTTATTTAATTGTGTAGCAATGCAACTGAATCGATATAGAATTTCATAAAACACAGGCAGGAAAAAGACAAAAGCCCTTTGTGGAATTTTGCATTTTTTTTTTAATATTAGAGAGAAGTTTGGTTTTTGAGAAGTGTCAGAAGTTTTCGATTAGAACTAAATGTCTAATCGATTTGTTTGGAATTCCAGCGCCAAATGTTTTTCGTGAATGAAGCAACATGAAGGGTCATGTGCTACCACTGACAGTGTGCGTAGGAGGTGTCTGCACATTCTCTCCGTCAATGGCAACCCAGTCAATGAAGCCTCAACCACTGATACATGAGTCAGGGCGCCTCACGCAAACCATTAACAAATATCCCCCGACGCACGGAAAACATTTTGTGTAATCGATTTTTCATTACTTCTAAAAAGAGAAAAGAGCTTCGTTCTTGGGGGAAATTTCGGAGGAAACTGTGAAGCTATTGCGTAAAGGTTTTTAATAGAGTTAGGTTAGGAAAATGAATCCCAGTTATCGATTTCTCAGCCGATCGATCATAACAGCAGACTAAGCTTTGGTTTTTTTTTTAAATGAGACGGTTATGAATAAAATGTATTCTATATTATTAGAGCTTATTAGACTATTATTTAAAATAAAATTGTAATAATAGAAAGAAGCTAGCACATTAAAGACCAGACACAATGTTATTAAATAAAGATAAAAAACACTATCAACTATGCAGTAACAATAGTAACTTACAGAAAGAAAAAAACATTCTAGATTTGGGCGAAGAGATGAAGAAAATGTTCAACCTTGAAGTACTGTGACGTGATATTTGTAATTGTATCCACGATAGGCATAATTCACTATCACCTACAAAAAAAAAATATTGGCAAACTGCAATTTCATAGATTCATAAAATGGAGGCCACAACATTCAATGATTCTTAGCCAGAAGATTCTACAATTATATATGATGCATTATCAAATTAATAGTCAGTAGATTATAGTACCAAAAAGTTGTTTGTTTAATTATCTCAATGTATAAGTTATGTAAACCCAATAAAGGAGAATAGTAATAATAATCATAATATACTTCCGAAGACAATTCGTGGCCGCGCGGACAAAAGGGGATAAGTCGTAATAGGGGATAAGTCATAATTTTATTAAAGCCTTTGTAGATTTTAACATTAAACAAGTCTCCGAAAACAGTAACAACAAAAATGAGAGAGTTTTAAACCATACTAGCCTAACCACAAAGAGCAAATTAGTGGGGAAATGGACTGAAAGGTTTGGTGGTCGTGTACAAAGAACAATATACACTTTGCTGCTGTAATTTATATAGCTAATTTTCTTTACAGCAGCAAAGTGTACATTGTTTTTTTGTTTTGTTTTTTTTTGTACACGACCATCAAACGTTTCAAACCCTATTCCCAATAATTCGTTGAAGGGTTAGGCTAGTATGGCTTAAAAACCCTCAAACAAAGTGTGGATTTTGAAATAACAGGAAACAGGAACTTATATGTTTTTTTTCTCTATTAAGTTTTGCTTGATTTTCTTCTTCAACTGGATTATTTCTTCTTCAACTGGAGTCAAACCATAGACACTACCTCAAGCTGAGAAGAACTGGTTATTTGTTTAAAATTACAAAAGACAGTCATCGTTATTACTTGCTCATATGCCGACGCTTTCTTAATATCATCTAACAGCAAAATAATAGGCCTAAGTAATAGGCCTATTACTCTGGTACACAATGTTAAACACCGGACATTTAATCCGAGAAGCGAGAGATAATAATAATAATAATAATAATCACCTTCAATATTTGAATTTGGGGAACCCACCATTTCAGTGGGTTTGGTTGAGTTTTTTTGTTTTTTTTTTTGTTTTAACTATTTTCTAACAGTACAGTGAGAGTGAGGCTCATTAAATCAGTGCGCGCGCGCTTGTCGCTTATCAGTTGAATCTTCTTGAAACTTAGTACACACATTCAAGGACTACCTTAACTTTTATACTGATCTTCTTCACCAAATGAGTCCTTTGCGAGTAGTTACAGAAAATAAGAAGACTAAAATTCTCGTAAGAAAATATTGCAGTCTAAAAAAAAAAAATGGATTTATATCAATATTTCTATTAATATTTCATTGCCTTAAAGCAGCGGTCGGCGAAGCGTTTTGGTGCGGCCCGCGAGGTGTTAAGATTTTCCTGTTTTTTTTTTTTTTTTTGGTTGTTAAACTAAGATTTTCCTGTTTTTTTTTTTTTTGGTTATTAAAATAAGATTTTCCTTTTTGGCCCAAGTGCGGCTCACAGTAATCCCCACATAAAATATTTGGCCCTCTTACAACAAAAGGTTGCCGACCCCTGCCTTAAAGGAATAAATGTTAAATTTGCTAATCCTTTGGGCGTATTTAGATACGATTAAAATTAATTCTATTTTGTCATCAGCGTATAACACGCACTATCTTTCCTAAAATTTAGGGCTGAGATTCTATCTGCGCATTATAAGCGTACACCACTTGTATTTGAAATTTTAAGTTTTTTTACTCAAAATTCCTCCTTAAAATTAGGGTGTGTGTTATACGCCGATAAATACTTTTATTTATTTATTTATTTATTTATTTATTTATTTATTTATTTATTTATTTATTTATTTATTTATTTATTTTTCCTTTCAGAACATGGAAACTTTCTACTGTTTGTATTCAATAGATATTAGAATATGAAAAAATTCAACGTAAAATCAACGTAGCTTCTCGTTTTTATAGTTTTCACGACTTTAAAAAGAAAAGAGAGAGAAAAAAAAAAATTAAGAAATTACACTTGAAGGAAAGTAGTCTTTTAAGTTCGACTCACTCAAAGTGAAAAAAAAAGCACTATTAATTTTAAAATATGTTAGCGTTCTACTGCTATTCTTCTTCCGAACATCTAAGATGACCTTTTTCAGTAACTCAGACGGAAAATCCTACGATGGAATTTGATAATCCTTCAAAGTTAAATCGAAAGATTAATTTACCTAAATTCCATTGAAACAGATTATAAAAAAAAAAAAAAGCCACATTTTTATCATTCCTATAAAATAACAAAGAAAAAAAACCCGCTTTCAATGTCAATACTATTTAAAAATACCTATTTTTTTTAACTGACTAATTGACTGAAGATCTTAGGTTACGACATTAATTAAAAAATTAAATGCTGATAACTGTATCTTTTAATTTTTTTTGTGAGCTGTAACACACGTTAACATCTGTGACGGGTTCGATTACTGCTTGTGTGGTACGCAAAACGCCGACGTTGCGGCGGTATGCGTAATTTACCTATTCTTCATTAATAGTTCGTTTATCAATAACACTGCACTTAAAAGAATTACCCAATAGAAAACAGGATCCAACAACAACTTTAACTTATAGGTATAAAAAGTTCCAATTAAAACTATTAAAAGATTTGTAGGATGTGCTTTGTTAAAAATCCATTATTTTTATTTCAAAAAATTAAAAAAAAACATAGTTTATGATAGATTTGAATCGAAATAAAAACATACTTTTCAGTTTAAAGATATCTATATCTGCTTAATAGCTATCTAAAGATTGGTGCAGGGAATTGGCGAGCGAAACACCTACGATTTAAATAAATATAAATGATTAAATAAAAAGTCTGCTCGCAAAGGTCAACGTCACCGTTATTGTTGGTCGCATTTGATGTAAGCAGAAACTAAAGGCCTTGCCTATAAACGGGTGTGAATAAAACGAGATCAAGTAGCGACCTTATAATCTTACGGAATTTGTCACTTTCTTTTCTCGGCGGCGCGCCTTGAGTGAATGACTCACCTACCATCCACGCCTTTGATCTGCTCAGGTCTTTACGCGAACAGAAGGCGGTCGCGGTCACTCTCTTGCCCAGACAGGACCGTCTGCCACATCCTGCAGACAGCCCACACTTTACGGCACGATGAATCATTTGGTGTGGAAGTGTCTTTGATGAATTTCCGTATTTGGTCATTTTCATGGTCATTATGTCATTTTGGCAGTGGTCTACCGTTTTCGTAGGTCACGCGCTCTCAATGTCACGAGTCTTAAACGAACAACATGTGTGTGGCCACCAGTTGCGATTTCGAGATAGACGAACAGCCACAGTTAAGAAAGATATGAAAATACTGAAAGTCGATGTCAACAATTACTGCCATCCCCTATTATTCATATGTAATAGGAGCTCCTCTGTACTCCAGTCCAACTGGAACCTCACTTTCCGCTATTTCCTGGGAATCAAAACAAAAACAAACAAAGCAAAGACTTGATTGGAATGTAATCAGGAGACACTAAAAGATTTCTCAAAAATGTCGTTTCCTGCTGTAATTAAGACCAAAAACCAACTGGAAACCGGAGAACGATTTCTGTAATCTATCTCCTCCGAAATTACTCGGCCAATTGGAGTAATGGTCATTTGTGCGACTGAGCAGGATGAGAAGTCACTGATGGTCTCACTTTAATAACATCAAAAAATCGACTGTCCTTGAGGAATAATCACTAACAGACCTTCACTTGAAAGATTAATACACCCTCACATCCACTTTACACTATCTCTCAATAATGTGTTGCGATGGTCAACCTCTCCAGTCATCCATATGTTACTCTTCGGCGATCTGCGGAGTCTACTCCCCGGCCTCTGGAAATACATCCGGAGACGCAACCAATTCGGAAATCCAACCTTGAAACGCTAATTCAATTAACAACATTTAACGCACCTATGAAGTTCAGGCCCTATTAATAAGTGGCCAATGAAACATCGATAGGGATTTATTTAAACATTAAACATAGATCAATTTACTTAAACATAGATAGGGATTATCAATTTTTGCTTGCAAAGCGTATACCGCTAAAATTTAATTAGGCCCAGGCAATAAAACTGAACTCTTAAAATATGAAACCTGAAGAACATCAGTGCATTGTTTTCCGAGTTGTATCCAGATTTTCATAACACTTTGACAACACTAGACCACTCGAAAAACCGTCTGTCGATCAAGAAAGGTGAATTTCCTTTAAATCCGTGCATCAGATATTTTAAAACAGTTTGTACGCTGTCATAAGTAGATACTAAAAAAAAATCAAAATTAAAAAAATATATATGTAAATACAATCGATTGGTATTTCTAAAATGACTGCATGGTACTCCGGTAACAGCTCGGTGGATAAGGATGGATGAAATTTCATTTAATGGTATAACGTCCATCAATTAATTTGAAACAGATATACGTATTTTTTTTTCTCCTAATGAAGATTTAAATAACAAAATTAATAAATTTCTGAAAGAATTTGAAGCTTACTTTCTTTAAAAAGCAACTGGTTTCTTTCTTTTTAAATACGTACATATTCGTCATGGAAATGGTAAGAACGTTGTAGTCACAGCTCGCAATGAACCTCGCGCATCTTATTTCCAATTCCAGGTAAGATTCGATCCTTTGCCTCAAAAGACGCGAAAAATCCCCCCGGAGGGGTCTTTCTCAATCGTTCCCCCGAATTTTCGGCCACCATCTTCCTCTTCGCCTTATCAACGGGAAGCTAGAACAATATACTTAATGTTTTATTATAACCTTCACTGCAATGAAGAGATATGAGTCACCAACTTATTAGCCGATAAAAAAATTAAAAAAAGGGCATAAATCAAGGGATATCCCTTCCGCTCTCATTTTCGAGTTTCCCAACAAAAGAAATGGACAAAATTGCCCACACTTCAGCCCACGTCAAGTCTTATATCTTTAGATTGCCAATTGTCTTCGAATAATAGAGAGAAATCACAAATTAATATGTAGGCTATTGTTAATGGAATGGATCAGAGTGAAAACTCTTTTAGGACATTTAAGTACAGGAAGAAATGGCACAACGTTAAAATCAGATAATCATTTCCAATTTCGAAGTATTTTATTCTTTCGAGGAAAATCAAAATTAAATTGAAGGATTACTATATTTTCCGAAGCTTCAAAACTTTTTACGTAACACTTGAATTAGTGTTAAAATAAAAAATTTCTTTTAAATCTGTTTTTCTTATTTTTTTTTTTTTTTTTATATATATACAAGGCAAAGATGTTTTAAGTTAGAATATACAACTCTGAATGTATCTAGGAATTTGGAATGGGGACAGGGGTTAGGATGATCTTCGCCGTTCAATCAAATAAAAACAAAAAATTGAAAAGTTGTGTCCATTTTCCAGATGAAAGCAATTTACATGATTTACAAACAAAACGTGGCTCTCCAATCAATTTTTTTTTTCCCTTTACCTCGTGAAATGATACAACACCCATCCGCAGATTAGTGCACCCAGCGGATGTTAGTTATCTAGCTTCATAGTTTCCCCCCCCCCCCATTGAAAAGTGATTAAAATTTAGAAATATTAATTTTTGTCATCTTCTAATCAAACCGAAGTCGCGCAATTCAAATTGTCTGTCAGATGGGTTCCAGGAAAGAACCACCGTCCAGTTTTCTAAAAGACTTGATACGGGTAAATTCTTCACCGTGGGGTAAAAGGCGGACGGGCATCGGAATGACCATCCGAACTCAACTTAGTCTTGTTAGTCAAGTAACGCAGGACAATTATCTCCCGTGACCACCAGGGCCACATAGGCCTTTTGTAGGATACCTTAACGTTTGTAATGAATGCGAAAGTAGATCACAAAATGAATAACGATTTTATATAACGATTATTAATAAATAAACAAATCACGTCTTTGAGTTTGTCGAAAGAGGGAATCGGAGACGGCCGTTTCATCCTTCTTAGGGACTCATCAGCCCAATCCACCCTCGCTTGATGAAAAACCTCGAAAGGCGTGAAAAAGAAATGGAAGTCACCTTCGCTCACGAAAGTGACTCCCGAACAAATTAAACAACAATTAAAAAACACCCTGCTAAAGTGCACATGAAAAACCTTTGCCCTAACAATCGTTAGGTTCAAAAGGCAAAATTATAAGAAAACAAACCAAAAAGACAATTTAATAACAGGAAATAAATTTAACGTGCAGGAAAATTTACAAGTAATGAAATTAAGAATGACAAACTCAAAGGCGTGATTTGTTTGTTTATTTATGTGCAGTCTTTGGTTTTCATTTCATAATAATTTTCCTGCAGTTAAATGAATCGTAAGAAATAAATGTAAGTCAAAAGAAACTCATTATTTGACATCTAGTAAATGTGAAACATTGGCATCTAATTCTTTTCTGTGGGATTTTTTGCCTTCTTCACGCGCAAATTTTTGTGTAAGGTCCACAAGGAAATATTTTTCAAATACAAAAGTGAGATTGTCTCTTGCCCGTAATCATGTTTGCAAATTTCCAGACGGTCTGTTCATTGGTTCAAAAGTTGGACGAGAATCACAAATAAAACAATCTTAACTTTCTTTACGAAAAACAGATTAAAAAAATATATACATATATATAAACATGTGGCTTTTATCCATCCCTGAATCTTTCGTTTACAAAGCAAACATTTTTTAAAATCCAATACTTAAAAGACGGAATTAAAACTTAAATTATTTACCAAGGATTTGTTTAATTAATAATGAAACTCAGTAGGTTTGTTTAAGAAAGAATACTTCCGAACGTTTTCTCAAAAGCTTTTTTAAAAGTCAAATAAGATAATGATAAAAAAAAAAAAATCGCTTGGTTGTCTTAAGAACACCGGAATCGGAACCGGATCCGAAGCGGAATTTTGTTTTCCAAAACAAAACCCTGAGCAATAAAAAACATTTCCTTTTGGGCTCCTGCTATCTCTTCAAAAATAATAAAGACTCGAGAACAGCTTAACGATGTCAAACTGATAACCCTTTCAACGACATGGAAGAGATACAACAGAGCGCTATTCAGTGTTAATTAGCCAAATAAAACCAATGCGCTTTTATAATCCAATTCTAAACAAAGAAGAAGATATAGTACCGACTTTTGAATACATCCACATGGTAAGATCAAAACCAGTTGATCAAATAAATAAATAAATAAATAAATAAAACGTTTGTCTTCTATTATGTAGGTATCGGCCTAAGAACATAAATATTTTAACCGTACGGAAGGAGAAAAGTGTTTCCGAATAATCCCGAACTCAAGTGCTTGGCGGAAGAAGGCTCCCAAGTCTTTTGAAACGATCATACAACTCCCCCCCCCCCCCAAAAAAAAAAGGATTTAAAATAATTAATTATTATTATTTAAAATGATTAATATTAAAACATTGATCCCTATACTTCGAACTTTTTGGCGGAATGTTGAATACTTGAGTAATTAAACCAGACTAAACTGCAACTAGAGAGTTCAATTTGTAGTGGTAAGAATCAAAAATAGTTAATATGAATCGGTAAAATATTTTAAAACGACTTAAGAAACGAATACTCCTCAAAGAATGGATGTTATATAAACTTTTAGAAGTTCTTTGGCCAATACGGAAACCTAAGCCTAGAATCCGATAAGTACCTTCGTGAAAAGGACTATGAACGCATAAAACTGTGTCCTTTGTAGGTCATTAAACGTGCATCATTCTTTAAAGACTATGACTCCAAAATTCTATTTTACACGATTTTCGTATTACCGATCTCCCCCCGCAACGAAGTTTCACTAGAATTTCTTTTATATACTTGTATATCCTTTTAAACTAACCTATCTCGCCATGGAAAAGAGAGCATTCGAGTACTGTTAAGACTCTAGTACAGCTGTTTCGAGCCTAATAGGCTCTCTTCAGCCGGGGTTCTCCAGAGTGGAAAGACTCAAAAGGCGATGAGGATAAATAAAGCAGAACGTTCTAGAAACCAAAGTGCACCCTCAAAAATTATGATATTGTTTATTTCTTTACCTTAATTTTTGAGCAGTCCCTTTCGCCATAAACAAGACGAAAATGTTTGAATTTTGCCAAAGGAGAAAATCTGTTTTCTTACCATTTTCATTAACATCTGCAATTTCACATCATAAAATATCAATATTTCGTTGCTTTTATCTCTAGCTTGAATATAATTTACTTTATTTTTTTTAATTTTTTTTTTGAAGTTTTGCTTTATAATTGTTATCAACTGTATTTTTATAAAGCAATGGTAAATCTTACTCTGTTATTTTTTATGTTATAAAATTCAGGTTAAAATTATAATTTTATTTTTACATAGTAGAAGCTAGGAACTATAGTGTACAAAAAATAGTTATGTTACAATAAAAAATTTTCTCTCGCTTAGCGAATTTTTATATAACGAAACCTGTTTATAAAATAGCGAGAGCTTCAGCACATGAGGGATTGGTGTACCTTGAAATTAAGATAGTATTAATTTCAATTTCGTGACAGTATTGTTACGAAATTACGGAAATATGAAAGAACGTGGCGTAAATTTCTTTTCAATTCAGGAAATACTTTTTCTTTATCAATAATACAATCGTGGTTCATTATTATTCATAAGTATAAATAGGTCTTACAATAATTAAAAGATTTTTAAGCCATGTTTAATTCAATAAGACATAACTATAAAGCGATGTTTCGCAAGGGTATCTTCCCTTGCTTCCTCAGGCTCCATTTACAAAACTTTAAAATAAAACTTTTAGCATCCTACTATTGTTATTATGTTCAAAACACACTACAACCTCGTTTATCCGGAACTCGTTGATCCGGATCTCCTGATAATCCGGATCAGATTTGTCGACATTTTCTTTTTTTTTTTTAATTTAATGTTCACATAGATAAAATTTTTAACTATGATAACAAGAACCTAACTATAAGTGTAAACATTCGCTTTTTATTTTGATTAAATCTACAGTTCCTGCATAGATTGTACAATAAATTATGATAATAAAATGTTTTTGTCGAGTTTAAGAAAGCTTTACTAGAGTAATTTTGTTATAAAACATAGTTTTTTATCGTAATAAACGGTAAGTCTGCTTATTTAAGGATTTGTTTTGTTTATTACCCATATTATCCGGATTTTCAATTTTCCGGATTGCCTTTGGTCCCTGTTAGTCCGGATAAACGAGATTGTAGTGTACTCAAATTATTGCAAAATAGTAAGTACAATTATTACAGAAAAAATAATTACAATTCTTAGTATATTCACCAAGTACTCAATTATTACAGAATAATAATAAGCATAATTACTGTAGAATAAAAAGATAATTCATTACAAAATAATAAGCATAATTATTACATAATAAAAAAAGCACAATTTATTGGAATTTTGTAATTTTTTTTTGTAGTATTTATTAAAAGTTTTTACTAAACACCCTTACCTTTTTGTTCATTTATACATTCGAAATTTTGAATTATACAAGCTTCTAAGATAAATCGAGATATTGTATTTGGAATAAATAATAATTTTTGGAATAATTAATTTTCCTGGAATAAATAATTAACCTCTGTATCCGGGTTATGTTTATTTGTCAAACAGTACAGTACCCAATCGGAAATTCTCGGGTGGTTATTCCTACAAGCACTTATATTCTCCTGAACCCTTTCTTTAATGGTCCACTTGTGTTTCTGTAATACATCTAATTACAAGATCTGCATTTTAATTTATATACCATCCCCATCCTATTCATTAATTCACTGACTTTGCATTTTTTTATTAATGATCCTAGATTCTTATTTCCGACTCTTCATTACTGATAATATTATTTAGTTTCTTTTGACAATTCCACTTCATATGGTATTGTTCCTACGTTAATATATTCATTCTTAGGTCTTGGGTGTTCTCTTTATTTTGAAACAACTGCTACTTATTTTATTAATAAAATTCTTTGGATATTCATTAATTAACAATTTATATTCTAAATCCTTAACACCAAGACCTAAAATTTTATTAATAAAATAAGTAACAGTTGTTTAAAAAAAAAAAGAGAACATCAAGAACTAAGAAAGAATATATTAACATAGTAAAAATACCATATGGGGTGGAATTGTCAAAATAAACTAAATTACAATGGGAGTTAAGTAATATATCAATAATTAAGAGTCGGAAACCAAAACCTAGGGTGATTAATAAAAAAAAAAAAAAACCAAGTGTTTCAATGTTTGTTTAAAAGCCATAGCTCCGATTGATTATGGTACAATTGCGGCTGGTTTATTCATTAATGATAAGGAAGAAAACGAAGCAGGGATTTATTTATGAACCACAGAGTACGAAGGCTTTTAGAATCGAGTTATTGATTTCGAGAATCGAGTCAGGGTTTTATTTTTTAGATTTCAATAAAACGGAAACACTAGGGCTTATTTAAAGAACGAAAATGCCTACAAATGCTGACGTATGTAAAATAATTTTCAAATTTCCAATGTTTTCATCAAAATTATTAAAACCTACACTGATATTAAACTAAGTCGTCGTGGAGAACTTCTGGATCGTTTTATAATGGGATATTTTGTAAGCTTAAAAAGATTGTTTTTGAACTTAAATTTCAAATCTGTTGATGAATTTCAGAAAAAAAAAATCAGTTAAAAACTAGCTAAAATATACAAAATATTATGAACTAAATGCTCGGATGAATACTTGCACTGAAACCAAAGAGAGGCGGATTAATACATCTACTGTGACAATAGACACGAACGTGTGTTCATTCCCTACGAATGCTTCACGAACTGATTCTTGTAATTGTATATATTTTATTAAAAATAAGTTTACGAATTATATTAAAAACAGAATTTAGCAGGATTATCGCAATTACATTTAAAGTATTTAGGGTTTTGTATTAACAATGACTTAACAGGAAAGTTACCGACGATTATAGCAGGTGACATTATTTTTAGGAATTGTATTTTATTATTTTTTTTTTAAAAATTAAATCAAAATTTTAAACACTAGCTAAACTATCTGTAGCAGGAAGTTTAATACAACTAATATTGAATACTACTAGACTATTGGGCTCCCAGTGAATGATGGCCGCCCTGTTTTTGTGAGATCTGCGCATGTATCATCGATTACTCTGGTCAGGCACTCCGTATGAGTTTATCACTGAACGTCGCCATTACTTTGCAAAAGAGCATTGTATTTATAAATAATATATATTTATTTATTTATATAAATACTCATTGTTAGCAACTGGTATTGTAATAACGGTAAATAGTCGAGAGAAGTTTTAATTTGGCTTTATCAACATGTCTTTCTCAGTGAAAACAGACGACGGGCATCCATTGTGACAGGAATACATAATTGATCAGCTACCGGAAGGGCTGCGCAGTTCAAACTTCCGCCGGTCATCTTTCATTTTGAGGACAATACTGAGAGCTATTCATCTAAATGGTGTTATTGCAGAGTTTATGAACATCTCTATGCTGTAAATCAAGAGCAAAAAAAGACAGGTGAGGAGAGAGATTTAAGCGGAAAAGTGAACCTTCCCAGGAAAGCCTGATGCTATAAAGTATTTTATTAAAAAAAAATATTTACTCAAATTGGTTATTTCAAACCAGCTTAAAATGAAGCGGCTTTGTGTAATGTGTGTAAATTCAAGTCAGTTCGATTTGTGTCGATTTAAGGTTTTTCACTTTTGAACTGCAGTTATTGACGCAGGTCTCAAACATTACAAAGTAAAAATCGTCTTCTAACAATAAGACGAAAGATTAACTTACTTGCATCCTCGTTCCTCAATGACGATATCAATTATAGTCACACCCCGGACTTACGAACACACTAGAACGTAACCTGCCCTAAGTCGAAGTAATGTAATTTTTTTGCCCCCAATGTATGTAACTGCATTGGGTCGTAGTGAATAACACAATGAGACGCCTACGTATACTAACTATTTGTACCTTAAAAATTCTATTATTAACTATTATTAACTAAAATGCTATTATTAACTTAAAATATTACTATTTTAATCATACAAAAAAAATCACTAAAATAAAAATTAGAAACACTTCAATGTATAATTTATTCACAGAGAAGCAGTCGAACACAGAGATTCGAAGCGAATCGTTTTGAAAACAATGTGATGCAACGTACGTAAGTATTAATAGTAATAGAGCGCTACGCGGGCGATAGCATACGCAAAGTGTACGTAACTCGGATACAAACATCGTAACATCGGGGAATGATTTCAATGCAAAGTATTCGTAAGTCACGGTACGTAAGCCAGGCTTTGACTGTAATCAAGATATAAATGCCGTTATTAAATAAAATAAAGACGATAGTTTTAGTATCTTCTTAATTGAGCAGTAATAGATAGAAGTTTACAGACAAAGATTTTTTTTTTTTGTTTTTTTTTTCCGCATTTATTTTGTCTTGTTTCTAGATCCTTATCTAGAGTAAGGCGAGTACTAAAAGAAATAGGAATATTCCTTTAAAATAATCTAAGTCGTCCATTATAGTTTCAGATTCCAGTGATAATCAATTTCTGAATTACATTGCGCAAAAGAGAATGTACATATTTTGATTTAAGAATATCTTCGGGAAGTAGGCTTATAAAACCATTCACTTAGTGCTTTCTCAATATTTTCGAATTTACTTTCAAATCCATAATTACATTCTTTTTCTTGAATGGCTTTGAATGTTTTTGTTTTTTTAACCCTTTTGTAAACTAATAGTTCTTTTTGATCCATTAATGGCTTGAGAAAGGGCATCGCAAGGCTTGAAACTAACTAGTCAAGCCTCTTTCTTATTTGATTTTTTTTTTTTTTTAAATTGTGTATTTTAATAATTACGTCCCTGAATTTAAATTTGATTTGCGCACGTTAAAGTATTAAATATTTTAAAAGGATTTAATATTCATTTTTGAAGACAGTGGGATATTGACAGAAAACGGGACAGAAATCCATTGTTTAGATTCCAATGCTTTTTCTATGGGAAAATCTCGCGCTGATTAATCAATAGGGATTATTCCCCGCCCAGCGAAAGAATGACTCTGACCTTGAACTACACCCATGATCTCTTAATCATTCCAGGACTGAAGTTTGTCGAGAGAAACTATTCACAATGGCGACTCTCAAGCGAGGCAAACCTATCAGAAGCCATAAACTTTCCCGTCATAAACACTGACATATACAATCGATGCAAATTCTACTATTGCGCCATCTGGTGTTCACGGTCGTTCTTTCGCTGGGAGGAGAATAATCAATAAAAGATTCCAAATATAAAAATTATATTGTCCTTAATCCTTAAAATATTGCAGACCAAGTTTCAAGAAGTTCCATCCAGAGGTTCAAAAGTTAATAGGTTCTTATGTAGATACACAAACAAACTTGACTGATTTGATCTGCTTTACTTTGTTAGGCTTAAAAAAAATTAGGAAAATAAAGAGGAGGAAGTTCGTTTTCAAAGACGGAAGAATGCGAGACCCAGAAAAAAGATGAATCAGACCAAAGGATCAGACTTCCAGGAATACAATTTACAGAAAGGAAAGGCTCAGTTAAAATAATCCAGAAATAAGTTAAAAATAAAATGGTGAAATGTTTTTGATAACCGCCTCCTGATGTAGACATTAAGCATTTAAAAAAAAAAAAAAAAAAATTGGATGGGAGATAGACACTTTCAAGATAGGAGTGGCAGAAGAAAACGTTGATGATATGCGAAATTAGAAATCCAGTTAAGAACCCTGCAAGATGAAACGCAGAATTTGCTAGGCGCGTTCATTTTTTTGAGTTCCAAAAGCAACCACTAGGAGGAGGCACATTCTAAATGGTCGTACCATTAGCTACGGAAAATTCATGGAAGTTTAAACAATGGTCCTAAATTTCCGTCGAATCTTCAATGAAAGCTAAAAAAAAACAGGTGGGAGGGGGTCAATCATTGTATGGGGTCGCCATACAAGTTTCATGAATACTGGACAAAGGACAATTGGGTTGTTTCATAACAGGGACACACAGAAAGATGGCTGCCGATCGATAGCAGTCGAAGTGAGCACTTTTTAAAATGCTAATGAGTCTGTAGGACTAAGTAATTTATTATTTACTTATTTCAAATAAGGTTCATCGACTTACGCGGTTAATCGTACTGAGGTTTCCATACAAACTGTAAATCGAATGATAATTAAATACGATTTATTTTTGGAATGTATATTAGCTTCAAAAAAATATTAGGCTTAACTGATTCTACTTATAAATAAATACTCATGTAACTTTATACAATATCCTATTGTATACTTATATGCAGGGTTTTTTTTTTTTTTCTAGACAAAAAAGATATATATCGTATTTGCTAACAGTTCCTAAGAATACCAAAATACTTTTGTAGACGAAAATTTTTATAAAATCTTCCAAACTTTTAACATATCTCCAGTTTTCTTTTCTCTATTACGAACTATCTTACTTAGAGTTTTACTTTCTGTAGCCGAATACCGTCCTTGTAGCAACCATGATTTTCATATTACAGCGAAATCTTTTTTGCATCAGCTGGACACTTCTTTGGATTCAATGTACGAGTTGCACATCTCGTAGTTGCACATCTTGACAGTTAAGAGATCATTAACAGAGAGAAGTCTTTTTGTAATGGAATTTGTTGAAACTCTCATAGAAAGACCGTTTTAGACGTACCATTTCAGTAGACAAACTGTACGCCATCAGATGGCCACAGCGTGCTAGTCAAGAGATTGCTTCTGTTGATCTAATATAGAACAGGTTCTTATTTTCAAAACACATTGTCGTCCATCTGTGATGTCACTCTGACGCGCTACTGAAGTCCAAAATGTTAAAAAGTATTAATTTATTTTTACTTTCGAAAAAAGGTAGCCGTTCCGGCCAAAAAAAAAGGCTCTCCTTTATATGTCTAATTTATTGAAAGTGACATTGACAAAGTACCACATTCAATACAAAAAATCCTTAATATACCATTCAAGTTTTAGCTTTTTAAGATTATAATTCTTAAAAATTATCCTTATCATAAGCAGGCATTCTGCTTGGGATCTGAAATTATATTAGAAAGAATTTGTGTATTTATTTCGCCTGAGCTATAAAATACGTTAAGAACTATGTAGAAAAAATGTATACTGTATTTTAAGGATTTAATATATTTTTGGTAAAATCCTTCACAAAATGTACATTTTCAATCAAACCTTTACAATTAAAGGCAACTTTTATGATAATATTTCAATTTCGATTTATTTAATTACACAGCTAAACAAGGCTGTGGTTTTCCTTTGCCAGCGATGAACAAAACTCATTATTATTTTAATCGCTAATGAATATTAACGCCGACAATTTACATGATGATGTGATTGCAATTGAATCACAGTTACATCAACATTTCAAATTAATCACAATAATGAAATCATTACGATTACACGCAGAGTTAAGCTGTGAAGGCGCTATTCATTTATTTATTTGCATCCACCATACCACTGGGAAATATTAAAGATGTATTGTCTTTGCGATCAAAAATTATGCAAACACTATTTACCCACGTAAGCTGAAATGCCACTGCTCACTTAACACAATCCATGATCTGGATCAGTGCAGTTTATTCTTTCTTTTGCTTCACAGCGCACTTTTGTATTTCAAGAAATCCCGCGGTGTTCCTGAATTTCAGCGGCTCACTATTTCATTGTTATAATAGAATCTTTAGAAAACACCTTACAATTTAGAAATGAATATAAGTTTCTATTTTAAGCATTTAAAGATACATTGAAATATATTTATTAAGCCGATCTGAATGTAAATTAATACTTGATTATCCTTTTCAATTCTGTTCTTTCTATTTATAGTATTACGTAGCGATCGAACATCTGAGGATACGCAGACAAAAAAAAAACTGAATATCAATGGTTTCGACCAGTGATTCTCAAACAGTGTGCCGCGAGAAAGAAAAAAAAAGTATCTTTATTAAAACTGAAAAAAATAAGAGGAAATATAAAACAGGTATTTAAGTATTTTCAACAACTTTATTTATTAGTACAAGAGGAATAAGTACATTGGAAGCATTTCAAATTGGAATGTTTAAAATTAATGAGTCGACAATTACCCCATTTTTATATGAGAAATATGGGCTGTCGTTCAAGTGCAAATTTTGCTAGTTTTATATTATACGTAGTAAAGGATTATATTATACGTAGTAAGCAACGAAAATATGCCTTGCGATATTCGGAACAAAATTTAGTCGCAGATTTGTATTTTTTTTCAAGTAGGCTACTTAAGTGTAACGTACAGCAAAAAAGATTGAGAAACACTGGTTTAGACTATTCACTGCTCTTTCATCTGGAAAAGCCAAGAGACTATTCAAAAGTTGGTATGACGACTATTATTTCCTTAGGAAATAAAGTTGCTTTTTTTGTTTTTTGTTGTTTTTTTTTTAATTAATAAATCCCATACGTTTTTGTCAGTAATTCGAATTACCGTATTTATCGGCATGTAACAGGCACTTTTTTCCCCCTAAACTTTAGGGCTGAAATTCTACGTGCGTGTTACACGCGTACACTACTTTTATTTTAAATTTTAAGTTTTTTTTTACTCAAAATTCCTTCTTAAAATTCGGATGCGTGTTTTACGCCGATAAATGCAGTACTTGGAAACCTAAAAATTAAAACTATTAAAGAAAAATACAAATGGCAAGGATGGAAGAAGCTCGAGTCAAACGAAAAATTTTAATTAAAAACACGATAAAAAAAAGATTAAAAATAAAATAAAATAAAATAAAATAAAAAAATCAGATAATGAATAGCAGATACAAAGTCTTTCCGGATCTCAAACTAAAGAATTAAAAAAAAAAGCCAACAAACAAATTCAGAATGCAAAGAATGTAAAGATGAGGGTGGGATTCCCACTCAACCATTGAGGCTCGGTGGTGTGGATACGTAAAGAAAGAAAAAAAGAAAATAAAATTAAGCAAGGAAGCTCAGGAAACTACATTACGTTGCCAATGCTAAATAGGACTAAAAAATATGGCCGATTTTTTTTTTTTTTTTTTTTTTTTAACATTTTTTCGAAATTACTCTAATTTGGAATTTGTTTTAATTTATAATTATTTATCGTCCAGTTGTGGTCGATCTTGTCATCAAGGCAACCCGACTGTAGTATATTGGATTCTGTATCTTTCCAGGGTTAGCTTGAAGTTTTTCACTTTTTTCCTTCTCTGTTACTCTCTTTCCCAGGACTTTCTTTCGACACTGTAAACGGGGCTCAGCGTTTACTCGACGGAATAGCCCGAAAGGTAACAGGAATCTTACTTATAAGATCCTAAACCTACCAAAGTTTCAGGTTTATAAAGAACCCCCAATAGGTTTTGGATTATCTCCATCACTGACGGACAATGAATCATCAAATTAAACCCAGAATACCCTTCAGAGTAACTACCATGCGGATTTATAAGAAACCGTCCAACTTCAGATGTTTTCCCTTAATTATATAAAAAAATGTTCTGAAGACATATGTTCGTTTAAATTTCTTTTTTATTTCACTAATTTGGCTTAATTTTGTAAGAAAACAAAAAGTTTCTAAAAGAACTATCTTTCCTTAAAACGTAAATCCTGATTAAGAAATAGAAATCAAATACTGCACATAAATAAAAAAACATTCACGCCTTTGAGTTTATCATCAGAAGGAATCGGGAACGGCCGTTTCGTCCTTTTTAGAGAGTAATCAGCCTGATCCACCCTCCTCGATGATGATAAACCCAGAAAGGCGTGAAAACTCAGTGGAAGTCACTTTGGCTCCCAAAAGTGACTCTCGAACAAAATGAACAACAATAAAAAATTAAGCCATTCCCGATTCCCTCTGATGATACACACAAAGGCGTGATTTTTTATTTATTTATCTACAGTACCCTACAACCTCGTTTATCCGGACTAACTGGGACCAAAGGCAATCCGGATAATATGGGTAATAAGCAAAACAAATCCTTAAATAAACAGACTTATCGTTTATTACGATAAAAAACTATGTTTTGTAGCTTCAACGCCCTGTGACACTCTAGTAAAGCTTTCTTAAACTGGACAAAAAGCATTTTATTACCATAATTTATTGTACAATCTATGCAGGAACTGTAGATTTAATCAAAATAAAAGCGAATGTTTGGCGAACTTATAGTTATGTTCTTGTTATCATACTTAAAATTATTATCTATGTGAACATTAAAAAAAAAAACATGTCTACAAATCTGATCCGGATTATCCGGAGATCCGGATCAACGAGGGCCGGATAAACGAGGTTGTAGTGTATTTGATTTCTAATTCGTACTGATTTTTTGTACGTTAAATTTCTTTTTTATGTTAATCCTGATTATTTATATATTTCTTTTAAAGTTCGTAAAAAAAAAAAAACAATAAAAACAAAAAGCCTATTTTTATTTCAAAATACAAAGAACATTAGAACATTTCCATTTTCTGAAAGAAAAGAAAATGTATTTAAATAACTAGTGAATTCAAGTAAATATTAAAAAAAAATATAAGTAAATATTTACTTAGTTTACTTTATAATTATGACTTAAAATCAATATTATAGATTTTGTTCTTTTTAATTTTAATCTTTTAATTTTAAATGTACGAGATACTGTAAAATCAATTTAATAAGTAATAAAGAAACAAGCGGCCTTTATTGCTTATTTCTTATATTATTATTTTTTTTTTAAAATTTTAGGTAGTTTGGTCGTGGTTTTGTTTTTGATGTAAAAAGAGTAAAGTCTTAAAATATTGCGTTTTTGTTTTCTAAAATGTTTCTAAATTTTGCCGCTGATGCCTGAGGATAGTTTGGCCGTATCTTCACAGAAACAGTGATGTATTTTTCAAATCCCAAAACAGTTCAGCTTCAAAATATATATATATATTTGGATTCTCTAACTTGGATTCATTAACTTAAAGCCACATCAAACCGAGTGGAAATTAATAGCTACTGTTTAAGATAAGATGAAATCCACTGTTCAGTTTTTCACGGGATTTTTCTCGCTAATTTTCTCGATATTTTTGGAAATGATTTCCAATATAAAACGATCGATAAGCCTTCAATTATGCATATTGAACTTCTGAAGTTTCAACCAATGTGTTCCCTTATAACTTTATGTTCAAAACATACAAGGGAACTCAGACACACTGAGTGATCTCATGTGGGCGTCATTTTCCAGGGAAACTAAGATAATTAAAAAAAGGGAGATGTCAGTATTTGCTTCAAAAATCTTGCTCTGTTTTCTCTTTGTTGATCCAGGAAATTAACACTGACGTGAATCTAGCTAATAAAGCTGCCCCAAATTAAAATAAAGCCCCAACCGTGTAAGCTGCTATTAATAAAAACAAATTCTGACACAAGAATGATCCAATACCGAGCGCCCCCAGGTGTCAGCCTAACATCAAAATAAGGTAATAACGGGCGAAGTGCGCAAAACTCTTCAATTAGCAAAGTGTCACTCAAGAGGCTGCCTCTTGCTTTCGGTATCAGTTACGTCATTAACCAAGCCTCTGACGTCACTACCACCACTCCAACAGCCGATAGTGTTTTCGTCACTTCTTTATTTAGGGTATTTGATGCTGGCTAAATGGTAAACATTAAATGGGATGGTGAAACACCGTTCCTTCGCCACAGCCTTCTCGAAATAATACCGGGAAGGACAGAGGATAGCAAAAAGGAATATTAAAGTTTCAGGACGCTTCATTTAAAAATGAAACTTAAAGATTTAAGAAAATCGGGGGGGGGGGGGGGGGGGTTTAATTTAACCCATACTTTTTTAACGAATTTTAAAAGTTAAAGTAACGAATTTTATTTACATGTTATGAGAAGAACATGTGCGGTAAACCATAACATTTAGTAGGCGCATTCTCTTTTCGTTGTTTTAAAAGCAGCCATTACACGAAGATTCTACGAGCGTCACAGCATCAACAGTTCTAAGCTTACGGGAAAAAAATTAAATTTAAAAGACGCTTCCGTTCAAACTCCGAGAAATTTGAAGTCGGATCATTAATTTCGCATCTACTACAGTTACAAGAACAGAGATCCACTGGACGTACTTATTTTCACCTGAACGGTAGGACAGAAACAGACAGAGAGAAGGTAGTCAACAGTTGTGAGATTTTCGCAAGATTTCGTCTCAGATTTCTCTAAACTGTTAACTAAAGCGCACTGCACATGGATCCAAAAATCGCACGGCGGTTCTAAAAATCGGACATATTCTATTTCACTGAAGGGTTTCTTTAAGACGAATATTCATTTCGGAGAATTAAAAACAAATGAAAATAAAATTAAAACAAAATGAATGTTCCCTTAAGGAAACCCTCAAGTGAAATAGAATACGTCCGATTTTCGGATCCATGTGCAATGCGCTTGACAGTGATTAAAAATTGAACTTGAATTTAATAAACAAATACTCCTTCAATATCAGAATTAGCCACTGATAATCAGCAAGTTGCATTTGTATTTAAAATCTGTCAATAAGTTTCATTTGTATATTTTGAATTACCCATTTCTATATAGGAGTGAATAAGTATCTAACTAACAGTGACACTGACGCGATATCTATTCATTGTCCGTCAAAAAACAAATACTGATGATTAAAATTCATTTTTATTGTGATTTAATAAAGGCATCAAAATTGTAGTTACTCAGCTAACAGTGGTCCACAGTAGACCAAAATGTCAGCAAAGATATTCGCAAGAAAACGAATAAAACCAATGTTTGACCAAAAAAAAAATCACTGGTTATCATATATCTTTCTTACTATGTTTATATCGTATTTTAATTTTATTAATAATCACAGCTTCTCTATATCTACTTTATTACCAAGTTTAGAATGAAATGTACATTACTTGATGAGTTTAATTTTTGATCGTATATCTTCATTGATAACTATTTACAGCATCTTCCTTCAATGAGTCATTACTAAATTATTAAATTTCTAGAATTTGTAAAATCGGATACAAGAAATTATTTCTAAACTTTTTATGCATACAACGATCTAATATATTTATAATATCTTGATTATATGCACAGTTATGCATATTATCAAGAAAAATGCATAATGTTCGATATATTTTGCATTGTTTTCATTGGATTTCCGCTATTACCTTAAATGCAAGAAATGCAACCATCTCATTTCAGTTGTCATAGCTGGATGGTTAAGATTTCGGACTCGTACACTGCACCATGTCTGTTCGAATCCGTATATATAATTTTTTTATTTTTTTTTCCCCTTGTCTTTTTTTATCAATGTCCGTGTTTTTATTTTTTTATTATTTTGTTTTTATTTTCCTAATTTTTTTTTTAACTTTTTTTATATTTTTCCTTACGTTATTGTACTTTCTTTTTTATTATTGTTTTCAATTTTGTTATTATTATGGTCGCCCTTTTTTTAAATTCTGCTTTAGCACAAAATTATATTCACTTGTTCATATACTGATTATGGGTAATTCCCATGAATGATTACTTTAAATGAATCAAAATAATTAATCCAGCTTTGTTGTTTTAAGAATTAAGTAAGCAAACGAAGGCACAACGCTACAAGAAGGATTCGCACCCTGAGTTGTCTTCGGGAAGAGACTGGGATGGACCATTTCGTCCTTATTAGGACTCATCAGCCAGCCAAACTCCACTGAATGACAGACTCAGAAGGTGCGAGAGGTTAGCCTTCTCGGGACTCGCTCCCGAGAGCGGGAACTCCCCCCGAAGAAATCCTAATATGGACGATGAGTCCTAATAAGGACGAAATGGTCCATCCCAGTCTCTTCCCGGTGACAACTCAGGGTGCGAATCCTTTCTTGTAGCGTTGTGCCTTCGTTTGCTTACTTAATTCTTTGAATCATTGGGTATGTTAAATTTCTTTTCATTTTGTTGTTTAAGTTTTGAGTTACTTTAATTTACCTGTACAGGCATACCTCGTATAGTGCGACTTCAAACAATAAGAATTTCACTATAATGCGAGTAATTTTCTTTAAGAATAGAAATTTATACTCGTGCATTTTCACGTAATTCCTGTAAATACGGCTGCGCAGTCAGTGGGGAACATTGATGCTGTTACTGCGTTCAATCGGTTGTTGTATTGGCTCCGGCGAAGCCAGTCTCACACCCACTCCATCGCCTCGCGGCCGCATCACTTGCTTCAGTGCATCCCACCAAAGATTCTTGTCTATTTTATCTTTTTCAATTGCTTTATATCTAAGAGTTCGAAATGGCAATGTAATAATAGTGCCAGTTCTAAGGTTAAGAAAGAAGCGTAAATAGTTAATTCTAGAAGAAAACCTTGACTTAATATTAAGCGTCATGAAAACAGTGTTCAAATTAAAAAAACTGCCGTTGATAAAGAAATGAATGAGGCATCAGTAAGAATTATTGTTAAGGAAAAAGCTCATTATAAAGAACAAGGAATTCTTACTTAGGTTGTTATATCTAGCTGGGACCTCGTTGGGACCCTCTGAGATGGGAGTGTAGAAATGAAGTAAAAAATTTATTTAATATACAGTAAAACCCCGTTATTACGCTCCCGCTTATAGCACTATCCCGTTCTTTACGCTCCTTTCATGCGGTCCCTGGAATTTTCTATATAACTCTGTATACTTTTACCCTCTTATAACGCTTCAAATCCCGCTTGTAGCGCTTTTTTATATCGGAAATTTTGTATCGAAAAGAAATGTAACACTGTAACGATTCTTTTCTTTCCCTGGTAGGAGGGAATCTTTGAACTCTTTGAAGTGCGGGTCTGTGATACAGTAAGTTAGTGCAAAATGTCGAAGCGGAAATCCCTTTATATAAGTGAAAAATTGCAAATTCTTCGTAAGTACGACGAGAATTCTACACTAAATCAGAAGGTTTTCGCAGAATCTAAGAATTCCCTGATCCAGTCTGAGAACAATAATAAAAAATAAGAATGGAATTACCAATGCAGCGAAGGATGGTTGCAAACGTAAAAAAGTAGTGTGGAAAATGTGAAGATGCCGAGGAAATTCTAACTGAATGGATTCATCAGTCCCGTGATGCATCAGTGCCATTAAGTGACCCAATCATTCAAGAAAAGGCGCGTGAAATAGCGGGCAGTGCACTAAAACTGCTCCGAAAATATATTTGTATTGCTCCTAGTGGAATATCAATTGATGTTAATAGTTTCTTGAACCGCATTGAAAATGTCATAATTTATAACATTAGCATACACACACGGCAAACCACAATCAAAGATTTTTTTAATAGGAAATAAGCTCACATTTGCACTATATCTATTTCAGAATCAAGTATCTTTCCTGTAAAATGGTGTCTAAATGTTTCCCCATCATATAAATCATTCCCCGTTTATAGCGCTATCCCGCTTATTACGCTTGTAGGTCACGGTCCCTTGACGAGCGTAATAACGGGGTTTTACTGTAATTACTTTTTATTTAGAACACAATTACATGAAACTTGTTGCGGCAGAAGTAGTTCGTACACCATATTTTTCGGAAGATTTCATCTTTTTCAGCAAGTCTTTTTTCTCTTTTACGTATTTATGAAACTCCATGCAAGTCAGCTTGTAGTTAAATTGGCACTGTAAGATTGATTCAGATGATTAATAGATGGCGTTATTTCAGTACGTGATCCCAGCTCATAACAGTATTCTGCAAAATCGGGACAAAATTGGGTCTTGTCGGGATGTCGGGACGGATGGCAACCCTATTCTTCCTGCATCAGATATATTTAAATAATCCATTACAAGATTTTAGAAGTTCCATTATAAATAAGAAGTTTTATTTTCCTGTGGAAATATTTTAAATAGACTTCAGTCTATCAAAGAATAGAATCTTATCAGTGACACATGTTTTGCTAATCAGACTGAATAAATACAAAAAAAAATGCTGTTTTTCGTGCTTCGAATAAGCTTTTTGCATCAATTATAATAAAAGCCCATTAATTTCATACTTCAAACATTGCGATTTCTAACAATGCTTTATATTTTTGGAAAAAATTATTAATTATAATTATTATTATGGAGTTCACTTTTATTGTACTTCACTTGCTTCAGCGATGTTTTGGTGAGAGGCTGACGGAGAGGGGAAAGAACATTTTTTGAGAATCAGAGATGCGAGAAGATGCAAAGCTTAAGAATCACTGTTAACAAGATAACGTAGTTTTTGCATATTCCGGGCAACAAAAAAAAGTGATCAGATATAATAATTTATGCAAAAATTACTAATAAAATAACTGATAACATATTCAAAAGACTCAATTTCGAAAGATAATACGAAGTCATACTTTCAAGTAACTGAATTTTCCACCAACCTAACTATACAGAATTCAGGATGTTCCAGTCAATATGTGGGTGGTCGTAATATCGATTGCATGGCTTATGCAGATATTACTTTTATATTGTCTAAAAACGTAATATAAAATATCGACCTTTCCTCCTAGACTACCTAGTATTAAAACCCGTAACGAGGTTTTTATTATTACTATTAGTGACAGAAAGCTGAACTTGACACACTTAATTGCTTGGATTTCAAGTTAATACCAAAAAATATTGGGGAGGGGGGGGCTCTACTTAAAACTCTAATATATTTGTTTCTCGATGAGCTAGAACGTTGAAATGTTGTTGCCGATTTACCTAAAAAAAGGTTTTGAAAATATGGGAGATTTCCTGTATATACTCACACACAGACTCGGATTAAGACCACTGAAGGCCTTGGAGCTGGGAAAAACATGGGGCCCCATTAAAAAAGACAAATTTTAAGGTTTAGTTATTGTGAACCAAAACGAATCTACTGAGTACTGACTACGGATTTTAAGAAGAACTTTCGGGATTATGTTGTAGAAAACACTTTAACATAAAATAATTTTTTAAAATTTACAAGACTCAGTAACTTTTTTATTTTGTTTCGACATGTAATATAAAAATAGGACATACACAAGAGTATTTAAAAGACTTTTTTCCTGCACTTTGCTGCTGCAAAATTTTGGATAAGTTCTTCGGAATGCACTTTTCGCAAGAACGTGAACTTTTTTTTAGTAATTTTTAAACTTTGATGTTTAAATGTTTTTTTAGTAATTTTTAAAAAGTCTTTGAGGCCCCCTTGATCGCGGGGCCCTGGAGCGATCGCTCCAACCGCTGCGCCCTTAATGCTCACACATACATAGGCTCACTGTTAATTTCTCTTGTCGGAAACGTATTCAACTTCCCAAATCAACGGCAGAGCAGATGCTGACAACATTTCATAAAATAAGTTTAGAAATGCAGTTGGTAAAAAGAGATTTCCAAGAACGCGTTCAGGCAAAACTAATTAACCATTGTCAGAAGCAGAAACTGCAATCAACGTAATTTGGACAGTTTTAATCAACAAATCAAGAAGTTTTCTTTCCCCTCAGCCCACGCCTACAGCAATAGGCGAAATGTCAAATGAATGCACTTTATCTGAACTCGGTTTTAACGGTTTCCCCTCCCTTTTCAAAAATAAATTGAATCTTTGAATCTTTATTATATGCTTCGGATGATTGCTCTTCGCAGTGGTTTCCTTATGTTACATATAAAGCGTCTACTAAAAAATTCACGTAAATAGGATGTTGCATAAGGGCCTCAATAGGCGCCCTTATAGAAATTTACAGCAAATCTCTTAATATCTTACGATCAGGAATAAGTAACAATGGACATACATGAAACAGAGAATATAAATACAGTGATACCTCGGATCACGAACGTCTCAGTCTACGAACAAATCGGTCTACGAACACCATTTGCGAACAAATTTTGCTTCGCTTCACGAACGATGCTTCGGGTCACGAACATGCACGCACGGAGTGCATGGAGCGTAATGGGCCATTTTCGCAAAATTCTCCAGCAAAGAAAAAGGCAAATTTCTCTGGATCGTTATCTTATGCAATTACGAACTGCCTCTCCTTCGAAGCAGTAATCTCCTCCATCCCCGTGTGCCAGCAATTATCAAACACAAATTGTGTATGTAGACTACTGAAAAATTATTTTTCTTGTGGTAATTAAACTGCTTTCTTCTAATGTTACTGTTGTATTTATGTCCTTTCTGTATTTTCACACATAAAGCCATAACATGTTAAAAAAAAGTTTTCTAGGACAAAAAACGTATTATTTGGATTTATATGAATTGCAAGGGGAAAAATTGATTCGGATCACGAACTTTTCGGTTCACGAACAGGATCAAGGAACGGATTATATTCGTGAACCGAGGTATCACTGTATACAAAACAAAGAACTCCATTGATTTATAATAATAATAATAAAATTATTTTAAAAAATAATAAATATATAGGCGATTGGTGTCTGTTGAAATTGCCTACACATAATTCATAATAATTATTTACACATTATTTCGAGATCACAATTTCATCAGGACGCCTGCTTTTTCTTTTCCAATGAATTTCCTCACATCACGTCCGTTCTTAGTAAGTTGGACATTTTCGATCCACATTTATGGCAAAGAAATAATACAAATAAAACTGTCTCGATTTCTCGTAATGAAGCAGCGTCTGTCCTTTCTTTGATTAGGAACTGAAAACTTACTAGAAACGTATTTGCATAAATCGATTCCCAGCGCCCTGTATCTTGTGGGAATTCTCCAAACGCCGAAATAACCATCCTTTTCTTGGGCGTGAGAAAAATGCCTTTCTCTTACTGAAATTTCCTGTTGAATAACCATCTAATGATTCAGCTTATTACTGTTTCACCAAACACTCATGTGTAAATACTTCTCCATCTCGGTATTTCCAATAGGAAACGTAAAACCGCACTGGGCTGATTTAAACATTTAACTACACAGAAATTAATTGTTGTGGAACAATCAAGGATCAAAGTTCTAAGTATTAAATATTGTACTTATTTAAAATAGCATTCGTGTTCTACACGTGATACTAAAAGAAAAAATACCGAATTGTTATTTTGTTTTGTTTTTTGTTTTTTTAAATAAAATTAATAATATATTCTTAGTATTTATTATCCCGCAATTAACATAAACATCTAAGAAAATGAAATATATTAAAAGTAGTTCAAGGAATCTGAAATCTATTTCCCGTAATTATCGTGGCATTGTTAACATTTCAACGTCAATCCTGTCCTTTAATTTCTGAAGAAAATGTTTGAGACATTGGCATATATAGAATATATTTTCGGGGGGGGGGGACCCAAGATTAATATAATTAGTTAGATACCCCATGGAAACCTGTCTGTTCGGCCCCCTTATATACGCCCCTGGTTTGAGACATTAACGATTTTTGAAGATCTACCGATTTGCCAAATGTCAAGTAGATATTTTTTAATGTGTTTCCGGATACGGAAAGAAGGGGTGTGGGAGACATACACACAAAAACGACGATTCGTAAACTTGCCGTTCCATAATTAAATAAGCATGAAATTAATGTAGAATGTACTGGAAAATCAAATATAAATATACAGGGTGTCTCAAAATAATGTACTAACACTTCGATAGTTAGTACATCAAAGTGTTAGTACATTTTTTTGAGACACCCTATATTTAAAAATGCTTTCTCAAACAAATTCACTCGAAGTAAGGCCAGGGTTTTTTATTGTTTGTTTGTTTTTGTACATGTTTATTAATCTAGCATTTTGAGATTAATATCTAAATATTTATGTAAAAAGCCCGTCCTTAAAAAGAAATCGGTATGAGATTAAACTTGAAAAAATATCATTTATCGGTCTTTTAATAAAAATTATAGCACTAGCACTTCCAACTCACGCACGTCTTCAATTACACCAAAATACAAATTTCGTGTACTATCACAACTGTACAATTTAAGACAATTCCAAAATATTACCATATTGTTTCATTTGTAGATGCATACTGAGCACCGAAATGTAATACATGTTTTCTTTATTTATAGTCTACTTCTACTAACTTTCATCGTAAATTCACAAATTAACATCTAAACAACGTAAAACAATTCGTTGGGATCCAAAGATAGAAGATGAACTTCCTGACTGTAACGTACACCCACAATGATGAGTGGTTCGGTTGCGGATTTTCGGCCGCCCACAGGATAAGAAGAACGGATAGCCTTGACTCACACACGGAACAGCCTCTTCTTATGGGAATTATAAAGAATGCAGAATATCGAAATGCCAGAAAACCAAGGAATCTCAACCAAGCAGGACAGCAGCTACCAAAAGGTTTAAAACATTAATAAAGAAAATGTTGCCTTTAATTTTTTTATTTTTTTTTTGAAGTCCTAAAAACTATAGAAAGAATAATAAAAAAAAAATATATATATACACACACGTTTACTTTTAAATAGAATATCTGCTGAATGTAAACAAACTAATTTTATATGATTTTGTTTTCCTTTTTCCAGAAATATTTCATTTTCTGAAAAAGGAAAAATATTATTATTATTATTATTATTAATAATAATAATAATAATCTTTCAGTCTTTTATTTATTTTGAGTTGCTTTCAATCCCATAAAAACGTGCGCAAATCACTGGATTACTAAACGATTAATATCCAATTCTCAGACATCACTTTTATGGTTGTAGTGATTTCTTTGGGAATTTTTGTCTCACACACGAACAGACTAAGTGATTTGATAAACCTCGCTTTCTTAGGAAATTTGGCTAAAAAGAGCAATTCCATGATCAATTTCATATACACGGATTTTTTTTTTCCAACTTAATACTATTCTACCTAAAGAAACTATTTTATTATAAAATAAAGAGTTTGGTATCACATGCACTTCTATGCAAAAATTAATATTTATGATATCATAAAAAATCGAATAATTTCGATGTTTCGAAACATTACGAAAGAAACATGATTTATTAGGGAAGGAAATAAATACCACGTACTCAATATTTCAAATAATACTTAGGACAGAATTTGACTGCATTTGAATAGAGCTTGTTGCTGAATAGAAACAATCTAGCATAGAACTGACTTGAATGAATAGCGTCCGCTTCGTATTTCAACATTGTTGGCGTTTGTCAGGCCTTGCAATGTCGCAATAAAAACTCCGTAGCGCCGTAACCATAAATTAACATTCCAATATCAAGACTGATTTCAAAACAGCCAATTCCATGTATAGAATTGATTGACATTTAGAAATTTATTCGTTTCCTTTATAAAATAAATAATAATAATGATTTATTGGTAAGGAGAAAAAAAAATATTAATAAACTGATTTTAACCAATGTTCCTTAATGAGTATCTTTCGACAAAGGACAGAAAGAAAACGTCTTTCATATTCGATTATTTCTTTCTTTCTTTTTTTTTTTATTATTTGTCCAATGAAGAAAATAATATATATATATATATATAAAAATAAACATAGTTCTTTCTTAAATTCCTCTAAACTCCTAAAATTCCTCCCAATTCGACATTCGTTAATTAGGATAACAACGTTGCAATGAAAGCTTTCTTAATTTTTTTTAAATCACGAAATCTGACGGAAAAAAATGGAACTGAATTTAACATAATGAAATGAACATCGTAGACTTAAAGAAGAAAACCTGTCCCTGTAGCAAAATCGTGTGATATTAGATCCACGAAAACCCGCCATACTGTCATGTTCATTAAGGCAAAAGTCCTAACTAGAATAGCATACGCTGTTTTTCAATCAAAACAGTACTTACGGAACATTTTAGAAGACAGCCAATTTGCATATATACAAAACAGACAGAAAAATGCAATTCGTTAAACAATTCTAAACACAAACCCCAATCGTACATTTCTATTCTTAAATGAGATCTAATGTTCGTATAACTTCATCACTGGTATCATGTGGCAATAAGACTGACTAATCCAGCGGTGGCCAAACCGTGGCGCATTGGATGATAACAAGTGGCGCATTGCATCCTTTTGGTTGTCAAAATAAGATTGCGCTTTTTTTTTGGTTGTTAATATAGAATTGTATGATGCAACTGAACTCGTCTGTGAAAAAATTGGCGCATGGTATGCTGAAGGTTGGCCACCACTGGACTAATCAATACCTTTGTGCAATATTTGTTAATTTAGTCTTTTTTTATGCAAATTTAAACGTAAATTTAGATTTCTTAGATTGCTACGAGAAATCCAGACTATTCTGATAAATAATAACTGCTTCTTTTGGGCTAGACGTTAACCTTACATTGACAAGGGAATCGCACAAGATTCCGAAAGCTCTCGTTTTTGGTTTTCCGTAATGTATTTTTAAACATTTTATTATAAAACTTTTTTAACAAATTTTGGTGTGTTTGGTGATTTCTTATTCTATTCAAAGCAATTTTAACACGTAAAGCTTTTATCTCATCTACATTGAAACTAGGAAACTTTTCGATCAGGAAATACTTTGGAAGAGAACAAGATCACTTGAAAGCGAGTTATTATAAGGAAATGTTGGATTTCAATTATGAGAACGATGGAAATTAATATTCAGATGTTTGTAGAAAGGAAAAATCCAATTGAAATAAACAAACATACAAAAATAATAAAAATAAAATAAAAAAAAAAAATTTCCACGATAACAGACAGGAAAGAAGCGACTGGGTGAACGTCCCTCAAATTACTGGCTTCGATGACGGGAAATATTTCGAAGACAAATTAAGACCTAAGGCTAATTAGAATTTAAATATTACATCTCACGAAAGTAACTTATTGCGTGGATCAAAGAGAAAGATTTAAAATATTCGTTTTAAGTTTTCAGTTCATTGCGTTAACAACCTATTCGCTTCCACCCAAACCGAATTTTGCTTTTTCAAAAACACCATCCTCTTTAAATGTTTACATAATTTAAAATTAGGATCCATTTCGGAGAAGATCAAAATTGAATTCATCAAACTGTTCCGCTTTACCTATAGAGGGCGTATCGGGTATAGATACAGCGGACGAAGTCTTCGTACGGTTGAACAAACAATTAATTTAAACAGTGTAAAATTGTATTAGGGAGGCGGGGAGTTGGAACTTTTGAACTTTGGATGGAGTTCGAGAACTACATCGTACTTTAAATATATCGAAGGTTTATAAATATTGATGGTAGTAGCGAGCCCTGCAGAAAAATATATGTACTGTTGGGATTAAGTTGTAAATATTCGTGATTATATAAACCATCTCTCGCCAAACGAAAGAGTTCCGATTTAAAAGATTCCTTGTTTTGTAAAAAAAAAAAAAAAATTCGCTAAACGCGAGCTAACTGCTACACATAAAATCGAAGCGCTGTCATTCCGGAAATGCGACAGAATTCTCATTTCAGACAACTGTGGCTGAAGAATCGGTAAGTGTTGTACTAATCCCTTCCTCCACCCCCCCCCCTCAAACATTTTTTTTTTTTTTTTTTTATTTCCGAAACAACTCTGATTTACATAATCAGTGTCATTTCACTGTCGTTTTTTGTGGGTTTTTATTATTATCCCGTCACTTGAAAAAAATCATATTCCCGCACTTCTGCTGCAAACTTAGAAAACGTCGATACATGGTATAAATTCATGACGTCATTACATACACTGCTGACGGATTTAAATGCTAAAACTTTACATAGGTCAGTTCCTGACTTACTTTTGTAATCTATTAACCATTGTAATTAGCCATTTTAAAGTTAGTATTAATTAGAATCTACAACAATAATGACAAAAAAGTAAATAACAAAAATTACAGTGTACTCAAGCAACATGGATGAGTACCGAAAAAAGCAGACGCTAATTCGATTTATTGTGGCGAATGAGAGATGATTGCTTTCACAAGTGCAAGCAGTTTTCCTATCGTGCAAAAGTAAAACAGTCCCAACTTCGTTCTGAAGATATCCTTCCCAAGAGTTAGCACCGTGTTCCCGCTAGCTCTATCTGAAATTTAATTAAGAATTTGTGTTATTCACTTCCTCAAGAGATATCGTGAGTAGATGTAGCTTAGATGTAATAATAATTTTCACGAGACTGTTATTATGCCTATTACAGTTTTAGCAACATCACTAACGCCAAAGACACTTCAACAAAATCTAAAAATATTAGGGATACCGTTATTGACAGATCAAAAACAAGTGGTCCGGTAACATCGTCAGAAAATTTGTCTGCAGCTATACGACATTTTTTTTTTCTTAATAACTAGTTGCTTTTACTTTTCCTATTTTTATTGCTCAGACTGCTTGATTAAATCCGCTATTGTAGTTGAGCAATAATAATAAGAATCTTCGTAAGACGCCGTGTTTGGAAGAGACTTGCTTGCTTCTGAGCTTATAGCATCGGAAGGACCACAAAAAGTTTCACAGCAGTCTCAGCTCATAAGCTCGACTCAGCCCCGACCCCGAATTAAATAAAATTCATTCTGTATCGATCGTCACCAGGGGCAACAAGAGCCGCGTACGATGCAGTAGTTGCTGGGCATCAGCTAAGTGAACTACCGGACTCGATTGGCTGGAGTAACTGGACAGCCAGAACAGTGAACAAAAGAACATTCCCTATCCAAGAAAAGGACGTAATCATACAATAAAGTCCTTATAAAATGCTACAATGAATCAAACCCAAACTTAAATTTGGCGGATTCAAATGGAAATTCTTCGTGATAAAATAATACCACAGGGAAAAAAGAACGCATTCCTCCTCCAGCTAATACGACACGTGCAAAGTCAAGCTTTTGCAACTTAACACTATCTCAATTCTTGCGCACTATGTCTGATTTCTACTTCAACCCTTTTATCCGCAGCCCTTACTTATCCAAACAAGTAGAAATGCATTCAATGAAAATACAAATAGTATTAAATACAATTATGTTCATATAATAAACATGAAATCAACTTATATAATTTGCTAAGTTCGTCTGTCTGTCTGTCTGTCCGTAACTGGATATAATTTTGTTATCACTGCACCGATTTTAATGAAATTTGGCATACTTACTCAGTTTTTTACGCTGATTTTGAAACTCAAAACCATTTTTGCCGTAGAAGCTTCGTTCACAAGTTAGCGCAGTATTTAGATTATACAAAAGTGAGTTTTAAATGCCTTTCGGCGTTATGACTCAAAAATAATAATTATTCTTTAGATAAATTAAACTTTTAGATATGGTTGGTATTTCGTTTTTCTTTTTGAGTGGAAAATGATCCTTTAGATTAAACTCTCACCTATATTACAGGTATACAGGTAAGAAGTACATTTAAATAGGTCTGATAAATATTAAAAAAAAAAAATTTCAAATCAAATCATCAAACGAATTAAATATATATACTGTATATATATATACATATAAATTGGCTAAGTTCGTCTGTCTGTCTGTCTGTAACTCGATATAATTAAGCTATTAAGATAGATCCAACGGTTCTCATTGATACCATTGAATCAAGGGTACTCAAATTGGATGAAAATATTAGTTCATTGTGTCATTCCATGTTGTTTCCATGAAATTTTATTCTTGGGAACTGACCTCGACAACTGAAATTATAACAAAACATACGTTCAAAACCAAATAATTTTGTTACCACTGCATCCATTGGCAGTGTTTACGCTGATTATTCAGTTGTTTACGCTGATTTCGAAACTCAAAACCATTTTTGCCGTAGAAGCTTCGTTCACAAGTTAGCACAGTATTTAGATTACATTTACTTTATATTTGATAGTTGATAATAAAATGATTTTTCAGATTTTTATGCCTGTCGTCCGACAGGCTTTGCTGCTAGTTATGTTTTAATTTAGTAACTATATTTGCTTAATCAGTATATATATACACACACACATACATACATATACATACACTACACATACAAGAAATGAATTTTCTGGCTTGAGGATGTGCTTTATATGAATAAGAATTGACGACAGTTGGATCATTTTTTTGTTAAATATTAATCTCTTAATCGAAAAAAAGAGTAAGTTATTCAAAAGAACTTAACATTTTAAGGAAAAAGATTTATTTCTTAATTTTTTTTTTTTTTTGTATATAGTCCATAATATAAAAAAAAAATGTAAAAAAAACGACAAAACGAAAACCTACATTTTCGTTTAGAGTCCAATGCTTTTTCTTTGGGAATGTTGCCCTTTCGGTTGACTTCTGCCAAATTTGATAAAGATTCAAAATATAATAGTTGCATAGTCCCTCGAATATGCATACCAAGTTTTAAGAAGATTCAACCGGAAGTTCAAAAATTGTTACGGAAATGCATACACACTTCTACAGCAAAATGCGTTAAAAATTGGACTGAATGATAATTTTTGAGAATTCTTTCAGTGTTATAAAGGATCACATATAATGTACTACCACGTTATATCAGTACTATACAGTTGTTATACTATTACATCAGGATAAAATTATGCAATGCCTTCTTTCAACGCACGAAATACTAAAATCGAAACATCGTAGAACAGAGGAGTAGCAGTTGCTGTTGTACTTCGGTTCCACTGAGAACTGTACCTTCAAAATGTAAGTAGTGGGAGCCAGTGTTTTATTTGGGCCAAGGGAAAGGTGGTATTCGAAAGAAAAACTGTTATTAAACAAAGCGGATTAATGGCTCGCCTTGATGGTTTCCCCTAGCGCGCCCTCTGACGACTGCAATTGATTTCGAACAGCCTTCAAACTTTCCCCAAATGTTATGCCAGTAAAAGATTCAAAACTGTCACTCTTACGTCCGATACGATTCCTATATAAGCGATTTAGCAGTAGGGAAATAACAATTTAAAAGTCGACTCAGCAATCAATAGTAAATAATAATTACAATTCGTTGTTACGACGAGCTAGGCCTAATAGAAAATAAATTGCAATCGAAAAAATTGTAACACTTGAGGAGCTGTAAGTAGTTCAGAAAGAATTAAAAAAAATGTTCAGTCAGAATGTTTTGGTCCGAAGTAAAATAACAATAAATGAAGCGTAGATACGCTTAAATTTAATCACCATTCCTCTCCCCTATTGTAACCATAAAAAAAAATTAATTAGCTACAAAAGACACTACTTCCGGGGTCCTGAGGGAAAAAAAAATGAACGTTAAACTTGTGGATCTAACTATAAAACTTACTTTAAATGTAAGAGTTTCAATTTTATATTATAAGATTATTATTATAAGTACGATATCCTATATGGGCATTTTTAAATAATTAACCCGTAAGAGTTAAATACACAATAATTCTAAACACTCAAACATAAGGTTTCACGTAAATTAGTGCATTATTCTTTGAGTTACTTGAAGCCACAGTTTGTGGCCCAAACTGTCAAGTGCCCATAAACAGAGGCTGGAAACATCAAAACCTCATTAACAATTCCCGCGCGGAAGGTCTATTCGACAAACGGATTTCACCATCGTGTTCAGAGGCTCAAACACTGGGTATTTTTAGGGGTCAACGCCCCCCCCCCCTTTTCTTTTTTTTTATCATTATTTTAAAATTTTTATGTTATTATGGGTCGCCCTTAAATTTATGCTTTAGCACAAAATTATATTCGATTGTTTTTTTTTTTTTTGTTTTTTTTTTAAAGTGATTTATAATTTAGAGATTTAGTCTTTATGTAAAGCGGCCTAATATATTCAAGGAATTCAGATCTAGATAATAACATTAAACTCTTAAACTTGAAGTTTGCTGAGGATCAGTTAATTATTTGTCGAAATATCACTGAAAAAAAATAGTCAAAAAATGATTCTTGGGAGCAAATGACGTAAATTTGCATTGAGATCAGGATATGGTTACTTAATATGATTGGATGTCATGTTTTATATCCAATATGGTTTGGTTTAATAAATTAAAATTATCAGATCTAATACTAGATTAGGAAAAAAGCCGGGTTATATTCAGCCAAGCGGCCATCATTATACAGCAGGGATCAAATATACAGCATACAATACAAACCTGTCAAGACATACATCTTTATATACATGTCATAACTTATGGATTTGAAGATACAGTACTGCACAGTCAAAATTCATAAAACTTTTTTTTTGTCTTGGATATTGCCTTCAACTTTTTCCATATTCATAATGCGAAGTTCAATTTAAATTAATCATATTTTTTTTTTTCTTTTAACTTTTTGACTTTATGGGACCTCGGTCGTAAGTACGAATTTACTTTCCCATTATACGACAGTCAATAATAATAATATTCAAAGACGGACGTCGAAGACGCATTTATAAAAACGAACAATTTGATAAGGAAGAGACTGTTGATGCATTCGTGCATTTTTAATCAAATTAGCATTCTGGTGGTGGAAAAAAAATATTCTCGGGTATTCTCTCTGGGCAGTCCTTTGACGGGTTATTATAAGAGGCCGCATTATTATTACAAACCATTTTTGGCATCTAAAGCTAGATCGAATATCCTGAAATATAAGATTTTTTTTTTTTTTTTCCTTTTTAAACTTATTTTTAAAATGTCAACGATTCAATAACTTCATAATTTGAATAAATTAATCATTTCCACTATATCTTTATGTTTTGATTTTTAAGGTAATGTTATAAGGTGGGATCATACTTAAATAGCAAATGACAAAATAATATCCAACGTAAATATTCGACATTGTGAAAGACGACAACAAATAAGAACTGATACGTAAAACAATTGTTTCCTCATAAGTGGAGCCAGTTCGATTTAACAATGTCCTTTTCGTTTAATGTGTTAGTTTCTACAATTTCACTGAGGAAATACAGTTAAATTCAAAAAGGACACTTCGATATCTGCATTACTCATTACAATATTACTTAACGTTACCGTTAACCGAGAAAAATAAAATTATAACGTTTCCTCTTAAAATGATGTTTTCACCCATGACATTCACAAAATAAATACTGTAATTCGGAATCTTGTATTACTACAACTTTGTATTATTATTTTAAGTATCTTTCTTTAGTAAAGTAATACCGCGCTATGATCTTTTTTTCATTATTATTGAGAAGCCATATTTTTTCAAGTTAATTGATTTTCAGTTTGTGCATTTATTATTATTCGTTACCAGCATGTATTCATTAGTTTGTGAAATAATTCTATTTTTTTTTTTCTTACATATTTTCTAAGATATTTGTAAATATTTTCGTATGCCGTAGATTTGTCTATTATTCGTTTATTTACTTATAAATTATTTAATGATTTAATTATCACTTACGATTTAAGAAATAATAGTTTATATTTTGTTTGAGCTTACATATCTTCATTATCTACATTATTAAAATTATTTTCTTATAACACAATATCTACTGAATTTAATGCTAAAAACATTATATCTAGTTAAAAAGAATTAATACAGATTGTACATAATCACTCGAGTAATTTTACTTACAGTATATTGTATTTTTTAATAAAGAAAAAAAGTCTCTTTATATTAAAATTGCAATACAACTACAGACACTTTGGAAACAATCTTACAGGACTAAATCTTTGTTATTATAATAGTAAAAATAATAAAAAAAAATAGTAGAAACCGTAAAATAACGAAATGTTAATTGGTTAACAATGAAACAGCATGCAATGACTATTTGCTTTTGGCTTAAGGCCAAATCACACGGCAGTTCTCGTCTATGATTTCGTTTTAAGTTTTTCGTGATGTGTTTGTCAATGATTACGTCGATCTCAAATCAGACGATCAAAGAAATGTAAAGAAATTCTTCATATGTTAGTGCTGCTTTTTAAAGCTTCGAAGAACCAATCGACGTAAAAACTTGAACTTTTTAGTTTTCGTTACGGGTTTAAAGCCGCCTTTACAAAACGGCAGTTTTCGTAGAATATTAAATGGCTTTTAGCAAGTTGTTCCAAACTGCATCAAAATTGTATTTTAGAATCTGTGTTATTTAAGCTCAATCGGAGTTCACAAGTTGGGAATTTTCGCAGAGCTACAAATACTTCCATAGTCCTTTGCGAAGGCAGGGTCGCCTTCAACAACTGATGAAAAACCTGTCTTAAGATATAGAAATCTGCGTATTCTGATGCGTAGAAGCGTTTCAAGTAAAATTACTGTTTGGATTCAGTTGAAGCGGTGGCGAAAAAGACGCTGCTGCTTTGTCGCCGTCAAATGTGGTTTCATTTTGTTAACTACTACATCACTACTCCGCCGCCAGTGATTAGTGCTGACTAACGACACATCAATGGAATTTTAAGAATACTTTCTTGCAACGTTGTTCCGTTAACTTTTTTTTCCTTTGTTTCTAAAAGTCGTGAAAACCGGAATTAAAAAAATCTATTTTTGCTTTTAAATAAAGGCATCTGCTTGACATACAACCAAAAGAAAAGATTAATTCAATCCGTCTTATTTACTAGGGTTGCTTAAATCTGATTAATTTTAATCAAAGCATACGAAATTACTGGACTACGTAAAAGGATTAATAATATTTGTTAAGCGTCATTATTTTAGGTTCTGTGGGAACTTCCTCCAAAGGACCAGCACAGTAACAAGTAAAATCGTCTGGCACTATCTGCGCATGTCAAGTTTAAAAAAAAAAGGCGCCATCTAGCGATTCAAAAGTCAATAGGGAAACAGTTAGCGGAAACATCAGACAGGGATGTGATGAGGCTCATTTCCAAAGCTAAAAATCAGTCAAATTAGTTGAAGTCGTGTCAAAAGCTTTCTTTTTTTTATATATTTTGATATATCCAAATTACTACACAAAAATTATATTTCAAATCCTTACCTATGGTTTTTAATATTTAATTTTTTTCCCCCGTTTTATTTTTCTCGATTCACAATGTCCAAACAGAATTCGAACTGAAGAGGGGGTTCAAGAAAGGAAAGAGCGAATTAAAAAGCGGAAGATGTATTGTTGGTGAAGGGAAGTTGTTGACGCCTGACTGGCAGCTGGCATTTGATAAGCGGCGACGGAAGGATCATGTCACCCAGTGCAAAGGAAGCACAACTCCTCTGGCTTCAGTACTTCAACGCTTCCCACAGCAAAAAAAAATATTATCAATCACTACTCTAAAAGAATTACAAACAAAAGCTACAAGCAAATATATTTTCTTTTTGTATATGTATATACAGTGGTATTATATCGTGTAATTTTCAATGGAATCGTAAAATTTTCATCGAAACTGGACAGAAAAATGAACCTGCATCAACTTTTAATAGTTACATCGATTTGCCACTGCGCGTTAGAAAATAATCCTTAACAGTAAATCTATATATTTATGCGAGTTGGATATAAAGGTTATAAAAGTTAATATTTACAGCATCAATGTACTGTACATTTGCATTAATATAATATATTTTTTTATTGAACTTCGCTTTTTTTGGCATTTTAAGAAGTAATGATTAAATTTTTGAAAACACGTTGGTTTTCATTTTCCCTTTTATTCTAAAATCCTCGAATTTTTTAGCCATTACCTCATCCACTGTGTGTTTGTCTCCTCCGCTAATAACTTTTGAATCCGGTGGACCTATCTTCTTGAAATTTGGTGTACACGTTGAAAGACAAGAGACGATCTTAACATTTTGAAACGTTTTTGTTTCTTATTGAGAATTGAGCGCGAAATTACAAAAATTGCCATGGAAAAGCATTTACAGAATCTAACAATCGATAATAACCTTTTGTTTTAGTAATCAATCAATTTAGGCGCGCTTTGATGCGATTAAACTTAAGCGTTATGAAAATAATGCTGATTTAATTATTATTATTATTATTATTATTATTATTATTATTATTATAAATAAAGCTTAACGTGCATAATAGTTACAAAAACCAAAATTGATCTAAAGGTTTTTCACCCCGAGATCACGGACAGGACACTGGGACGGCCGTTTCTGCCTTATTAGGCGTCCTCAGACAGTTTTACCCTCTATGATAGCTCAGAGTGCGTACAACGGTTAAGGATCCCACCTATGCAACCGCAAATGGTACCTCAACCAAAAAAATAAAAAAAATAAGTAATAAATAAATTACTTTAAACCTCTTGTCCTGACCCCATGAGGCTCAAAGGGATTTAATGTGGACAAAGAAATAACTTCAAAGCAAGAATATCTATAGAAATAAAGTGTAACAAAATAAAAAATCAAAAACGCATAAGACTAAAGGATTTACACCCTGAGCTATCCTTTAGTTTTGTACAATTTTGATTTTTGTTTATTATTATTTCAAAAACTGGAAAATTTTGATACTATTATTATTTAGCAGTTTATTATTATTTAAAAAACCAACTGTATTGTTTCCACGACGTTAAGAATGAAACAAAAGTGAAAAAGGGAAAACAAGGGCAAAATTTAATGAAATTATATTCACGTTCTATCAAGAAGTTTTTATCATATTCCGGTAACTTTTGATAATATTCAAGATCTCAGAAAATTAATAAAATAAATAAATTATTTGACAGGATTTTGCTATTTAATATAGTTTACATTTCAAAGCAGTTGAGTAGTTTAGTTGTTATCTGGTTTGAAACTGTAATTCTTCGAAAATATTCATCATAATAAAGAAGCTTATTTGTTTCAGTCTGATTAACCATTAATCGGCTTCCGATATTATACAACCAAAACATTAGCCTTAAATCCACTGACGCGCACAATTTTCATGAAACTTCGTTACCACTTCCTCTATTATCGACCGGATATTGCCAAAGTTTAAGAGAAAACGAGACTTGCGAATTAAACTACACTAAAACCGAAAACTTAAGTCTAAACAAAGTGCAGATACTTCAAGCGCATGAGATAACTTCGCAGGGAAATGCCAAGGAAATCACAGACACAGGAAATGGAAGTCAGGTAACGCCATTTTTCTTTAATTTTTTTCTTTAGTTTTTGAAGGTAAAGGAGGGGTTGATCTACCATCAGAAGTGTAGGTTTGGAATGAGAAGATGGATGAAGATTAGCAGACTGATGTATTCGAGAAAAAGCTCGCTTTTGAGCAGTCTGTTCCAGTGCCTCTCAAACTTTTCAGCCTCACGGAGCGAACACATATTTGGCACACCAAACATTTTTATTGCTTTTACAGTGTATAATAAAAAAATTTTTTTTTAGTCTATAATAAAAAAAAAAAAAAACCTCTGCCTGATCTACAGATAAATAACAGTTTGTTTTAAACATCATACTATTAATAGGCAAAAAAAGGTGTATGTTTGTCATCAAACTGGAGAGAGTCGGAGAGAGAATATCTTAAAAGTGTATTTTTAATTTCAATTTTGTAGTGTATTTTTAATTTTAAAAATACACTAACAAATGTCTTTTTGAAAAGAAAAAATAGTTGATTTAATATTGGTGCGTAATTCCTACGCCCCTATAAGGCATTGTGGGGCACTTTCTCATAGGTTCACTTTGGAGGAGCCTATTATTTTAGGGCAGGAGGTCTAACTTCCGTGAATAGTTCACGGGTTGCAACTAGTTTAAAATTATTATGAACTATTTTTAAAGATGATTTCAATGTAAATTAATTTATTTTTATTCTTCATTGTTTTAATGAAACCGAATGTATTTAAATTTCTTTTTGCACCGATTTGTTGATGTCTTCAGTAGCATTTGGCTTCATCTTTATTATGAACTCTCAGAATCTGTTTCGGCACAACAAGGTCATACTCATGACCCACCACTGTTTTTGAGAAGCTCTGTACTTTACGCTTTCTTGTAATTATTTAAAACTGAATCACTGCAGTTTATTTAACCAAATCTATTCCAAAAACAATCTTCTTTTTTTTTAAAGTCTTTAAAACAGCCAACACACTGAGTTTAAAAATTAAAAAATGCTTTAAAAAAATATTTATAATTAAAAAGTCAAACTAGTTTCTTCCCGTTAACAGGCCATCTTCAGTCATCTCTTTAAGATTATTTTTAAACAATCTTTTTTTTTTTTTTTACCTGAATTTTTTAATTTAAAAAAAAAAAAAAAAATTAAAAAAAAAAAAAAAAAAAATAATATTATTAATAAATAATTAAAACATTTGAAGAAAAAAAATGGAATAAAAATTTGTAATCCGCGGCAATATTTCACGACGACACATGACATGTAGGCCTACCTGTAAAATACTACAATGTGTTTTAATGAAGATACAGCGAACATCCAATTAATCCAAAATAATAGTATACGTACCAACTTTCGAATACTACAACTGTATATACTTAATCAAAAATATAAAAAGCAACTGGGTGTTTCACACGGACACTGCTATTATTAAACTATTAACAGAATTAAGAGAATATTCTATTGGCAGTGTAAGGTCAATAAAAAGTTAATTTTAATTACGATGAAGTAAGAATAAAATTGAAGGCATACATTATTGGCGTTTATGAAATTTTGGGTTTTGTGGATTGTGATGAATGCGTAAGAAAGACACTGGACAGTATAGAGAATTTGACCCTATCTCTATCCCTATATTCTGTCCAGAGTTTTGTGGCATTTGAAGAAATCCTCCCCC
>JAFIDM010012231.1:23258761-23270738 GCA_023159025.1 Thereuonema tuberculata
GCGTAAGGTTACCTACCAACCAGCCAATCAAACACCAAACTTTGCTTTACAGATGTAGAGATGGTCAACCAACGGATATAATAAAATTTAAATCTATGAAATGGGTTTAAAATATGTGATCCCTTAACAAGAGAAAAGGGTTACAAAACCAAAACAATTTTAAGTTGAAATACAAAAATCTGTCCATTCTTCGTTAAGTAAGGCAACTCAACGAAGGAAACTGAAATTTTATTCGGAGATGGAAGTTTTATAAAGAAAAAAATATCTTTAATGAATTTGAAAGGCAATCAGTGTAGTAAAAGTCCTAAAGGCTCCAAAGCACCCTTATTTATTGCGATTAAAGTGTTAAAAAACACGGTATTTTAAAACTATTACTTCAGAAAGCTGAAACTATCGTGGGGTACAGTATATGAATTTCACATTTACGATCCTTATTCATTTTGAGTGCAAGCTGGCTTTTACACGAGGAGCTTAAGGCCAAAAATAACAGTTATGCTTCAATCTTCTAAAGGCGCCATTAGTAAGGTAAATAAAACAAAGAAACTTCTATAAAGGATATGTATACTGTACAAAGCATAAAGTCAGTTTAAAGTATCCATTGTCTTTCTGAACAACTATTTCAATCTTACCATTAATAATTAGTCAAGGCTCCCAAAAAAAGAAAAACCGCGGGTGAATTATCAAACACAAGTGGCGAGTGAATAATCAGTTTCGAAATCCATCAAAAGGTATCTTATTCACAAAATTCACACTTTTTTTATTATTATTCTGGCTTCAAGCATGAGATACTATTCTTTTAAATTCATTTAAAAAGGTAATTCCTTCGTAGGCTTTTTCCCTCTTAATGAAATGCTTCGCTGCTAGTTTTTGTCCGAATGTTGATTAATGATAGTTTGCAATAATAGGTGGCGCTATTTATCTCTTGCTCTGTAGTCATGTGCTTGTTTTATTTTATTTATTTTTTAAATATGAAAACTACCACATGCAAAATCTCAAGTATATAACTAAAACGCTAGCGAAGAAAGCCACAATGACTAAAAAAAAAATGACTACAATTTACTTTTTTTATTGTATTCTTTTTTGTGTATCTTAATGAATTAGTTTCAAAAATGTACTGTAATTGTAGCCTAATTTCCCATAGGGTGTGAGAATTATCGAGTCACTCAGCCTGGTATTTGCAAAGACATAAATAATACTTAAGTCTTTGGTGCGTATATCCAAATAAATTTTGAGCCCCCAGATGTATCTTCTTGAAACTTGCAATGCTTATTTCAATTCCAGGGAGATGTAATCAAATGGGTCCTTATCCAAAAATTAGCGCGCGAAGGCAACAAAACATTCCCGCAGAAAAGAATCTGGAATTTAAAGGTATTGTAAAAACAAAACAAGCGCAGCACAATGAATAAAATGCCTTTCTGGTTCAGTTATGAGAGGGAATCGGGAACGGCCGTTTCGTCCTGCAAGGGAAACATCAGCCCGATCCGCCCTCCCCGATAAAAGAACCAGAAAGGAAAGAACGTAAGTGAAGTGACCCCCGAAACCAAACAAACAACAAAAATTAAATTGTGCAATAAGGCACAACCAGAAAGGCATTTTATTATTCATTGTGCTGAACTTATTTTGTTTTTATGATTTAAATTCATCTGCTGCACGTTAATTTTTCCTAGGTTTAAAGGTATTGTCGGATAAGATTAACATAATTCCTAATTAAAACAACTGAAATATGTAATGCACATTTGATTCCCTTTAAAACAGTAAATGGAAAACATGTACTGTTTATATTCAGTGGATAAAATAACTTGAAAATAAATGTAGACGTTTCGGTTCTTAGTGTTTGCATGACTAAAAAGAAAATTTTAAGAAATAACATTTTAAAGGAAAGTAAGCTATAAGTTCTTTCGGAATTTTTGTTAAAACTTTATTTTCGAATATTACAGATAACTAACCACGAGAACCATTGTTCTAAAAACAGCGGCAGATGCAGTATTTCAAATTTATTCTCTAAAAAAAAATATTATGAAAATAAAGAACAAAATTTAAAGGCTTAGTATTTACGTAAATTTCACTAAAACAATCCTAAATGACAATTATTCAAAGATTGGGTTTATATGAAGAAGTATAAATTCAATTAAATATTCGAATAATCAGCAAATAAGACTATTTTCTGCGAAGGCATTTTTTTTTATTATTCATTTATTTATTTTGAATTTCTGAGTGGTTATATGAACTCAGCTTCAATTCTAATTATATTCAATTATAATTATTATAAGTATATTTCCATATCTTTGCTAAATAACTAGGTGATGCCAAATCGGATATAAAATGTCGCATTGTTATTCTGTTGTAGTTGACGAGCATATAGACCGATCACGATAACGTGACGATCGGAGGAACCCCACGTGATTATGACGTATCTATTTTTCAGCCAATCACAAACAAGCGCGCCTCAAAGCACAGGTCTCTATTAATTTCCATAAAAATGTCGCCCCCAGAGTATTTTACAGAGCGAGTGTTCGAAGAATTATTTTACAGGTTAAAGATTATTTCCGAAAGGAATTGGAAAATGGAGGACTAAAATTAAAACTAAATTTTTGTTTTTGTTTTATAGCTATAACGTAATATTCTTCGGAACCTTTGAGAGTGGCTAGTGCTGACGTCGAATCGTCACGTTATCGTGGTCGGACTATATCTGCCAATACTGCAATAAATTACACTAATATTATGGTCGAGTAATTTTCGTATTGCGATGAACAGATTAAATTTGTATTTTTGAGACTCTGTATGTAGTTTACCAACTGCATCTATTTATTTATTTATTTATTTATTTATTATTTTAGATAGTCGAAAGTCTGAGTTGGCACGTCCTTGTTTTGTATTAAGTGTTCACCTGAACTTAGACAACAAACAAATTATAATCCCACGTTTTGTTTCGTAGAATTAAGTAATAAGCCCAGTAGTCAGATCCTGCTTTGCCAACTTCCTAATCTGATCGATACAGAATTTTATTACAAAAGAAGGATTACAACAACAGCAAACGACGATTAGGATTAATTCGCAAATCCGATATTAATAAGGTAAACAGAAAACTGCATTATCCATTTATCCTTTGCACGTGTCTTATTGTCGAAACAGAAGGGAAAATCAGTTAGTATTTAAAATTCTAAACTTCAATGGCCGCTGGAGGTTTAAACAGTTTTATTTGATTTGATTGTATCTCAGATTGCGTAAAAACAGTCGCTTTTCTTAAAAAAAATTTTAGCTTAGGATTTATTTGTTTACGATATAAAGACGACGGAAGTTTACCTGAAATTGTCTGAGATTAAGCTTTGTGGCCTCAAAACTGATCAGAACTATATAAACATAACCAAATCTTTAAAGTTTAGTATTTTTCTTTTTTTCCAAACGAAAATTTTCAGTTTATTCAATTCTGCACAAAAATAACAGCTTCATTATTCGCGGTTTCCATTTTTGTTTAAACACTGCCTTCACAGAATACGACAGTTGTTTTACTTCATCGCCACGCTTGTGATCTGGGTTCAAATCCCAAGGTAAGGCATGGATGTTTCTTTTTATCTGAGACCCTCTGAAAGCTTGGAGAGGTTTTTTTAGTCTTCTAAAGAATTCCAACCCTTCCCTCCCTTTCCGGCTTTAATAGCCCCCGCAGATCAAATAGTACAGCGCTTGTTTGAGAACTGAAGGAGCCGGGTTCACTTTCTGGCGGGTCAAGCATTTTTCCCTGATTGTTTCAGGGAAGCACATAAGCCTCGATTCATCCAGCCCGTCAACAGAATACTGGGTTACTTTTCTGATCGTTGAAGGCTGGCGAATGTCGCACTGGCTCTAAATCTCGAACTTCGTCCCATTTGGCTAATGATCGAAGGAGTCTTAACTCCTAGGCTATTCTGTGTTGAGGATAAAAGGAATGGTGCTTTACCCTTTCCGTCTGTAGTGCCCTGAGAAAGGCAACGGAAACCACAACAGCATCCTCCCTAGTTCGCCAAGCGTGCTCTTGCATTCACAGATGATCACCCTTGTCGCCTGATCTCAATGCTGTAATCACTAATGGCAATTAACGACAGCCTTCCTTTATATCCACGTAACAATTGTAGTTCTAATTGATCCCCAATGACAGTTACCCCCTACAGTTAAGAGTAAAGACAGTCTAGTAATAAAAGTGTTTCAAAACTACAGGAAGTACTCATGAAACCAAATTCAATGGAACGAAAATTTCATCTTTAAGCATTTCAAATAGTTCTTTAGAATCAAATCTGTTGATGGGAAATGGCGATTCGTCTTCATTTCCCTTAAAAGATCATAAAACAGACTTTAAAAAAAAAGCATTTTTCTTCCTTTATGGGAATCTGATTGACGATTTTATATAAAAAATTTCAGATTTTTACGAGCAGTAGTTTGAAAGATATGGGGCGGTGAAAACCACCAGTAATTTCCAGTACTTTTATGAATCACCGGGTATACAAAAACCAATGAAAATTTAGCTCTCGCCTCGTTCATTTTCTTATAAAGAAAGCTCTTTTGAATATTTGACCTTACAGAGAAAGTTATATAAATACAATCTGGTTACAAACCTCAATAATGTACACTGCTGTCCTCTAACAAATCATTCATTTTATACTTCTCCTACGCTCCTTTTCAATAAACGACATAAATATAAAGTACATCATGCTCTGAACGGATACGGCAAATCTTGGGCCCTTATAGGGGAGGACACTGGGGTTCTGGTTCTCTTCCTGAATTTGAAGAGATGGAGAGTAGACCCCACTTCCTTTTTGGGTGGGAGTTCGGCTATTTAGTTTGCCACACCTCCATCTCCAAATAAAATCATATCTACAACCATGAAACAGACTTACGATTTTGAAGAAAATGCAATTTCTTGTTTAAAACTACGCCAGACAAAATCATGTATATTTATGGTTGCATTTTTTTAAAAAAGATCTGCTGCATTTTTCCGGTTTGCAGAGACCGGATAAACTTGGCTGTGACTGCGTCTCCTAATGGAAAGTCGGAGAATCAAGATGTCAACTGGTACACAGAGACCAACTCGTGTTGTGAGTAGCAGGTAACCCAGAAGTGGAAATGAATTTCACAGGCAATTTGCAGAGCAAGTAGCAGAATTAAGCACGGGCGACTTCATTTTGCCCTAATAATTACGGGAATGCGCGAATAAATAATGTATACGGCTTAGCAACGTAATCTCAGGTGTAAGCAATTTCACGGTACAGAAGAAATCACCTGAAGCAAGAAACGGCTTTCACTGCTACTCCTCACATTACAACTGACCGAAGAGAATATGTAACAACAACTTAATCTCTTTCTATGGCGAAAAGATTTCCTTCAAAAGAACAATTTTATTAAAAACTTAAATATGGAATAAATAAACAAAAACAAGATACAGTTGGCAATGCCAACTTTCGAATTTCAGCATAAGAGAGAATAAAAAGTTGATTTAAAAAAAAAAATGATCATTCTCCTATGTTGAAGATTTTTGGCACGTAGTTCCTCATCTACTGATCAAACTTTTACCAAAATATTCTTCTTTTTAAGTACCCAGACCGTGTACGAAAGTTTCAGTTTCGTAGGATAATTAGTTAAACAGACGGACAGACAATGAATATGTGTTACAGTATAATGACAGGATTCTATTAGCCATTTACAACTGTTTGTGTATTAATCTGAATAACTTTTTTAATAATTTACATCATTTTTACTAAGTCTAACAAATGCATTGACTAGTACACTGTAATTCAATAGTAAACATTGTAAGGGTTTTTATAGGAATTGAGCCAAGTTTTCAGTAATGGTCAACTGAACTTAACATTTCTCGCGAGGACAGTCATTTATCTCAACTATCGTAAAAGAAATTCGAATGTCAAAAATTGTATGTAAAGCAATCTATTACAGTCAGCAATTAAGTACATTAGTGAGAGCACGTGAATTGTATTATATATTAGTCGGGGTAGCTGTTGCTAACTCGCCCATTCTAATTAAACCGATGACGCATCTAACAATCGATTTTACAATCAATTAAACATATTCTATTGTTTTTGCTTCTGAAACATGATCTGCCTTTGGCTCACATCGTTGCTTGATTTCTTTTGTTTTGTTTTTCGAGACAGGGCGAGAGATGATAAATCTTCTATACAAAATGATTTTGAGTCATTTAAGGGTATTTCAAAGACATGAAGTTAATTTACGCAATTTTTTTCCCCCTGAAAATTTCAATTTTTGTTTAAAGAACTGAGATGGAATTAATTATCATTTTAAAAATCTTATCTAAATAATGTTTTCATTAAGAAATCCTCATATCTTACGTAAATTATTCTGATAAAGTGATGATGGCATCTCTTAAAAAATAATAATAATAAAAAACCGAATGATTTAGCACTATCTTAATAAGTACAAGATGATTCTTAGCCTATATTTATAAATCAGCCGCACTGTTGATATGTTTTGATACAAGACAGCGATATAAGACGTTTTGTATCGCTGAGGAATGCCACTCTCGTAGCGGTAACTAGTACGATGTGTATTCTTATTGTTTCGTAAAGTGAATTTTTGTAAAAATAACCAGGTGCATGGGCTATATGTTTGAAAGGAAAATGAATAGTGCACGTAAAACAGTGACATTTATAATACTGCACAGAAAATGTCACGGTTTTTTAAATAAAATATTAGCCGAGAAAAAAAATGTGTTGCATTACTTATTGAATGACCCTCGTACAATAGAAAAGTAAAATGGTGCATTTCTACTAATGCCAGTTCAGTTTATGAAGACATCATTTTAAAGACTATTTGGTCTATAATGTTGCATTACATTAATTTTTATATATCATTATATTTCATATTATATATATATATATATAAAATGTATTCATTATTTCATCTATCGTACTACTAAGAAAGCAAACAATGGTTCCAATAAATACGTGTCTACAAAGTGCAATTTTCTTTTCATGAACTGAATTTTAGACCTCCACTGTGAAAAGTTCAACAGAAAGAATCCTATAATCTTTGAAGGACACCATACAAAATTTCATTTTTAGTTTATTGACTTTAGTTATTTTTGAATTGCCTTATTATTGATTCTAACGTATATTGTCCGATTATCTAGGTGCTTCGTATTAACATATATAAAAATCCAAATAGATACAGAAACTTCAGAAATTAAGAATTGTAGACATTTCTGCTGGGAACTCGCATACGAAATATCTTGACAACGATCTTTTGAATATCTTAGAACAAGACAAGCACTAAGGAACCTGTGACCTCGATCGCGTATTTCCTCAACTTTTCTTGATTTCCGTGACCTTTTTCTCAATTTCCGATTTTCGCTGACCTTCCTCACTTCCGTCCCACGTAACTTTTCAGCATTCGATCTTTGGGAGTTGACAGCAGAGGTCTATAGGTTGTTTCGCTTTTTTTCCGCAAGGCGAGTTACTTCAATAACGTCATTCGCCTTTATCTTTAACTGTTCTAACACTTCCTGTGCTCTGATTGACGTAAAGAACAAATTCAAAATTAGCGTATTAGATTACGAACAATGTAGTTAAAATGCAAACAAAACATTCTTCCACCAATAACAGTTTTTGTTTAAGTTTCTATGACATAACGCAAGATAGAGAAACCATGCAAGTTTTTTCCCGAAACGAACTATGAACAAAACTATGAAATATTTGCATGAAACAAGACCTTCGTGGTATAGTATATTCTCGATATGTCGAACTTCGATATCTCGAAAATCTTGATATGTCGAAAAATTATTTTTCCCCTTGATATTACATATTACAATGTTAACTTTAATTCTTATATCGAAGAATTTTCACTCAAAACCTTGTTATATCGAAGGGTCTTTTCTTTTTTTTTTGGAGTAAAAAATGAATTTTTCCGGAAAAATCGCCGTTCAGTTGTGTCGAAGCAAATAAAGGTATTTTTCAAAGAATCTCTCACACCCTTCATTATCTCTCTGAAGGGTCAGGGACGATTCTTTTCAATTTAATGTAATTATTTTCAACTACTTTTAAAAATTAAAATTATTATTGCTATATTTAAGACTTATTGTCAACTATCATTACATATTTATGCTTATTCTCATCTATCAAGTCTCTAATTTTTCGTATCTTGTGTTTTTACGTGAATTTTTATGTTTTGGTTATGACCTTGTTATCTCGAAAACTCGCTATCTCGAAATTTTTTTTAGCATCCCTTCGACTTCGAGATATCGAGAGTATACTATATTTGGCGTAAGAAAGCGCCACAAACAAAAATATTTTTAGTCAACTTTCTTAGAAAAATAAAGACTCATCACGCAATTTCCTACTCCTCCTCCCCCCTCTAATAACTTTGGGAACCGCTGGGACGGATTTTCTTGAAATTTGGTAATAATGCATATTTGAAGACTGGTCGAAATTTTACATTTTAAATCATTTCCAAATGGATCCTTATTGAACGGGAGAAGACAAAAGATTCCCATAAAAGCGATGGAATCTACACAGATTCTATTTCTATCACTGTTTTAAACAATGGATATTAAATCCTTTTAGTTGGTGCATTGCGCGTGGGATTGATAAATTAATCCGATTTAGGCAAAATAAGTTATGCGGGTATTTTTATTTTTTCTTAATTTGTTCGAATTTGATAGATATTGTAATTTGAATATAAATGTAGGCTTTTCGATTTTGTCGTTTTCGTAATTTAACATTAAAAAATAGAAAAAAAAAATAATAATTTCAAGAAATAGCATTTTAAGGAAAGTCGTAGGATTTGAATCATTTCGTAATTCTTATTTTAAATAAGTGGTGCAATTTTATGAACCAATTTATCATTAATTCATGTTATCTAACAGTGAAATTCATCAATGAACAAACAAGCTGTTCCGGTGCAAACTAATTCCTAGGATAGTTTCGCAACAGATCGATGTGACATCAACACACAAGAACTACAAAACTTTCCACCTCAAAGACTAATATCAGTTTATCATGATTAAAAAAAAGCAATGCCGCTATAGTTAAAATTATCATCAGATAAAATCAGATAAATAAAATGCGTGGCGCACAAAAGATTACAAAACTAACGGAACGGGATCTAATATGAGGAAACAATTATTGATTTACTCTTTTAAGATATGGTTGGTATACGGTATTTCTTTTAGAAAATTCTGTTTCGCTCTATTCAATGCAATTTTTTTTTTCCCGTGCCATCTTAACTATAAACTATATCGTATTCCTTCGTGTGAATTCTCTAAAACTGTTTTACAGGATGATGACAATACTTGTTCCTGATCAACGGTTAATTTCAGTAACTGTTTAATCTAAATATCACAAATCCCTATCTTCGTCCGTCATCATAACTGGTTGCGCTGTGGATAATGCTTCCATTTCAAATACGTTAGCATTTTAGGTTCATTTTTAATGACGCAAGAAGCTAAGCTGCGCCTGGAAGATGGCATGAAATTGAGAATAAATAGTTGAAAGGGGAAAGTAACACGCGGAAGAAAGAAGGAAACATCCAAGCCTATGCTGGGATTCGAATGCGTTTTAGGTTCGAAAGTTCTTATTCATTACATTCGTATTCTGTCAAACTGTACTCGTACTATCACAGATATTCTGCCATATTTTAGACTCTTTAGAGCGAAGTCCGATCTTCGAGACGATTGGATGGATCTTCTGTCATCTCGTTGACACGAAAGGGCTCAGAAACCAGCCAACATAAAAACAGTTCACGCTGGATGAGCGAGACAAACTTCCACAGGACACTATTCATGTGATTGATATATACACTGTGCCTCATCGACTACACTATATCAGAAGAAAAAAAGGAAATAGCCACCCAATAGTGTATTATTTAATAATACTAAACTCCAGCGAAAAGTAGACTCTGTAATTTGCCTGTCCATGTAATGAAACAGGATAATCCATTACTATTTCTAACAGAGTGAGGAACGGGGATTAACATTTATTAATGAAGAACAACTTAACAAGCAAATCAATCATTAATGTCATTAGTGCCAATATTAAAAAAAAAAAAAAAAAAAAAGTTATCGTCTGTTCTTGTTAGTAATAGTAGCATTCTTGAAACTGAATTGTGCCCAAAACAAGGCTAACAATTGCTCAAATATATAAATAATATAAGCGTCGATTTCAAGTGTATAAAGTATTAAAAAAAAATTAATAAATAAAAGTTTTGATAAAGTCATCAAAGTGAAGATGGTTTAATTAGGAAATTAAATATTCTTTTCTATTAAATATAATGCGGAGCTTCAACATAAAATACTGTGGTAATGCGCGCAACAGACACCTCCATTCATATCTTTAGAAAAGATAATTTTTTATTTATCTTTATCAAAATATTTTGTTCGCCTTTAGAATTAAACTGATTTGAAAACCGATTTTAGGAACTTAATTTCCCGAAAATTCAGCAAATACATTTCGCCGATGTTATTAAGTTTAGGTTTTCCACCAGTATCAGTGATTAGTTGATAACTGTAATGGTGATATGATAATGAGAGCCACATTCACAGCAGAAAAAGATAACCAATAATTTCATGTCACAATACGAAATAACTGCTAATGAATTGTCACAACAATGCAACCGTGCTGTAATACAACTGCACCTGCAGCGTTACATATGATTTACAAATTTGAATTGCTGGCATTGTTTTCGATCGTCGATGGCCACAAGAGTTCTATCTGCAATTCAGAAAAAAGAAAGGGGCTATATGAGGGGTTTTAAGCATAATAGCCTAACCCTCAAACAGAAAATTATTGGGGATAAGGTTTGAAACGTTTGGTAATCATGTACAAAAAAAAAAATATACACTTTTCTGCTGTAATTTATATAGTAAAGAAAATTAGCTACATAAATTACAGCAGCAAAGTGTATATTGTTTTTTTGGACACGACCACCAAACCTTTCAAACCATTTCCCCAATAATTTGCTCTTTGAGGGTTAGGCTTAAAACCCCTCATATAATAATAACACTAAATAATTCAAATAAAATATTTAGGTCGTTCTTCTATAGATGGCGCTCATTAAAATTAACAGTCATCATTCATTGTCTCCGTTCCGTGATAGCGAGGATGTAAAATGAAAATTCCCCTTCCCCCACTCATAAAAATTTTGGTTAAAAGATGAGAAAAAAATTTAAGTTCACGCCATTTTGTTTCTCAAAATCTTAATATTTTAAAAGTCAGTAAATTTTATGAACTTCTGAGGAAAAACAAACATATTTTATTTCACTTCTGAGCAGAACTCAGAAAAACCAAGATAACGGAGTTTGTTTCCCCCTGTCAACAATGGATAAGAAATTAAATAAAGAGCAACGGTTTCAACAAAAAAAAAAATAATATCTTAACAATAGAAGCAGATAATATTCCAGATACTGAGTATCACGGAACATCACAAACATACGATGAGATAAGAAAAAGAAAGAATAAAAAAATAAAAACGACGTAACAACAACCTGCAAACAGCAGAGGAACAACAACGCTATACAAATTGGCAACCATCATTCATAAAACCACTGGGAAGGTCTTATTTGTTTTGGGTGTTTTCCAGACCAGCTGAGCAAGGGCTAAAATTGCAACTACGCATCACAAACCACTTCCGCTTCAAATCTCGTGAGGCTGTTTTTTTAATCTATTTTTACTATTCGAAATAAAAAAATAAAAAAAAAAGAGGTAATAAGGCAATAATAGGTATTCGGGGATTTTCGAATACTTAGTATGTGGATTCCCTGGTTCTATACTGAAAATAAATTAACGCAATAACATTTTTCAATTCATGTTTTTATCCTCTCTCATAAGAATTCGAGCTATTTCGCTTTCAATTTAGTGCAGTTTCTGCAATCATTGTTAGGTGGCTAACAATGACGTATTCATTCTTTCTATTACGTCACGGCGACAACGATCAATGCTAATTAAAATTCATTGTTGCGGTGATGAACGTACGCGCATCAATGTCA
>JAFIDM010012231.1:23271138-23298625 GCA_023159025.1 Thereuonema tuberculata
TAGGCGGATTGGTGCTGTCTTTTGTTTTTCGTATTTATTGCTTTCTATAAAACAGATATTATAATATTTTCTTCAATAACTTTCCTTTTTGTTTAGAATGGTATTTTGTATTATTTTTTAAATATAAATTATTTCGGACCTTATTTAAGTTTTTATTTCAAATAATCAAACTCGCCATGAGCTATTTCCATTGCGATTCTCGAGTGTTTGTTTCGTGCTGATTAGTCCCATCAACTGGAGATACCCAGTCGACCTAGAGAGATTAAGAAACTAACTGTGATACAACTTTGAAAATCTCGGATAGATAAACGGTTAAAGAATTTAAGCAAATATAAAAACTAAAAACTTTTATGCTATATTCATCGAGAAATATGAATATACAGTATGTACTGAAATCAAGCAATGAAATTAAAAATAAGCGGTTTTTTTTAATAAATCTATTATGCGAATTATATTAAACAATTATAATATACCTAATTAGCGATTCCATCGAATTCAATTCACTGTGCCTTCATTATTCTAATAACTGATTAAAACCCTTATTTAAAAGGTCTCAATTTATTAATTTTACTCACTAAAATGCCTCAACATTATAAGTCGAAATACGCATTTCTGTTCGTATGTGATCAAAATAACGCAACGCTCCTATAGAGCTGATCCTTTGGTAGAAGGCTGAGTTTCTTTAGTAAGTTTCCTTACTAAAGAAACATACCTATTTTATATATTCTATCTACATAATCATTTTACTACACGAGGAGCTGTGAGTCAACAGCCATCAAAATAAATTGACGTACCACAATATATCAACATCAAACTCAAAAACCAGGACATCTGGAAGAAAAACAACATGCTTCCCTGTAAAACATTCTTCTCATCTCAGTTCATCTTTGAACTGCTTTTTTTTTTTCTTTGCTAACCTCCCAACGGTTGCTGCTTATTACTATCTTCATTCTTTGTTTGTCACTTTGTACTGATTTTTTTTTTCTTATGCGCAATCTTACCGTACGAGTATTCGAAAGATGGAACGCCAGTTATAACTTGTTAACATTTCCTTCGGATTATTCAATCAAAACTTACAGACATTAAAGTAGTAGATCCCTTCACATCTGTTATTTATTCAGTAATAAATGTCGGTAGTTAAATGTTTCCCCTTGGCATATTTAAAAAATTTCACTTGATATTTTTTTAAATACAATCGTAGGCGTTGCATCGTCGGAACAATTAAGTCTGTAATTCTCAACAAAAGGAAACAACAATAAAACAGGAATTGTTTTAAACGGCGCTTCCTATCTAATCGTATCTGGGCATTAATAAATTACTGTTTCCATTTGCGTCTTCATTGAAGTGGGCGCGTGTCTCCTGGCATTGTTACGCAATGAATAAGAGTATATAAAAACCTATGATAATGAATTTCCAGCTAAGGTAGTAGAAGCAGCCTTTTTTTTTTCGTCTACGATTGACAAAATCTTTCCATTACATGCAATGATGTCTTTTTGTTTACATTTGGGAAACGTATCTCAAATTACGAGGCGGGGTGTTTTATGGGAAAATAAAATACTGTAACAGATGGCGACTCCAAAAAGAATGATTTTCAAGAGAAAAACGTAATTGAAACAATGAAAATTCAGCAAACTTATATTAATGAGGGAGGGGCTTAAGAGACTCGCTTCGTTTAAAGGCGGGCGCGATTCGAAAACTTGGAAAAAAAAAAAAATAATGGGACAATCTAGACGATATCATTAAAGGTAGAATAACAACTATTTTACGATATATATTTAACGGTGGAGTTTTAACTTACTGCAACGTTCTCTGTTGAAAACGAATGGGTTTTTCCCCACTCTTTTAAAATTCTGTGTTACAATTTATTAACAGGAAAGTTTCAGTTCACGTTCCAATTGTCGAGTACATCATAAAAATCTTCAGGTATTAGGTTTTTAATCTTTTTTTCTTTACATTCAAGCTCTTAATGTGTAAATCCAATTTGCGTCTCGTCAATTTAGGGTTAATACGTAAGACTGCTTAAACCTTACGTAAAATTTCAGATTCCTAACACTATTAATTTTTAACTACCAATAATTACTGTCCCCGACCAAAACTACCACAATAATAATTAAGGCACGGATTTTAACGACAAGTCAGCTAATTCCTCATCTTTATTTCCAATTTTAAGTTGATATATATATATATATATATATATTGATGGTTCCGATTATTTTAATATGCTTTTACGGTAGGTCTAAAAGTAATTATATATTTTTCTTCAAATTGAAGGATATATATTTTTAGTATAATCTATTATAAAAAAAAAGAAATATTGCTGTGTCATTATTGATTTTTTAAAAAAAATCAAGAAATTTATTCTTAATAATTATTCGTGTGAATTTCAACTTAATATTTAATGAAATAAAGTTTAAATTTATTATTTATTCGCCACACGTATCCGTAAATAGTCCCTCCCCCGAAATCTCTATTGGAATATATTAATTAGTATACATTAGAAAAATAGAGTACAAACTATTTTTTTTTTTTTTTTTTGGTTGGCCAAATAATATCTTGCATAATATGTCCCTGTCTTGTCGGAAAGGAGTTTTCGTAAGAAAAAAATAAAAATATTCTTTTCTGCTTTCGAAACTTAGGAACGAAATTTAATTTTATCAGTATTCATTGTAACGATATTTCTGACAACAGTTTTTCAGTTAAAAACATTTTTTTTATTTGAAGCAGGTCATCCGTGTAGACAGTGAATAAATCCAACGCTGAACGGCGAATCCCAATCGATTAGGAAGTCGCATTAACTTGTTTTCACCTGGGGTTGGCTCGTGCTCTAATTCGCGTGCTCTAAGAACAACACACGCTGCCTGCAGATCAAGGAAACCAACGGGCAAACGTGATATTTCAACTGTTTTTAGGATCGGCTTACTTGCGCCCAAGCTCAGGAAATCAGGTCGAACTTGTAAATAAGCTACAAAGCGACCGCCGGGAAAGAGAAAGGCGCGGACGAGAGAAGCAACCAGCGCCAAAATAAAAAGGATACGATCATTTTGCAAATGTGGGTTAAGACGAACAAATTGGGACAAGGTCGGAGCAACTCTCTACGAAGAGTTGAAAAAACATGTAAAGCACGAGTGGTCGGCAACTGCTTTCATCGACATTGATAGAAATTACGGTGTTACTGTTGTGTAGTCGTTGTTCGTAACTATGTTCTACAGACAGCAAGCTCACCTTCACAAGAGGGCAGTCGAAGATTTCGAACTGCAAAACGTGTCTTGATCCATGAAGTTAGGTGCAGACCGTAACCGTACCGCGAAAGTTGTTGAAATTGCAAAGTTGCGAAAAAAAGAAAATGAAAGATAAAAACAATTATTCACTTGATCACAATATGAAGAGATGCCGTGTTTATAAGCATAAGTCCATCTGGACGCCGCGCCGAGGCGATATGGTCTTGTTGCAGAATAGTCCAGACGGCGAGTCAGCTGTAGCAGAATCCGAGAATGGGAGCGACTGAAAGCTGTCGTATGAGTGAAGCGTCGGAAAGCGAACTGACTGCAATAATCAGCAGAATGTGGAAATACTACTACATCCTCTAGCACGTTTAATATTACAGCGAACAATAAACAAGAATACGTCTGAGAACGTACTGAGAACGTCCAAATAAAGCTGTGCCTGTGCTTTACATTATTCAACAATAAAAACAGTTAAATATAGTTTAGTCTTTTAACGACTGAATGGATTCATCTGTTCCGGAGTCCCTATCGTACAATGAAGATACCGTAATGTAAACCCGTAATACCTTCTTTTATCGTAATGGGTTCCATTAGATGAAAAGTTCAAATTCTCTCAACCGAACTGTTTGTCGGACGTCCTGTCTTTCCACTCCTCCTTGTTTTATTTTAATTGATATTTTCGGCTTATTAATTTCTTTTTGACACATTTATAATTTTTAAAACAATTTCATTGAAATAGTTCACATAAGAAAGCCTGATTTATAAACAATTTAATAAAACCCAATCCTCTCATTATTCATTCCTTCAAAATACGTTTTTAAATAAATATAGAAGTTAAAAAAAAAAAAAAAAAAGAGCAAAATTTTTTTTATTATTTGCAAATCCTTGTAGATTAGATTAATTGAAAGTGGGTGGCATGACTGCCGAGCACATCGACCTGAAAGATCTTTTGTACTATCCCACGGAAAGAAAGACAGACGGAGAGAAAGACTGAGAAAGGATGGTGCGAGAAATGCAGGGGAAACGGGAGAACCCCAGGAAAACCAGCCCAGCGCGGATCGTCTATCCTTGTAGACAATTGAACTTTTGTTTTTTGACAACGAAGAAAAAAAAAAAAAAGAATACCTTAAAAAGTCATAGCTGTGAAACTAATAAAATTTTAAATGTCAGTCGCGCCGTCAAAGACTTTGAAAACACTGCATTAGACTATACAAGCAGTGCCTTTACGACTTGATCACCTATAAATCGGGAAAGCAAAAACTATTTCTGGATAAAAAAATAAAAGGAAGATCGATTCGTCTTTTTTTTTTTTCTGACATAAAAGAGCTTTGATTAAATCATTACCCTCAAAGAGAACGACGACCTTTCATTTTCTAAGTGACTTATTTACAAGCTGTTCCCCATTCATACAAAAGAAGTGCTACTGCTGTGATGTGTCGATAAAAATGGCACTGGCACCCAGCCATGCTCTATTAACGAGTCTTCATCAGCTAAAGGTGGAAGAAGAGGCCACAGGAACTCGGCTTGTTTACTCAACTCAGGTATCTCATTATTCAACACAGGCAGTCTTAAAAGAAAACCGCCATTTATTTATATATACATGTATTTTTTATTTATTAGTAAGCTATTACAAAAAGAGAATTTGCCAAACGTTTATATATATATATTTGAGGGAGGGTTAAATCAAATGATTACTACAATTTACATGCCGAAACTGCATTTCCCCAGTTGGGTCTGTACATGCTGAGTAGCCCTGGCCGATGAGAGCTTAATAAGCTCGAAACAGCTGTCCAAGGGGTTCGACAAGATTCAATGACTTCTTTATTTCAGTAATTCTGTCTAGGGGGAAAAAAAAGTTAAAGCAACATCTCTGACCAGAATTTCTAAATAAATCCTGAGAAATTAGTGTCTTTTAGGGTCTATTTCTTTATTTAAAGAAAAAAAGAAGAAGAACTACTATAAAGCTAATGAAAAACTGCAACACACAAAAAAAAAGGAAAATAAGCGACGAGAATATCCTAAATTACTTAAATATAAAAACAAAACCATCGATAACTTAAAAACTAAACGTGCTGATAATTTAGGGAATCGGTGAAAAGAATGAAATAAGTTATCACCGGAGCGATCAAAACACATCGAATCCTTTCCATAATTTTAAGCTTATCGTCGATTTCAAAGATTGATCGGTATTTTCTGTTAGAATGTCTTCAAAAACCATATCACAAAAATAAATCACTAAAATCTACTTAAAAAAAAATAATACTTGTAATAACAAATCTTCTTGAATTACAAATAGCCGTTATTTTATAAAGAAATTGCTGCCAAAAAAAAATAAAAATATGTAACGGCTTTGTAAGAAAAAGTAACGGCTGCTAAATTTACATCATCACCGAATTAAGAAAAAAGTTTAACAATGGCGCGACCAGGAATTTTATGGAAGGAGAGATTATAATGGTTTTAGGATTTCAACAAGAAAAAAAAAAAGAAAAAAATGTACTTTTTCCAGAGGGGGGGGGGGGGGGTACAACCCCTAACAACGCAACCCTCAAAATGCCAATGATTTTCAATATCGATAATCTTACTTTGAAATTAGCAAAGGTTAACTTTCACGTATAGCTTGCAATGATACTCAAGCAATGAATTTCCTTAATGGCAATTCTACTTAACTTTGATTACCGTTCTTCTTCAATACTTAGGCTTTTTTTTTTTCACCCTAATTTCCTCGGCTTCTTTTAAGTATTTATTTATTTGTAAAATCTCGCAAGAAAATCTCGTGGTTGCAAACTTTCTGAAACCCCCGCATGGTAAACTGCAAAAAATTACTTACCAAAAGACTTAAGTTTTCTATAGAATTAACATTTCGTTATCTTAATAAATGAGGAAAGATCGATCTCGTATAAAATGTTCTTAAGATTTCGACGAAGGATCTAAAAATTTTTGCGAGAATACAATCATTAACATTCATCTCCTAGTAAAAATCATTTTCTAAGTATATTTCGTGTTACCGATATTTCTGGGCCAAAAAGATATTTTTGGCAGTTTTTGGACTCGTTTCATTAAAAAAAAAAAAAAAAATTAATATTCGTCTGATAACCTAAATTTCGCATCCTTAGGGTAAATAGTTTTCTAAGCTTTCTTGATTACAGAATCGTATACTAACTTAATAATAATAAAGTTTTAAAATAACTATTATTATTTCTTTTTTTCCCTATTCCAATGCATGTTAAATGTCCGATCAAACGTATAACATTTGAGCTTTGATCACGAAGGTCTAACACAGTGCTTTTCAACCTTTCACGTCATACGGAGCACTTATTTAGGTGCTACAATCGCACAAGCACACCAAATTCATTGCTTTTACTATGTAAAAACCCAGTCGACCAAAATAAATAAATAAATGGGTGAGACTAAATTATTTACAAGTGACATCTTGGAACAGCTGTTTCACGCTCGTTGGCGATCATCAGACCTCACTGCGCTTCCGATGTATTGTTCATACTAGCCTCAGTACGGAGACCTTGTTATTTACTGTAACTTCTCCTGGCTGATGATCGCCAACGAGCGTGAAACAGCTGTTCCAAGATGTCACTTGTAAATAATTTAGTCTCACCCATTGTTATTTATTAATAATTCAAATGCACAGTTTGAATTTTTATGCTTCAAAAAAAATTCATTGAGGCCTGCGCATTGCTGGCACTCGAATTTTCTCACTAATGTTTCATTGGTGAGTTTTTCATTGAGCATTTTTTTCTTTGAGGCACCACTGCGCTTCCGATGTAAAATAAATAAATATTTATGAAAAAAAGCAAATTAACACTGACAATCCGTACTGGTTGCCAGTTTATTGTAACTTGTGATTTGATAGTATCCCATTCCGTAGTATCGATGGAAAACGCTGTTTTAACTAGCAAGGAATAATCATCCCACTCGGAAAATAATGTGCTTTTTTTCTCGATTTTTTACATACAGTAGTAATCATCTAAAAGCTCATAAAAACAGTTCATCTTAGTATATGTGCAATAATTTTTAAATCAATGAGATGATCTTCTTGGACTTTGGCGTACATATTGACAGTCAAGATAATGAACTTTAATATCCGCAAAACTTTTCGTGTTGATCCCCGTATATAAATTTGCACCTCAAAGTGAAAAAAAAAATCCACAGAAAAGCAATTGAAGTCCCATCGATATAATATCCTAATCCAATTCGCCATCCAATTTAAAGTTCAGGAATTGGATTTAGATCGCTTAATACTTTTGAATTTAATCAACTTTCAACATATAATATATTCCATCTTAATAAATACTTAAAAAACCCAAAGTTTCAATATCACTATTTTACATAAATAGATCATTACACAGAAATACATGTAAAAAGATACGTTTCGAATCGGCCATGCGATATTTATTTTTATCTATTTTTATTTTAATCTACAACGTATCTATTTTTATATTTTTGTATAACGATCTATTAATGTAAAAATAGTGATATTGAAACTTAGTGTTTTTAAATATTTATGATGATGGCGATACATAATTTCATTGGATATTCCATCTTATAATAACTTATCATATTCGACGAATACAAGCCTAAGCTACAAGCTTTAATCAATTGTAATTTCAGTAGATTTTAATAAACATTTACAAAACATCTGATTCGATAAAAACCTTTTTATGGGACTCCCACATGTCTGTCTCATGGAAAGATTTCCGGTATTGCTGATTTTTTTAGGGGTTTAACTGTTCAAGAATTTCCACAGGGAGACGGTTAAAAGCTGTAGGGGAGTGCTATTATTTTTCGATCTCCCCGAATATCGTCTGTAAAACAGACCAACATGAAGATAATGAGATAATGGCATTTCCGGAGAAATAAATAGAATTTTATTAACTACGCTTACTAACAAAAATAGCCCTTACAATTTTTTTTTTGTTTATAACTCTTGACATTGAACTAGAAGTGCGAAACCTTACACTATACTAATTAAAAATTCTAGTTTGAATTATTAAATATTTTGTTTTTTAATTTCCTGAACCAATTAGGAATTTAATTGATTTTATTTTGTTCGTTCGTAAATTATTTTCTTAATTCCTATCGACAATCTAACTGTGATGATATGTTAAATAAACATCATTAAAACTATGTGCTAATTAATTTTAAATTAAAATTATGTTTACTTCAATGCTGTCAACTGGATAAGTGATCACATAGTCATATTTACAGTTATTATTTCAACAAAGAAGCATTTCTGTAAAATATCTTTATTTTTCCTAATTCTTGATAACAATACAAAGGCGTCTTCGTACTTGTTAATTGTATCGTACAAATTAGGGTGTATTTATAATTTTTTCATTTACTGAGAATTTACTAAATCCTCAAATGCTAATTTATGTCGTCTAAAGCCAATAAGCTTTCATCAAACCAAAACACAAGGAAATTTAAATGGATTATAATGCATTATTGGGTTTCCATAAGAATTCCTTGTTTGCCCTCTTTTCAGAATTGATTATTTCGCTCCGAATGCTTCACTAGGAACGTCTTTACGCACAAATTTTCTTCATTTGAACCCGTACAGAGAATTCTTCAAATGCTCTAGATCGTCTTAAGTCCGAAAAAAATGTCAAGACGCGTTCAGTGGTTCAAAAGTCATCAGGAACAAACTACTGAGTTTAGGAGGTTTGATTACCATTGGAATATTGACTAAAAAAGAAAAAAAACCATGATGCCAATGCCAACAATTTAAAAAAAAAAGAAACTATGCATAACATTGACAACCGGACTTAATGTCCCGATAGGATTTAATTAGCAAAACAAACACTAGACGCAGCTCCTAATTCAACAAACTTTTTGTTTTTTCCAATTTCCCTCTCAACTAACATTAACAAAAATAAATTACAAATAATTTTAAAACACAAAGATTAATATCACCACTAATTTAAAATAAGAAAAAAAAAAAAGCCCTGTTAGTTGACCTGATTCGTTGTCTACACACTCGAATCTGGAATATCATTTGGGTAGGAGTATGTTTAGACGTTTATTTTTTTTTTTTTTTTTTTTTTTTTTTTTTTTAATGTAGAAACGAATGGCAAAACGTAATCCTTTTTCAATGCAAGCGAAAACTCTTGACCTTCTTACTTAATCAGCCACGATTAATTTTTCGCTCTTAAAAAGAATTATTTCCTGGTCAGAAAATGCTTTAATTTTCTTAAATTTTGTGAATCTAATTAAAAGTAACCTTGAGTTTTTCATTAAAACGTTATTTCTTTTTCTTTTTTTTTTTTTTAAATGCTTAATTTTTCTTAACTATTTTCAAAACGTTTATTACTGAAGGAAAATTATTTATTTATTAAACTCTTAAATTCGAAAGAACTTAAAAAGCCTACATTTCCTTAAAATATTATTTCATAAAGAAAAAAATAAATAAATCGTAAAAATGGCAAAAACGAAAGCTGACATTTATATTCTAATTATAATATCTATTGAATACAAACAATATTTTTTTTTCTTAGAAAGAAAAAATAAATTAAATCCGCACTTTTTTTTTACTGAAATTGTCTAAAACGGATTCATTTTAATCAAACCTTGCGCAGTGGATAAAGGACTTAACTGTCTTAAACAATGAGATACTAACAAAAAATAGGGTACATCCAGTTTTTAAGATTTCAATGCCTTTTTTTATAGGAATTTGTCGTCGTCTTCTCGAGTTACTGTATTCTTGTCAATAAACCATTTGGGGAAAGATTTCAAATGTCAAAATTAGATCGGCCCTTGGTTCTCGAATGTGCATCAAGATAATCCACAGGTTGAAAAGGAGGAAGGACAAACACACACACTCATAAATTGACTGATTTTATGTACCTCAGTCTTCCACTCAAAAGTACACTTAAAAAAAGAAAGAAATGATTACTATTTTATTTATTTTACTTTCTAAGTTAAGCTCATGAAATCAGTACGTCTGCATGTGCGTGTTCTGCCCATCCAACAATTTCTTAACCAGTAAGTTGGGGTTTTTGTTCTTGGAACTTGGTGTACATAGTAATGAACAGCATCTACTTTGGTTTACAAAATTACCTCCGAATAAAAACAGGTAATAAGGGAAACGACACACATATACTGTTCGGTTTTTGTTTACGAGAGCCTTCAACGCTTTTGCGCATGCGTCAGGTCTCCTTCGATTTCAGCAAAATAGGGGTGAGGAGAAACAAAGAGGGGATGTTTACTTTTTGTAGTGTTAGTTTACTAGTAGCTGCGTTCTATTTGCGCTTTTCGGGAAATAATTATGGAAAGAATAAATACTATTGCAAAAATGCTCCTCCGTTATTTTTTTCTTAAAAGCGAAAATGTTCAAAAGAATTTCTTAGGAATGTGCCCATCTCAGCGTATCACCCCTCTGCGGAGTAAAATCGTCCGCCAATGGTGGTTCTAGCTTTTGAAAACGAACAGTATGTACATATATATGTGTCGTTTCTCTTATTATTACCTGTTTACAAAAATTACCTCCGTGTGAATCCTATTGAGAAATCTCCTTAGAAATACCATTAAAAAATAAACCAGAATAAAACAACAAACTCACACTGACGGCAAATATTGAATATCTTTGACCACAACGATCAATCTTAATTCATCTGCGGGACCCTTTCAATCGATAAACAGACTGGTTGTAGGAGACTTACATTACAATCTGGAAGCTTAACCAAGTTTTGGCAGATGAAAATTTTTTAATTTTTGTTTAAGTTTCAAATTCATGAATTTTGAATAAAAAAAAACTAAAAATTTAACCTCAATATTTTAACGAAAGTAAACATAAAATTGTTATTTAGAATAGGAATTAATTTAATTTCAGAGAAAAACTGCAATCAATTTCAATCATAATGAATAAATTGTTGGAAAAATATATAGATATTTAATAAATATATATAAAAGAAGCCATTAAAAATTTGTGTATTTAATGGTTTCTTTAAATAAGCAAATAGGGTCCAAAATAACAAAAACAACGGGGAAAGTACAAACGCGAAATTAATATAGTAGATGAATTGTTCTACAATCTCCTTATGAAGTAGCAACGATTGGTTGCAACACTTTATAAAAAAATGAATTTTTGCAAAAAAAAAAAAACAAAAAAAAAAACTCAACAATTTTCCATAGAATTCAACAAATAATTACTCAAAAATGATGTTTTTTAAACTTTCACTCAAATAAAATTATTTTTCTAATAATTTTAGGGAGTCAATCTTAGATATCTAAGAAGCTAATAAATGGAAGGACAAAAATATAGATTAATGCCTACATCATTAATGTCTTAATTATGTGGAGGCGCGTTTTTATTATATGCGAAATAAATTTTGTCATTGCTTTATTAAATACTTATTTCATTTGTGAACCAATTTTTACAGGAATTTTTTGACATTTTACCAAGACGTTTTCAGCAATTCCGAACAGCTTCTTCAAATCGTGACCAATGCCGATAATCCTCACTTCCGGTCGATTTCAATCGATAATTTTGAAAATAATCGATAGAATTAGAGCTTACAAAAAAATATTTTCCACTAATTACAAAGTTCAAATGAGTTCATAAGCGAATGGCGCCTTTTTTTTTTTTTTTCCGTCGATTAACGGATATCACGAAGTTCCTCGTATTACTTTTAAGTCCAAATGAGGAAAACTAATATTAATGTATGGAAACGGAAGCCCACCCACGTAATTCAAATTAGGATCAAAGGCAAATTCCGGGAACTCCACTCATCACAGACAAGGGATATCCCTTGCTTACTAATTCACATGGAATTGAGGTGAGTCAGAGATACACAGAATAATACTCGCACATATTTATAAGTGCATGAAATAATTACAATTAACGTATTATTCTTATTTCTTCTCGAGAGTGTGGGTGGGAGCGGGAGGGAAACCATACAGTCCCGCCTTCCCAAAATTTCATAATTCTTCATTTTGTGTATGTGTCTGGACGGAGTGTGTTTGATTTAAATTTTCACAACGACTCAATGTAAATGTATTATTATTGCTGTATTGTAATTTAACTTACGTTAAAATTATATTAATATTTGTAATAAAAAAAAAGTGCTCCTGAACGAATTTGAAGTCTGTTACAATTTTTTTTCTCCGTTTTTTAAAATCGTAAAATACAAAGCGTCTATTTATTTTTACGAAAGCTTTTTTTTTTTTTTTTAAATTTACAAGGCAATGTTCATAATAAAAATCAGATAAAAAATGAATTTACAGATTTTTAACAATTTCAAATATTTAGTATTTATTACATAAGATGTAACTGGCGATTCATCTTCCGTCTGTTCACCTTATAAAATCGCATTTAAAAAAAAAATAAAAAGTAGGTTTTTATTCATGTATTTTGGCTCCTTAACTTACTGGTGCCATTTCTACGAAGATCAATTGGAATCTTGAATTCTCAGCTTCCAAGGACAAGTAGTTTCAGGGTCATCTTAATCACGGATTGGGATTTTGCATCGATCTGCTGATATGTTGGGCAAAAATTTACCAAAATCAACAGGAACGTTCCTTTTAACAACCTATAGCCACTTTCAAAATTATTAATTCCAGGGATTTATAGTTTTTGAGGTATCGTGATGGCGGATGAAAGGACATGCGTATGTTTTTTTAATTTCCGAGTCAGTAACGGACATTACAAACGTTAACAAAACCTGTAATATCCTGTGGTCGCTAGTTACCATGCGGGTACAATCACAAGTTCATAATTTTAGTAGCAAAAATTATAATTAATAATGAATTTTTTAATCACGAGTGAAACAGAAAAAATGCTACAATTTGCTACAATAAATTGCTGTTCTACATTTTCGACAGCTATTTAGTACTACTATACAATAAACTTACAAATATACTTACAATAAGATCCAAATGTTTAATTCTTATCTCCCCCCTCACCTTTAATGCAAATTAGATTGGGAGAACTGATGTAGATTGAGGGAAGATTTTATTCCTCGTGTCATCTTCTCTTTCGCTGTAAACATTAAGCAACATTGAATGAAGGTATTGATGAACTTGAACATTTAAAGTCGTCCTGTTGTAACAGGTTTAACTTGAGCGACTGCGTTTCAACCTGTACCTGTCTGGCGGGACAAGGAAGCACCGCCATGTTAAAGTGAGAACTCCTATTAGAGATAAGAGAATATATATTACGATCCTTAGGTTTTGGGAATCCAAAACCGCAATGTGTGAGATTTATATACACTTGCCCGCCAGGCACGTAGCCAGGGAGGGGGCTCGAGAGGCTAAAGCCCCCGAAATCTAAAGGAAAATCTCAAGAGTTGACAACAAAAGAACTAGTCATATCAATGTAAAATTGTCGTCTGTGTTACAACATCCAGGGAAGACAGAGTGTGTTGATATTCTTTCTACGGCCGACCACAACACGGTACTTCTTCTAGGAATGAGCCCTTCCCCGAAAGAAAATTCTGGCTGTGGGCCGCATTTACTCAATACCCATACTGGCAAAGTGAGGCAAATGCACAGCTATCTGATCCTAATCACTTTTAGGAAACTACCAGTAGCTCAGATGGTAATGCACAACCATGAGTGATGGAGAAGCCGGGTTTCATCCCCAACTTGGATTAGTAATTTTTCCATTGGTTCCTAAGGTTAACTCAACCATGTGTTTAATAGGTGCCGGCTTTCTTTCTCGGCGGTTAAAGGAGAGAGAGAATGACAACTGACCTCGACTAAGTTTCGTTGCTCACGGAAGACCACGATCCTGAAGACTATGAGCTATCCTGTAGTAGTAGTATACTTTAACCGACAGCAATTAAAAGAATGTTGTAGCTTCAGTTGGAACAAGAAGTCCCTGGAAGGGATTAACCAAAAGAGAACTAAAAATACACACAAAATTTTAAAACCAGTTCAAACACTGGATCAGTTTTTCGAGTCCGCTTTGCGGGACTCTTCCTCCACAGCAGAACCTCACAATATACAGTATACGTAAAGGAGCCAATCGCAGCATGTTGGTCAAGTCGATTCATAAAAGGGAGCTGACCAAGAATCCAAATCAAAGTCAGGGGTAATCGGTTTGAAATGTTAAATATTTGGGAACGAAAAAAATATTAATAATTTTATTATTATATATATAAACCTGTCTCCCCTGGTAAGTATGAGATAATCCAAGAAGAATCGATTCCAAGCAGTAACGGCAAAAAGTGATATTTTATTCCTTTTTGAATTGCCTCATTATTTGATAGCGCGCGAATAAATAGAATAAAAGTAGGATTGGATATTGGGGACCAGCAGTAGTCCAATGGTTAGCGTACCTGACTGCGAGATCGAAGGTCCTCGGTTCAAATCCCATGCAAGGCGGAAAAAAAAAGAAAATTAAAATCTGACTTTCTCAGCAAGGAAAACTAATAATTAACAATTGCGCAAGACAGACAGTCAGAGAGAAATACAAAGATTTTAGTAATATAGATTACGGTATATGCAGAATTGTATAAGAACAGTAAATATTTTTTTTGACGATAATTTCATGATTTATAGAAATCATAAAAAATAAGAAAATAAGTTAAACTATATTAAATAAAGACTTTATTTCCTGTAACAATGCCTGTTTTATGGTATTGTTCATCAATTTTTGTTCAATTTCGATTGTAGTTTGGTTTTTACCATATTTCTTTTTAGGGAATCCAAATCTGCAACTGTCAGGATTTTTCGTCAGCACTGTATTGATTGACCAGCCACGGCAATAGCGGACCCCATTTCAGAATAGGCTTTCCTGCTGTACGAGGGCCACTAAACATTCGGCAAGGGATGAATTTTAGATCAACTTTTTCTATGACATCTTATACAAATAGCAGCTGCTCAATTTGCACTAGTAAAAAAAGAAGAACGAAGAGTCTGTTTGAGATGTTGTCAATTGAAACTGTGGGTTATTGAGTATCACTGAATTGCGTCTCATTCTCTTCCAGAACGGGGGAAAAACTAACATAAGCTTATTAATCAATTTTAGTCACAGCTCTTTTAAGAGCCTATTGCAATAGGCGAACATCTAAAATCTTTCGTGGCCCTTTCGGCAGGCGGAAGATATAATTTGCAGGGGGGAGGTGAAGGAGAATCAAGGATAATGTAAATTTGAAAATTGAATATAAATATTTCTGTTTTGCTTTTGTTGCTTGCCTTAAGTGACAACGCTAAGTTAAGAAAAAGTTGCGGATATTAATTCGACTTTGTGGAATACACGTTTACATACAAAAATGAAATAAAACCATCCTACCAAAGTTTTCAATTGGCATAGACGAAATCACTTCATAAAACACAAAAATTCTAAATCAAATTTAAAAAAAAAAAAAAAGGGCGCTATTTTCCCAATAACTTAATGATCTTTCAATAAATTTAGCTAGTTTTGGATTTCTTTTTCTTCCTCCTTTTGCATCTGTCACTACACGGGCACAAAAAATATATATATATATATATATATATATCGATGCACTACTCTTAAACTAAAAGTATAATTTTGATATTCTATCGGTTAATAAAAGTATTTTTTTTTAAATAAAAAGGCTTTGTTATCATTCCTCGTTAACGAGATTCCGCTAGAACGATTTTTTTTTTTTTTGATTATAAGAATATCTCTCAATGACGGAGTGTTTGAATTTTCAGCGTCTGCCTGTACTGGGACAGCCGCCGTCCCATATTCGACACAATCTCAAATCAAGCAATGTTACTATTTCCCTACTCCTACTAGCTTGTCAAATACTGTCGCTTGTATGTTAAAATTCTTTTCGGCATCTGTTTTATAATTACTACCAACAACACAATACAATACAATAAAATAAAATACGATAATGAATTTTAGTTGCTCTCTCTCTCTCTCTCTCTCTCATTATTAAGTGATAAATACGCAACGAGCCGAACTGTATAACAATTGAAGAAATTCTAGTTACCACCCAGAGAAATTCACATTATGAAGGTATGTCAGGAAGTAGCCGCTTCGTATTATGTCCGTCATACACCAAATCACAGTACTGTCTTTAACGTACAATTCGGCAAAATTCACCTACTCAGACAGTAAGATACCAATGTAAGGCTATATATTATACTTATGATTTAATACAACAACAACATGAGAGAAAAATATAAATCAAGCTGCCAGGGAATTGCAAGATTTCAATAATATACAAAATAAAAACCTAAATTATTTTCTGAATAACAATGCTTACACAACAGAAGCCAACACTGTATCAACTGAGGAAAAAAAAAATCGCAACTGTAAAACGTCTAAAATACCTAAGTATTACAATTAACAGTAAGTTACATTTACATTATGAGCTCTACAAATCAAAGAATATGTTTGTGTGTATCATTTTGTTTCGGTTTTAAATATATTGATTTTTTTGTCTTCTATCAAGCAAAAAATATGCTAATAATTAAATATAAAACTATACTATGAATTCTTCAATTCATCAAAAAAGAATCCAAAACTAAAAAACTGTCAACAAGAGGATTAAAAATATTAATATCCATTGATGAATGTATGTCTCGATTTAAGACTGAATCTTAGAGTCATTGTATGTTGGGTTTACCCAATCGTAATATTTTCTAATAGATGTTGAGACATTGTTAAAATTCGAACCAGAAGATTCTGTCAAACGGTAAAAAAAAAATCACTAAAAAATTGCTCATAAGATTTTAATGTGTTAAGTCAACGATTTACACAAAAAAATACAAAACAAAATAAAAAAGTGTAAACAAGAAGCATTGTCATCATAAGAGTGTAATATTATTTTTTACAATGAAATTACAGAACATTAAAAAACAAAAACAAAAAAAACGAGTGTCGTGGAAATTTTTCAGAAAACGAGTAGATGAAGTAAATAAATAAATAAAATAATTTGAATGAAATCAAGCTTTAATTGATTAAAGCAGTACTATTTTCAAGAAATATAAAAAAAAAAAACTGTTCTCTCTAAGGCTACTAATGAATATCAGATTTCTTTTTCCGCTTTTAAAACCGAAAAAACAACATTAAAAGAAGTTCCAAAATTAACTTGACTGTTTTCAAAATTTTTATCGTCCTCTGACGCAAATCACGTGTTTTGCTGGTTCCCATCCGTAAAATCCAATCAAACAACAAAATGTCAACGATGTCACCACATCAACCATCATTTCCCCCCACACCTCAACCTCAATCCCAAAATTCTACTGAGGAAAAAAAAAAAATTACTTTACAGACATCAACAACAACGTCTTGGATAATGTTGTAACACTGAATCCAGCTAAGAAAACACACAGTTCCAACCTTTACACAACAATTCACATTACAAGTGTTTTTAGAATTGTCCGATTACACGCAGAGCTACATCGGTTTAACTGTTGTAAAATTGCTTAAGATCTAATCATTTTTTCCTTTCCATAGGAAAGTTTAAATATAGTTTTATAGGAAAGTTTAAAATGCTCGAAATGGAGGTCCTTGAAATCCACTCGTTATGCTTCTACAGTAGGCTTAATTATTGAAAAGGAACTTACATTGATTTTGATGTAAAATACTAAAGGAAAAAAAATACGTAAAATGTAAAACTAACGCAAAATTACTTAAAAGGCGATTAATCAACCTACGTTTCACACGAGGCTGAAACCTAAGTAGTTGATGAAGGTTTTGATCTACGTATTGAGTTTGGTACAAGGTGTGTTTCATTACTACATGATATCAAGGTAGGATTGCCTTAAATATAAGACGGACGAACTATTCTAAATAAAAATCTTTTAAATAGAGGACAAACATTAAATTAAAAAATAATTGTCAAGAAGTTAATAAAAATGTTTATATATATATATATATATATATATATATATATCTGATAACTGCTGTAGAAATAATTATACAACACCCTGAGAAAGAACAAAGCGTTTATTTGCGGTACTTGTTAAGTAATGTTTCAAAATCGCTTATCAAATGAAACGGAAGTGACGTTAACATTAAACACAAAAATATGACAATGCATTAATTTTTAATCAACGATTTCGTGTCTCATACTTTTTTGAATCTATAACATCTAAGAGCAATTTTAATGTCAATATTAGCGTGATATATTTTTCTAATTATAAATTACAGTTAATAATAATTTAACAATGCAACCTTTATTGGGGCCAAATCTACCAATATATTGGGCTTTCTTAAGGTACTATAAATCCTTTAAGTATCTTAATTAATGAAAGAAAAGAAATTTAACGTGCCGATGATTCAAAGAAATGTATCTTAATTAATCTTTATGTAATTTTTTTTAAGTTACATAAATACTAATTATACAGGAAAGCTGAAATTTTAAATGGTAAATTTAGATTATCCATTCATGGTATACTTTAGATCTTATCGTGCAGGTTTTACGAAAGTTGGAACGCCATTTATACCTTCTTCATTTCTTCTCAAACCAGGCGACTGTGAATCATCGGTGCAGCTTTTACTATTTTGATAAAGTTTAGAAACTAACTGGTAAAAGAATTTGATGACAACCAAATCAAACATTCTGAGCTGAATCTGTAAAAGTTCACTTTCCAACTGAAATGGGAATCATCTGCCTTATGACATTGACCATCAATGTTCCTTTTCCGCTTTCAATTGCGAGATTGCCTTTCTTCTCTATAAAAAAAATATATATGCTAAGACTCCTACAGCTATTTTAGTCATTTTCTCGTAAATGTTCTTAAAGATTCTGTACGACTGTCACGTTTTATTATTAATGTTGGTTATACAGGGTGATCCATTAAAAGAGAGACAATCTCAGATGCACAAATACTATTAGTTAAGGAATGTTATGATTTCCAAAATAAGTTTTCTCTCTTTTCGGAAATGACATTTACTCACTTCTTATCATAACTTGAAGTAACATTTCATAAAAACGTAGGCATCAAATTATATTAATAACTTTGACAACATTCCATTTTACAGTTAAATTCGAGAACTGTATAATTAATTTCGTTATTGTATATATTTGGATACACTGTTTTCAATGTCGTTCATCAATTAAGTATTAAAATTCATGAAAACTACAGGGTCTTTCAAAATAATTCATCTGATTTCATTAGATTACAGCTCCATAAAAAAGCTAAGAATAGAGTCCTACATTATACGAAATAGAAACTCACAGTTTACGAATGTAACCGCGAGATGGCTCCATGAAACACTTGAATCTGCACCTGCGCGTGAAAGACTGTCATTGTGACCAATTCGTAACCACTGGATTGGTCGCTGTGGACACGACGACAAGGCGCTCTGCATGTGGCCTGCAAGGTCTTCAGACATCATCCCTTGTGACTTTTTCTGATACGGGTATGTTAAGGATGCCACCGTTTGCCCATAATGCTGTAGGAATCGGATGAAATTCGCCTTACTATTGCTCTGCAGTCGTTGAAACAGAAATGCTTGAATATGTATGGCAGGAATTTGATTATCATCTCGACGTAATTCGGTCTGACCAGGGGATGTCACACATTACATTTATAAGTTACGAAAACAATATTTGATCAGTTTTTCCTTTATTCTATGTACATATAATTGTTGTATTTAATACACAACAAATACATTCCTTTGAAGTCGGATGAATCATTTTGAAAGACTGTATTTCAAAAACAAAGTCGATAGTTTCAACTCTTAACTCTTATTTTGGCTAAACCGGAGAATACGGTACCTGCCAATCACAGTCTTCGTAAGGATACATCCGCGCAGGGATACCTGATGGTGCATACTGTAATCTCAAATCGCAGTTAGCCAGATGTGGATTAGTATATCTAGTAAAAGATCGCGCAAAACCATTTTTAAATAAGTTTACCTGAAAACCTTATTCTACTTTTCACTATTTAATTGAAAAAATAAAATTCACATCTTAAAAGTAGCGCCAAGGCTGCCATCTTGTCAAAACTCGGTACCGTAATCTCCGGTTTCATCCTTATTTTTGTAACAATTAACACGTGTTTTTTTGGCATTCTACAAGCCTAAAACTATCTAACGTTGTAATGAATGTCTCTACTACATTATTCCTATAGTGACGGATCGTTATCTAAAGAAAAAAACCTCATTTTACCAAATCAAAGAACAGTTAGGATCATAAAATCCATGTCTTGTATGTCCCTTCCGCTAATAACTTTTGAATTTGTGAACGGACTTTTTGAAATTAACTTGCAAATTTATGGACAAGACCTTTATCTCTTTATTTGCACTGACCGACAGATTCAATAATACAATGAAATCCTGAAACGATTTAAAAAAAAAAAACTTTTACATGAGTGGCGAGCACAGAAGTCATGGTGACAGAAAAATTCTCACAATACGTTTATAACCTTGTTAATTTCAAGGATGGCTTTTAATTTATTTATTACTTTCTCTAAAGCTCTTGATTTTTTATTGAAATGCACTGATAGTAAAAAAGTTAAATAAAACGAAAAGATACTTCATGTTTAATAAGTGATATGTCCTTACTTCTACACAATTAGCCCTTACTCAGATGTCTTTATTAACGCCAAGTTATTAGTTTTGCACTTGAACTAGCTTGGTTTTTCATAATTAAATATATATACAGTACACCCTCTATCATTAATACATGATATTCTTCATTATATTTTCCCATCTTCTTTTTATAACAATATTTCGATCAGATACAAATTCTGTATTTCTTCTTCAGATATAATTATTAGGGATAAATCCCTTCTACTAAATTCGTATTGATTTAAAGCTAATAGTATATGACATAACAATCAATACTCAATAACATCTTCGTATTCTAAGCAGTAAAAGATATCACCTCAAAAATAATGTAGCTAATAAAGAATGTCTTCATTGGCTTACAGGAATCGACAAAAGAACATATCTGATTGGGCGTATCATTGCTGCAAAAATAAATAATCATAATCCTGATCGGGTTATTGATATTTTATATGAGATAAAAAACGATAAAGAACGTTTTATTATGGAAGCTTTAATTATAAACAGCCTCAAATGTATGAATAAAGAAAAAAGGTATCAGAATTAAAGAGTATTCAGAAAGTCTATTTAAAAATAATATAACACCGAGAAATTCTTGTAAATTAATTACAACAATGTGTTTCATTCATAATTGTTTATTGCATAAATTGTTAGATACATTATTTTTGCGGTGATATCTTTTACTGCTTAGAATACGAAGATATTATTGAGTATTGATTGTTATGTCGTAAACTATTAGCTTTAAATCATTATGAATTTAGAAGAAGGGATTTATCCCTATTGTTATAAAAAGAAGATTGAGAATATAATGAAAAATATCATATATTAGTTTGATTTTTTTAATTCAAATTAATTATTTTTCTAGAAGCTTTTATTTTTGTTTTAAATAAAAAGTTTATACAGACCAAATCCAACAATACGTTAAAAAGTTTAGATAATAATAGGATTTTTAAAAAAAATAAAGGATAAGATTTAAATAAATCAAAATAAACCATTCCAATTCAGTTTATTATGTAAAAAATAACTAATTATTAGTTTTACGAAAAAAAGCACGAGCCATTCACTTAACTGTCTTACAGTAAAAATCCTAACTATCAGATATAATAGTTAAAAGTCGATTTCATGTGTGTATGTCTACTAGCTAAGCTATACTGTATCAAAATTTATGGACATCTGTTCGGTGGTTTTAGCGTGATGGTTGCAAGAAAAGACAGAAAAACGAGAAAAATATTCAAGTGGAATAATAAAGATTTCGCATGTTCAATAAACATATACAGGATTTAATATGTATACAAATGAACTACAAAGATGGAGGTTTGATCAATGTTAATTTTATCATGTTATTCCTTTCCCAACATTTATCTAAATTTGAGAGGAAGTTTAAAAAAAATGATATCAAAGAGTTATCAGTGAATATGTTGTATCACCTACGACGATTTTAAATTTTATCGAAAATGCACGTTCTAATTATCGAATAACAAATAATAATAAATAATAGTAGTTGTCAAACCAAAAGCTTATTTGCTGTTTTGTTTTTTAAAAATTCATAAAATTCCGAAAATATTACTGTTTGGGATTATCCACTCTTTCTAAAAGCAAAACAAAATTACAATTCGTAATTCGAAGAACTTAGACATTTTCTGCTACAAACAAAATAATCCAACGTTTATAACGAACTGTTATTTGTGGATTGTTTTTGTTTTCGTTTTATCAGACAGTGAATATTAATTAAAAATGAAGAGAAATAAATTAAGTAATGAAAATTTTGAATTGTAGTTCTGAGAAATTTTAGAGCAGTTCAAATGTAACGTGGCGGAAGAATACGTAGCTTCAATTATAAGTAACTTGTCAGCAAAATAACTTATAAAGATTATTTGTTTGATTAAAGAAAATGAACACTCATTGCGAGATATCATTATGAAACAAACAAAAAAAACCGAATACCTTGCTATCTCAAAATTGGAATTCATTTAGATAAGTTCAGAAAGGAAAAAGTTGAGGGAATGTAGCTATGAAATGCTACATTAGATCGATCTGGTTCTTCATAAATGACAAATCATTCCGTAGTATTACACGCTACTATTTTTAAAAGCAATCAATGGATGAGCGCTGGCGTGTGTTCATCACACGACTGGCTTCAAAATAAATGAATTAACACACGAAAAACAAATCCCATTACTGGCTTCAGGCGTGTGCCTTACAATTGCGGTTATGTAAGCTCTCTTGTAATTCCTGTCCTTACAGTTTGTATGTCTGATTTAAAATACTTTCGTACTACTTCCGTTTTATGGGAGTTACTGTTTCACCTTTTTAATTAAAATGACGAATCCTGAATATATTTTTTAAATTGTGTTTGTTCCGGGTCCTGTGAAAATTCTGGGTACAAACCGGAATCGAATTTGATTATTTTTTAATATCTCGAGGCAACAAAAAATATAAAAAAATCAGCGGTTTTTTATTTTAGTTATGGATTGTAATTATAAAGGAAGAAATATTTATGCAGTGGTTCTCTGGAAGGTTTAAACCAAATTTTTCGTGACTTCCTTTTTATTTTCCTTCAGTATATCTGTACAAAACAGGTATCAACAGAATAAAGCCTACCGTCAGTAAGGAAACAATTCTGAACTTATTACCATTGATATCAGCTACAGAATTTCTGTCCATGTTGTTGTCATAAAATCCTAATTCTGAGTTCGAATAATGGATGTGGTATGGATTTTTGTTTTTCTTTCTTCCTCCATCAGGAGACTCAATCGTCTAAAATCCTATTTTATTTTGATATTCTGCGATCAGTTAAGGTGTTGAGGAAGACTGAAGTAAGCTGTCTTTAATTTTGATATCTGTTTCGTAAGAGAACTAAAATAGCGACTAATATTTGAGAAACAAGTTCAGTTAAATATATAGTCTTTTTACCAGTAATAGGCTTTTAAACTAGCTATAAATCATACAGATTTTTTTTTTTTTTTTTTGAGGGATTTCCGCACTCCGGGATGAGATTATCTCGATATTTCGGCCCGGTGTCTATGGCCTTCATCGGGAGATGTATATATATATCAATTACATCAAGGTGGGCGCAAATCTAACAACGGAAGTTTGTGGGATGAGTTCTTCATTCTGAGCTATGGTAAGCGCACTTCCATAGATTGTTAGATTTGCGCCCACCTTGATGTATTTGATATATATACATCTCCCGAAGAAGGCCCGAGGCACCGGGCCGAAATATCGAGATAATTTTATCCCGGAGATGGGGAAATCCCTCAAAAAAAAAAAAAAAAAAAAAAGGGATCTATATAGTATCATGCCCCACTCCTCCTTCAGAACCAATACTTAGCTGTAAACCATAAAAAAAAAACAGTCGCAGATTTTACAGATTTTACTCACTTTTCAAAAGGCACTGTATTTATCTGAATCAGTCAACAATGTTTACATAATATTGAGTTGATTCTACAAAAACCGCCATCGGGAGCAAATCCATGCAAATACGAATGAACAATGGAAGATCAAACTGAGAAGCAGAAGGCTCTTTCATAGGGTAAAGATTCTTGACAACTAAAAAATACTTTCAAAAAATGTATTACACTCAGAAAATTCTTCTCCCACAAACTTCGAAAAAAAAAAATCTTAAAAACATACCTACGCTTCTGATATTTGAAAATCTTCCTGCTGGAATATAAATTTCTGTAACAAGTAAATAACACCAACCCCAACTAGCACAAAAATAATGTTAATGGCGAGAACATTCATCTGCAGTATACCAAATCCAAAAATTCAATTTCTGTTCTAATTTCATATTTCAATTCGTGGTAGTTCAACCGACGAGAATTCGATCCACTCCATTTCAAGCAAAAAGGGACTAGTAATAATGAAAGACTAAACCTCAATCGAATAATTTTTCATGAATAAAAACTTTATCTCGAAATCCTACTCAACTGTGATTTCATTAAGTTTCAATTTTTTTCATTTATTTTTACTTTCTCTGTTACACAAAAACTATCAAATCGTGAAATATTTTTGTAATTAGCAAACACAATGGTGAATAATTTTTAAAATCAAGAATTCCTTAATAAATTTGCATTTACTTTTTGATAGTTTGGTTATATGTTTTTTGACCCCAGAATGTATAAAAATACCAGTAATCCCTAGGTGATTTTGAAATCTTTGATATTTAAGATTTAAAAAAAAAAAAAAAAACTTAATGAAAATAGCATACAACTTGGATTCACTGCATAAAATAATGAAAAGAATGCACTATTAGTGCAAAGAATTGTTTTATTGCAGAGTAAGGCCATAGTACTGTTCCACTGTTGAAATGTTTTGAAATAATAATGAACAATTTTTAATATAAAAACCTCAGAAATTTATTTGCTGAGTTTTTTGTCTTCTAAATTGTTCTTTATTATTATAACTCATTAAAATTTTACATCGAAAATTATTTTTTTTTTTTAGGTAATTCAGTTTGTTCATTGTTGGATGTGAGACACACTGTCGCATCACGTGGGCGCTGAACAGCCTATTTTTGCTTGATGAAGAGACAACACCTAGCGGGGGTTGGCAAACGAAGCAAGATGGGACAGAATCCCACTAAAATATTTTTTTTTTTTGCAAATCTTCATGAGTGACACTCTTACTACTACATCCACATTCATCGTATCATCGCTAAAAAGTTTAATTATTCTACTTATTCATGTAGTCTGAATTTCTTTTGCATTTCTCTGCATTTCCAGTTGAATTAAGGGAATTCAATTAACTTAGATCTCCTTCCTTCAAATTTTGTAGCGAATTTAATGTTTCGTTGAGAAGAGATTCTGTATTTCGGAAATGACAGTTGTCTTTTCACATCCTGAACACAAATGTTTTTTTCATATGTAACTTTAAAAAAAAAAAAAAAAATATCTACCGATCCAAATTGAACAATATATTGTATAGTGTTAATTCACTATTGTTGTGAAGTAGGTATAATCCTCTGTTGTACAAAATTGTTAAAAAGGCCTAACTTAGGTCATCGTTATGTCTGGCATGTTTTCAACGTATATATTTTCAGCCTTAAAAGGCTGAAAATCGAAGAAAATATTTACGCGGATAAATATATACAATTCGACAAAAATAAAAAAAAAAAAAAATCATCCCTACAAAACACGTTAGAAAGTAACCTAAACAAGAACGAAATTCTGCAACAAAGTATCATAACAATAAATCAATTAGAAGAAAAATGTTATTGCCTTATTTATTAGTAATTCATTGAAATATTCTTCAATAACACGCCTTAACTTCGGCATTTATTAACAGGTAGTAATATTCCTAAACAAAATTAAATATCCGAAGTTTGAAATAGTTCTGAAGTTTAACATGACATTTCCCCAAAGGAGAAGAACGATATTTTTAACTAGATGTTTAGTCTCTATTAATAATACTGCTCTACAGTTCCTTTTTAAATTTATTTTATTTATAATTGCCGTTATTAATAATATTAAAATCACGATTACGTTTACTTAAAATTAGGGTAAATTTCTACTTTTATCATTCAGTTGTTTGGAATAGTGTTTGCGCGCTTTTCAGGTGTCATGTATTTTATCTCAGTTTTACTTCTTTTTTCATCTCAAAAAATTGAACAAAATAGAACCGAAACCAAAATTTTGTTTATCATTATAAGACACAAATAAATATTTAATATAAAAATAGTTCTTAAGAGAGATCGAGGACATATAACACATTATAATGATTGTCATTTGTACAATTCCACAATCTGTCTGAACTTATTCTGAAGTTCGTAACATTTTAACAGAAGATTTATTAAAATTAGACCCTTACTTTATTTCTGTCTCGTGTATGTGTGTTTTGTATCTTTTCATTAAAATTTTTAACACCGTTGTCCACGAGTCAATCACTGGTCACTCCTTCCGAAGCCTGTGTTTTAAATATATAATAAATGGAAAAATAACAAGAAGATAAAGCAAGCTATAATGTTCATGTGTCGTTGTAACAAATTTCAGTGTTTATAATAGAAATAAATAGGCGCAAAAAATATAATAGAGAGGGATGTGAAAAGAGGAAGGCGTTCAGTTTGACAATTGGTATCTTTGAACTGTGACCATTAGGGTAAATGAAAAGGGTTTAGAATCCAACTTACCTATCTCCAAAGGCAGTCTTCCAAAAATCCGCAGCATCACTTTTGGTTATTCTAAACTGTTCTCCAGAGAAACTGCCATTCGGAAAAATAGCTTTTAATTCTGACAACATATGACTAAATACAAGGCTTAGTTTCGTGAGATTCCTTCGATAATGGGAATTCTCGTCAAACATTTTCTCCTTTCCCTCTTTAAATAACTTCATCGCCTGCTTACATTTCCGCATTAAGTTTTCGACAAACACTTTGAAGTATTCGTTTTCGTTGAGAATCTGTAATTTGTCCTCGTATTTCGCATAGATAAGACGTAAGTGTTGATAAGTATCCGGCAGGATATCCAGTATGAACGGAGGACTGTTTTTCAGATTCATCTTCGAGTGCTGGCACTGCTTCACTACCTTGTCCATTAACTTCCAGGATTTTTCGATGGTTCGGCGGTCGATTACTAATTTCGGAGGAGCGATCGCCTCGGATAAAGCCCCGTGAATTCGGCTAAATAGTGAATGTGATTTGTGCAGAGGTCTCGCCTTAGTGCTTACCGCCATCTTGCTCTTCCTAGTTAATTTACCTTATTCAATGAATGTCAACAGGAAACCCACAATGCTGTGCGCGTCAATTACTGCGCACATCGAATGCGCACTGTTTGAGGTCGATTCACTAAAGGGAGAAACGATATCAACAGTTTGCGGATCT
>JAFIDM010012231.1:23319013-23329592 GCA_023159025.1 Thereuonema tuberculata
AAAGTGCAGTCGTAAGAAATTCAATAAAACTTACTTTGTTATGAAGTTATTAATAATTTTTTTTTAAATTTCCAAGGTGTAATTATTGACAAGTAATCCTTTGTATTTCTTGATACATTTAACTGAAGGGATCATGCACACTTTAGAATCTCAGATGATAAAGCATGGCTTATAGTAGAATATGCTGTAAAAGCATCAGTTCCACAACAGTATTCACTAGAACCTGTTTCTTTTCATTCTTAGGCTGATGTGATAAAAAGCACTGACATCAGTATTAGCACTTAACAATAAATAATGAGTCCTGTAATAAGGCAAAAGATTTCAAAGGTCAGTTAGGTTTCAGTGATTTCGATGGCATCAAAAAAAAAAAAAAAAAGAGAGAGAGAGAGAGAGAATTGGTCAAATTTACTATTAAAATGCGGCTTTTCTCGCTGTCTTGAAAGCTCATCATTCTTTTCTATGTAGACATTTTTTTATTTTTCAGCTTTTATTTTTTAATAATTTTCCCTTCTGTTTAATATTCCCCAATCCCAATATTACGATATGTAAATATTCTCTTTGTTTTTCTTTCTGCTCTTAGGCATGTTAGTAGCAATGACAAGCGTAGTAGAATGTACAGGAACATGACTCCAGTATTCAGTATAGATAATGATCATGATGGAGGTTTGTGCTTTTGTTATTTTTATATACTAATAAAACAATCTTTTTATCAAGATCTATTATTATTAATGTTTACAGTACGGCATTTTCTTGAGTTGATCTTATTATAGTTTTCTAAATAAGGAATTGGCTATAACACTTAATTATTATGCTTTGAAGTCTATGTAATAGAAGCTAATTTAAAAATATGAATAAAACAATTTAATTAAGAAGTAAAACTTACAATTCAAAATTCCAGTTATATTTAAATTCGTAGTAACAATATGGGCACAAGCCTAAGGTATAAATACTTACAGTAATGTATATCATTTTATTTTAACATTCATTCACATAGAGTTAACAATAGTTCAAGTTTTCAACAGTAAATGTTGCCAAGATACCTGGAATGATTAATGATTCATAATTGCCACACCCCTTTTGTATAGGAAATGTAATAGCCATGATTTAATGTGCCTTTTTTTTTTTTAATTAGAAGAGGGTGGAAAGCAGTCAGCAGAAGAAGAAATCCAGGATATTGTTAGTCTGGCGACTTGGCTGAAGAAACCTGAAATTACGGGTCATTTCAAATGTCATCAAGTTAATGAAAACGGAATGATGTATGCAAGGTTTGTTATATTTCTTTTTATTTGTATTGAAGTAATTTTTGTTATTTTTCACTGACATGTGAATACATGTAGTTCCAAGAAATAGCTCCTTGAAGTGAAATTGTGTAAAGTAATTTGATTTTTTATAGATAAAACATACCCCAATTCACAATGGAAAAAAAAATGCATTAATATCTATTTTTCATCAGATAGTACACTAAAATTGTAATTAAATTAACTGAATGATTAATCAATTGATATACATTAATCTGCCTTTGAATGTCTACTATGTCTGTAGATTCTTCATTTTCAGTCCTGTTGAAGTGGTTAAAAAGTGAGCTGATGGCAGTATGTTGTCTTCGCCAAAAGAATTTTAACATCAAAAGAATTGTTTTCTTAATACAGAAACTTTTTTATTTTGAAAAGCATCTGATTCATTAACAATTACTAATTTACAAAGAATTTCACAATGAATTTAGAATGAATAATATCTTGTACCAAATTCAGATCATTCTATCACCAGTGAGTTAAGTCAATATTAATTCTTAATTTAGTAATTGTTGCTCTGTTCTGGCAGTTCTGGTTAAAGGCACTGAAGATAGTAATCAGGATGTTTAAAGAAATCAGTCAGTTACTTTGGTTCAGTCAGATCTTTTAACAAGTTTAACAGCAGAATGGTCAGCATCACCTTTGTTGAAGTTCTTCTTCAATTGAGGAGGATCTTCTTTGGTGAAATCGAAACAATTGAATCCTATCTAAAATTTTGACCAAAAAAAAAAAATATTATAGAGAAAACATTTAATGTGAGGTAGCAAATATGTACATGAGTTGCACCATCAAATATTCTAATCGTATTTCAAATTATAGAAATGTTAAAAATTAATAAATTAAAAGAAAAACTAGTTGACCCGTGTGAATAATTCGCAACACAAAAACACCTTTGAGAAATAATAATAATGCTGTCGTGCATGTTAGTTAAACACATTGTCAATAGATGGCGCCTTCTCCATTTTTATAAAAAGGTGTTTAAAATATAGTTTTTTAACGAAAACATTAATTTTCAACAGTTTGTTATTTTTCGCTATTAGCGGTAAACGTAATCTTCAAAATGATGACTCAATCATTGATATTTGATGAAGTACAGTATTAAGGGAGATATGGCGTACTGACACAAAAACACCTTTGAGAAATAATATATAAGGATCCTTTATGAAATGAATTCCACTTGAAAAGAAAATACTAGGAATTAGTATCTAGATTACTTTTGTTTAAAAATAATAGCAATACCCATCTTGCTCTTTCATCTTCCTATGACTTTATAACTTCATAAGATATTCTTTGGGATGTTGTCTACATTATCGAGAAGCAACAGTGTGTAGCAGATTTGAATTTCATTTGTATTGTACCTGTAGATTAAAACTGTAAAGTCAGTGAATAAAATACAGAAAAAATAAATTTCTTTATTCATCGAAGATTTAATTTCTTAATTGTTTTCATTTGTAATTTTTGAAAAATCTTCTCTATCTTAGCAAAACCCTTTCGGGAACTGTAGTGATTAAGTTGTCATATAAATTATATATTTATTTGCACTCTTTCTCTCTCTTTTTTTTTAGTTGTTTGGTAATAACCGACACTCATCTTTACATTCTGCATGAAATGTCGGATAAAAAGGGCTTTGCATACGTCTCTGCAAGGCGAGCACTCTCATCAATAGTGAAAATAACTTCCAAACGCCGTCATCCCGAACTCATTACTTTCAAGTACGGGACTCTGAGTGGTGACAACTTTCTCATCACCGATCTCGATCGATTCCTCATTCCCGAAGCCCCAGAAGCAACGAAACTAGTGAAACAACAGATTGTAAAGCATCTGGAAACCAGCTGAATTCCATTTGCAACTGACGGATGGGTGTGGACTAGTGACAGCTAATGGAGTCCTCATGCATCGGTGGACATTTCATATTTTTTTTCACTTCATGGAAATAAAACAGTGCACTTTCATAAAGTAAGAAAAACATATTTTGTAAAGTATTTGTACTGAAGCTATTAGATAACTGCATCCGATGACTTTAGGAATGTAAAATTATGTGTATATATTGAAACACTGTACAAAAAAAAGTTGGCTTCCAATTGTAGCCGTTGATATTTTCATTTTGCTGTTTCTTTTTTGCTTAACTAACCTGACTCAAGAGTTGATTTTCAATGAAGCGGAACTTGCTGTCATTTATTTCGATGTACAAATCATTCCTTTTATGTTTTAATTTAATCTTTAAGTAAGATTAGTGAAAGGTTCATTTTGAAAAGTTCCTTCTGAAGATGATTAAAACAAATAGTAACGTAAATTATGTTGTAATTAGTCGTTAGTTTTAACCATTTGCAGGTTAATTGAATGAGAATAAAAATAAAATGTTTTGTAGTTATTTAAACAAAAGCTCTTAACATTGTCATTTTCTTTTACATTCATGAAGAAGTTCTAATGAAAATAAATAATATGGTTCTTTTAGACATTATGAAATTACTTGATCTTGTAACTGAAGATGCCTTACGTAATTGTTAAAACAGATAACTATTCTAAATTGTTGAACTGTTAGAAAAATGTTTAGCAGATATATCCCTAATTCCTGTTTTTTTGTAAGAAAAAGATATATGAATATATAAAATTATTTATTAATGTTCAAGTAATCTTCGAAAAACCATCGAAAAAGAGAACTTAAATTAGACCTTAATTTTCTGAGAATTACAGTAAATAAATGTAGCCTCACATTATTCTTGCAGCTGTTTTTAGAAAGCAATAACATAAGTTAAATGATATTTGAATTATGAAAATAACAAAAAGACGGAGAGGATCTGACTGTAAAATTTATTTTTCAGTGTACAACAACAACTTTGGGAAGTACTCTTTGTGCAGTTGCCGAGTTTACTTCAAACTTTATATCAAACTGTCATTAAACCAAACGTTACTAACATGTAATATATATATATATATAGAATATATACCAATTCAAGTATGTTTTGTGTTGAAATTATACATTTATTTATTTTCAGTTTGTCATGCATTTTTGGATGCTGAAAATAGCTTGTTTGCTGCATTGCAATACAGATTGACATGTTTGTGATAATTGTATTGTAAGTAATCGATAAGCAATCGATCAAGTCATAGTTAAGCAAAATAGAAGCCTGGAAGGAATAAGTTGAATTATTTTAAAAATTTGTGATTTCATCTTTATATTTGTGCCAAGTAATCTCTGTTCAATTCATAGAATAATTTGAATTTCAACAGAGAAAAACTATTAAATATTAAATATTAGGCAGGGTTTGATGTTTATTTTCATATTAAGATTCAGCTTTATTTATTTTAAGCTTCTTTTTTTTTGTAGTTGGCATAAACTTGAAAACTTCAGAACTTTCTGATTCTATGACATTATTGAAATTCATTTATTAGATCACTTCCGTAGTTTAGTGATGCACACAAACAGTTTTCCAGTAACTTCTGCTTTTATTAATTTGCATAATACTTCTCAATAATTGAGATTATTTTTTTTTATTTTATTCTTGCCTATTTTTACTATTAAGGAGCTCATTTTTTTCCTTTCTTTATAAATGTATAATATGTATTCTTAGGCAAAGAATTACCATTTCTTTGTTTCTTTTAACCTGCTTTAAAATTATATTAAGTTAATAAATAAAAAAAAAATGGGTTTTTGTTCCTAATGATATTATTTTTGTTGCATGCCTTAACATCATTAATTTTATATAATAACTCTTTAATTAAAACAATTTAAGATGCAAAATATTATGATTATGTTTCTTGTATTTGTAAATATCTTTGTACTTTCAAGATGTGATAAAATTCTGATAAATCAACCATTTAGTTGACAATAATAAGATCTTGGAGCAAAACTAATTCTAGTTGGCTTTACTGTTTTCTTTAGCTACAGTTTTGTTAGGATAAAGATTAGAAATATCCTAAATCTTCACATAGGAAACTGTTCTGTTCATAGTAGATGGAATTACAATTCTTTTTAAATTTGAAAGAAAAGTTTGAATATTACGAGGTGCATTCAAGTTATAACACCTCCAACTTTTTTTCTCAGAACTGGAAACACACAGAAACATGCGGTTTGGTTGAAAATAAGCGTGCACTCTTTGTCAATGCGTGACCGAGATGGCAGCACTCTATGGCACACAGAGCCCTAGCGGCAGCGGCGAAAGTGAGGTCTGTTTTTGATACTTCAAATAGCGAAGTTTTCATTCCAAGATCAGCGTGTAATCATTCGTTTTCTCCATTTGCATGGTGTGACACTGATTGAAATTCATAGCCAGTTGAGTGAGACATGTTGTGATGGTGTCGTGGATGTGTCTAATGTGCGTTCGTGGGTGCGACAGTTCAAAGAAGGCAGAATGTCGTGTGATAACAAACCAAGACAATCTCGGCCTCGCACAAGCTGGTCTGACGACATGATCGAGCGAGTGAGAAAGTTGTTTTTTTCCAGGATCACCGAATGAGTGTGGAACAGATCGACTCCAAAGTTGGCATTTCCGTGGGATCTGCGCACACAATCCTGCATGACGACCTGAAAATGCGAAAAGTGTCCTCCAGGTGGGTTCCACGAATGCTGACGGATGACCATAAGCCTGCGCGCGTAGCATGTTGTCAGGCAATGTTGACGCAAGATGACGGCATGAATGGGACTTTCTTTTCATCGATTGTGACACTGGATGAGACATGGATGCCTTTTTTCAATCCTGAAACGAAACAGCAGTCTGCTCAATGGAAGCACACAGATTCACCACCACTAAAAAAATTTCGGGGTAATCGCCAGTGCTGAAACAATGAGGGTGGCCATGTTCTGGGGCAGCAATGGAGTAATCCTTATTCATTTCATTCCAAAGGGCACTATGGTGACAGGTGCATCCTACGAAGAAGTTTTGAAGAAGAAACTCCTTCCAGCATTGCTTGAAAAACGGCCGGAAAAGGCTGCACTTGTGCTCTTTCACCATGACAATGCATCAGCACATTGGGTGAAACGTGATGCAGCAGTTTCTTTGTTAAAACAACTTTGAAGTGATTTCTCATGCTCCCTACTCACCTGACCTGGCTCCTAGCGACTTTTGGCTGTTTCCAACGATGAAAGACACTCTCCGTAGCTGCACATTCACTAGCCGTGCCGCTATTGCATCAGCGATTTTCCAGTGGTCAAAACAGACTCCTAAAAAAGTGTTCGTAGTGGCCATGGAATCGACATTGTGAAAAATGTGTACGGCTGCAGGGAGATTGATGGGTTGAGAAGTGATGCAAGTTTTATAGTTCTCGTGTGATTAGTTAGTGAGAAAAAAAATCGAAGATGTTATAACTTGAATGCACCTCGTTCTTATTATTGCCTTAGAATTAATGCTACACAGAGAAATACTATTCAGAGTTTCAACATTTACTTTAAATAGAAAGTCATGGAGTAACTATCCTTACTGTGATTCTGTGACTTGTTAAAGTTAGTTTTGCCATTTACTGATTTTGCACAAGTCAAACTCAAAACGCATTAATTAAAAATAGCTTAAAGAAACAGAAACACAGGCTATTAATGTAGTATTATTTAAAATGGAAGTAATACATTTTTATTAAGGTATAATATGCGCTCAGGAGAAAGTGGAAAACCCATTATCACACCACATGCTAGAAGTGATACTAGAACAGATCTACAATTGTTTTTGTGTTAGTCAGTTTCCTGTTAATCAGTTGGTTAGAGAAGCACTGTCAAACTTGAGACTGTGGACCTAACTGCCAGCTTGTTTTCTCAAGGCCAAAACTTAGAAAAAATGTGTTCATAAACAAACATTGTGTGTTATGTTCTTAGATATATATTTTTACATCGCTTTAATTATATAGAACAAGTAGTTGCATTTATGTTACATTTACATAAGCAAAACCAAGAAAAAATCCTATTTATTAACTGCCCATACATTGCCTGATTTGCCAATATTCTGAAAGTTGACATACAGTCTTCGTTTGCATCATGGCTTCTTTTTTTTTTATTTTTCTTGTTCTCAGCCTCACATCTGTTGTTCTTGAGAGATTCGAGATGTAAATATTACAAAGTTGATAATCTCTCTCTCTCTCTTGATTCCTTCATCAATTGGTTATTATCAAAATGCTTATCTTAGTCACTTCATTTCTTTGCAGAACTATCTTAAATTCCTTCTTTGCCATATTGTAATGGAGTAAGGAATTAAAGAGAGAAAGTGTCTTAGAGGTGTAATCAGGAAAATCTTCCAGAAACTAAAGTTATCTACAGTTTGTTGACATTTTGGGTAGAGGATATAAAATTATCTTCACAACCTGTGCATTTTATGGGCAGTTGAAATCTATATATCTGATTGATCAATGCTCAAGTGCTGCTGATAGTTCTACCAAAATCTATTTTAATTACTACGTACCATGGAATACTAACATCTTTTTACAGTTTTCTGAAATTGATTTTATAGCTAAATAAAAATAAAATCTCTGATGTTGCAGTGATGTTAACTATCTCTCCATATATCAGACATTGAATCTCAAACCTTTTAATATCTTAAAATATTTTTTCTGAGTTTGTTAAATATGGTTCAATTCACGTTAAAGAAATTTATAAATAACGATAAAAAAAAAAGGTCTTTATGCACCTATTTTTAAAATTACAGTGGTGTAGATAGACTTTTTTGACGTCCAGAAAATGTGATTAACATGATGCCTCAAAGCCTGAGATATTATTTTCCAACCAAAAAAAATTAAAAGCAGCATGTGTTGTTTTACAACGAAAATAAAGGGAAAAATGTTGCCCCTCCCCCCCAACAGTTCCACTATTTCAATCCCATCTTTCATCCAGCCCGATAAAAAAAAATCACACAAGTCAATTAAAATAGAAATAAAATTGAAGTGTATGAAGGTAGCAATTAAATACTTTGTATATAATTTATTGAAGATGTGATTTTGCCAGGAATCCTAGTTGGGATCTTCGGAAAACTTGGTAGGACAATTATTTTTTTTATATTTTTAATTCATTATTATGCTTTTAAATATTTGACCTCAAAATAATTCAGACACAAATACAGTGGACCCCCGATATAACACGCATGTCGGGCAATATAATGCGCATGTCGGGCGGAAACAACACCCGCGTTATAAGGTGAACCGCATTATACCGAGCGGCGCGTTGGGGACACAATAAATTTAATCAAAACGACTTGAGCTATATACTAAAACATCCCATCAACTACATACATATTATTTATTTTTATAAAAAAAAAAAAATTACAGTATTAAGTGTTTTATTAAAATTCCCATAACATAGATATACATCTTAATAAGTACATATATTTATTATTTTATTTACATACATAAGGTACGCTTGAAAATATGTAAAAACAAACAAACTTGACTAAAATCTATATATTCGATATCATTTCAATTACAAAACATCACTTAAAAAAGTGAGTAATTTTTGTTTGTTTGCTTTTTGATAACTTCTGTATCATTTCCCTTTTGAAAGATTCTAATTGCAACAATCTAATACTGTTAATATTTTCTTGTGATTCAGCCCATTTTATAGCAGTTTCCATGGCTGTTATTGCTTCTTTTGATTGTTGGCTGTATATCAGCTATCCCACTGGCACTTTCATCATCATCTTCTGTTTCTTCTTGACAGTCTTCGTCACCGCAAATGGATTCGATAATCATTTCATCAGTTATATTCTGACAATGCCGCACGGACCTGTATAAACTTATTGCGAACATCGCCCGTGCTATAACCGAATGCGCGCTATAGCAAGCAGCGCTATAACGAGGGTCCACTGTATTATGATAACATAATACTGAAAATGTTAAGTGTGTCGCCTCAATAAAAAGTTTCATGTGGGCCCACTGTTGGACTCTTGAATGTTCAACTGAGAATAAGGCAAAATTTTAAATTTTTTTATTAGGTTATCTACCATTATAATTCATTGTTGAACAGCTGTTTCTAGAAATAAAAGAGTTATAAAAACATATCTTCTCCTCACATTTGATTTTGCAGGAAATTATATCCTTACAAAACATCAAAAGTATCACATATTTCGTATTTTATGAGATGATCTTATGTGGATATATATTATTGATAAGCGTAGTATTAGCTTACCGTAATGATTGAATTTTACCAATAGAATGCTTTTTTCCCTTGGTAAAATCGTTATTTATACAAGTGTCAATAAGCAGAGCAAACAAAAGCAACAAAACATGGCTTTCCAGGAAAAACTTATCGTGTAAAAGAAAGATTTTAAAAGTTATCATTTTACTATTCTATTCTTTTGTTGAAGTCCTGAAACATTTGGTTAATGTAATTAGTAAACAGTTGAAACTTTACTGTTATTTGCTACTGTTTAAAACAAATTTCACTTCAACTAAAGCCTTTGAATATCATTAATTGGAAAAATCAAAAAGCTTTTGGACGACCTGGTCAAGCAATGCCACCAAATTATTTTTGTGATTTATTTAAAAAAAAGAAGACCAAAATTCTTGTTACATATTTCATTTAATTTCAGTATTAAATGCACTCTGTAATAATCAATGAATTTGAAATCGGTTTCTTCAACAACTCCAAATTGTTTCAAATTGTTTTTAAAGACTTTACATTGCATTTTGAGAATTGCATTACATTCACAATAAACTGAGTTAAATATATTTTTAGTTTTGTATATTTAAAATTTTAATGATAGAACACATTTATTCATTACCATAACTCAAAACATAGAAACTATGTAATATTTTTTAATATTTTAGTCTAATTCACTGCAATTTCTATCTATTTTGCTTCTTATAAAAGTGTCATATATTCTAAAAAAATTTTTTTACACAACTGGTTGCTAAATGATTGGTTAATCACTTCACATTCTTTTGTCAGACTGTACTCGTGTGTAAGATCTTACATCTATATTTGCAATATACTTCCTAAATATGTTCTCATCTCTAAATGATCTGATAATACAACGAAACATGAAACTAATCCAAACATTCATAATCTGAATTGTCCGACCCCACATTGTCCATGATGTATTGGTCACACTCCGTACATTCCTCTGGACTCTCAACACTTGCCACTTTGCTTGGCTGCATTTTCTGCTTCTGGATGTTGCTTCCTTTGTTACTTCCAGCCTTCAACTGCTTCTTACCTGGGATCTTCTTAGGAAGCTGCTGATCGTTGTTGGTGGCATAATACCTTTTGATGGAGGAGTCTTGCTTCCAAGATGCTTTCACAAAGGCTTTCTTCAAGGACTCTCAGATGGCAATGTTCAATTCCTTATTGGTTTTCCTGATGTTCTCTTTTCCTC
>JAFIDM010012231.1:23337517-23350718 GCA_023159025.1 Thereuonema tuberculata
CTCCATAGATACTGTATCTAGGGGATGTTGAACAAACTATTGTCTCCGCCTTTAGTTTTGTCCTCACATCTCTTATAAATTGCTGAAGTTCATTAGTTCTTTAATAAAAGTTACTTAACTGATTATAGTATCAACTTATATAATTGGCTAAGTTCGTCTGTCTGTCTGTACTACGATATAATTTTGTTACCATTGCACCAATTTTAATGAAATTTGGCATACTTACTCAGTTTTTTACGCTGATTTCGAAACTCAGAACCATTTTTGCCGTAGAAGCTTCGTTCACAAGTTAGCGCAGTATTTAGATTATACAAAGGTGAGTTTGATTGCTACAATCATTAATAGGAAACAATATGACATGATTGACATCTACATTATTTAATATTGTAATGGAACAATGCATTATTATTAAATTACTTGAAGAAAGATAATTAAAAAATCTACAAATTGTCAGAATTAAAGCACAATAAGCTGTCTGTAACTCGAATAATTAAGCTATTAAGATAGATCCCACGGTTCTCAATGGTACCATTGAATCAAGGGTACTCAAATTGGATGAAAATATCAGTTCATTGTGTCTTTCCATGTTTCCATGAAATTTTATTCTTGGGAACTGCCCTCGACAACTGAAATTCTAACAAAACATACGTTCAAAACCAAATAATTTTGTTACCACTGCATCCATTTTAATGAAATTTGGCATACTTACTCAGTTGTTTACGCTGATTTCGAAACTCAAAACCATTTTTGCCGTAGAAGCTTCGTTCACAAGTTAGCACAGTATTTAGATTACATTTACTTTATATTTGATAGTTGATGATAAAATGATTTTTTCAGATTTTTTTTATGCCTGTCGTCCGACAGGCTTTGCTGCTAGTCAGTGGCGTAGCAAGGGGGGGGGCGGTCTGCCACGGGCCCCCGCCTGGGAGGGGCCCCACCAACCAGCTTATTTCCTCTTTTTTTTGGTTGTTAAATAGGAAATTCTCTGTTTTTGGTTGGTTTTTCCAGCCAGCCTAGGGGCCACACCTAAGGAAAATTTCCTTTTTTTTTGGTTGTTGCTTTATAATGGAACTCCCGCCCCGGGCCCCCCCCCCCCCAAGGCGTTGCTACGCCACTACTGCTGGTATACAATAATTCATTATTGCCTTTGTATACTGCTTGGTGTCTGGCATGCAATCGAATAAAGGGTTAAACCAAAAAAAGATTTAGAACACTTAAAAACTCCATTAATAACTTAAAAAGTACTCATCACACCAAAGTCCCGATTCACTTACTCACTGACTCATCAACGCCCAGCCCAAACACTTGGACCTAGAAAGCTGAAATGTTGCACAGAGCTTCCCTGTATGATGTAGACAGGGCCGTCGCTTGGTTTGTTGACGCCCGGGGCAAGATTTCGTCAGGCACCCTACACTTGATATTTGCGCACCCCCCCCCCATCCCAAAAAACTACAACCCAAAAAAAAAAAAGGAATTTCCAAATTACCAACCAAAAAAAAAAAAAAAACGGAATTTCGAATTTAACTACCAAGAAAAACTACGGAATTTCCAAAAAAACTTTTATTTTTGCCGTGCCGCGGCGAGGGAGGGCAATCGCCCGGTCGACCCGTCCACGCTACGGCTCTGGATGTAGACAAGGAATAAGACCGGATTTTTCAAAATTCCTACACGATTGGGAATAAAGAGGATTTATATGTTCGCTTTAAAGTTGCCTATCGATATATAGGTGTGTGGCGCCAACCCACAATACATCTGAGTTATCCGGAGAAGGCCACAATGGGCTGGGAACTCTTATATTTTGCTATGTTGATATTAATTTACTAATTAAAGATTTTTTTTTTATGCTATGCATGCAAGGGATCCGGAGCGAAATGACGGTACCTGGCTACTGATTTTATAAAGGAAGATCTCTACTGAATTTAATATCTATCCAACTATCAAAGTTATAGAATTTGATGCCAAATATCGAAGAGAGAATTGTTTGCACCCCTCCCTCCCACTCACCAATAATTTTCATGCTTGGGCTCAGCTTCTCCAAATTTACCACTTATTATGGACATTCTACATTGCCACCAAAATCAACATTTGCCTGAATTTAGTGATGTCTTTTACTCAAAAAGTACAATAGATAGGAAGATGAAATTTTGTACACACACATAAAATTCCATGCAGATGTGCAGAATCATGGGCGAAATACCCAATTTTTAAACTGTGCATGTTCACTACTCTTCATACAAACAGCATTTACACAACTACTTTTGGTCTGACCTATGCTGCACTGTTACATGTGAAAATCATTTTGAAGTTCAGCATTTGAAGTATCATAGAAATTTGACAGATTTGAACAAATTAAAAACTTCACATATGTTAATATTTCGATAATGTGAAGAACAACATTTGAGAACTCCCATTCATGTACCTGTGATTTAAATGTGTTTTGTGTATTATGATTCCCAAATTTTGAAGTATATTTTTTAAAGTTCTAATGTCTTAATTTGTTAAATTACATTAAGCTTAAATTTGAAATCTTTTATAACTCTCACACTTCAAAGGTATGAGTCCAATCAAAGCCCAGCTGTTTGCTAGTAATTAAGATTTTTATTGCTATTATTGACATCTGTATATATTTCTTCATAATTTTTAAATTTAAGTATTCCCTACTTTACAATAGTGGAGACAAAGTCTGTGTGTTTTGCCTTCCCTTCCCCACCAATTTGGAAAAGGATGGTGCATCAAATTATAGATATGTAAAATGGGATAGTATTTAATAATCCTTGTGACAAGAATCCCAATAAAATTATGAAATCCTAAAATTACCTATGGTAATTGTAGTCACTTTTAAAAAAACATATGTACATGGACGTTTCAATCTACATGCAGATTATATTCAACTGTGTGTTGGTTTGGAAGGGCTATGTTTAAATAGCCTCTGATAATGTGATTGGATAGTTCGCTATTGATTGTGGGAGAATTGGCAATATGCCAAGACTCACGTAAGGGAGAAGACAGTTTTGGCTTGGTCTATTACCTGAATGTGTTCAAAGTCAGGGGTGTGGCTAGTTTTTTGTTTATGCTGATATAGAATGGATCTGAAATCGTCTTTTTTGTTGTAATTGATTAAATGCTGTTTCAGTCTTTTATTTAATGACTGTTGTATAGCCAATATATTTTTTGTTGCAATTGAGACATGGAATGCCGTAAACCACTTTATTTTTATTCAAGGCGTTCTTTTTTATCATTAGATGTGCGGTAAATGAGTTTATTGTTCGCTTTGTTTATGATTCAGATGTTGTGATTCCCGAGCCGTTTTTTTTGGCTATGACTAAGGTTACATATGAGATGATCGCATAATTATGTGTTTGCTGGGTTTCTTTTGAAATTGTGCTTTTTTGATGTTTAGCTTTGTTATAATATTTAAAAATGAAACTGGTAGGATAATTAGAGAAATTAAAGGTTTGATAAAGGCATTCAATTGTTTTATTGAGTAATTCCTTAATGGATGAAATTTTAAATGCCCTATTAAAATAATTGAAAAGGATGTTATCCTTGATGTGACTGTGGATATTGGAATGATAGTTTATTATTTTATTCGCATGGGTTGGTTTTCTATATATCGCGAATTTCAATTTATTACTGTTTCTGATGATTCTGATGAATCAAGAAAAGGTAATGTGCAGTTTTTTTTTTCTTTTTCTATTTCAAATTGAATAGCAGAGTGCAAACCATTTACGGTTTTCAAGATATTGCCTATGGTATCTTTGTGTACTACTGCAAAATTATCAACAGTATATCTGTGATATAAGATGTTATTTTGAAGTATTTCCAGATATTGTTTTTCGACATATTTCATGACATAGTCAGCCATTAGAGCAGATGCTGCTATGCCCATGAATATGCCTTTTCTAAGCTTGTATATTTGATTTTTGTATTGAAAATATTGATTATTTAGGAGTAGATCAACGAGTTCAATGAAAGTATTGTTATCATGTGATGATGATCCATGAGAGCCTGTTGGCCAATTAATTTGGTTATGACTTCTTTTGTTGATATGTGTTCTAGGGATGCATAGAAATTGATGACATCTAATGAAAATTAATGTGTTTTCATTCTTTATAGTATTTTTCTGCTGTGTGAGTTTACAATTAATAATATGCCTTCCTGGGAAAATGTCATCTATTTGTGTTTTTTTAGTTTAATATTGATAGTTGGAAAATTACTATACTCAGTGCTTTAGTTGGAAAAAAATATTTCTGGGAACTCACCTTTAATGTAGTAGTTTCCACAGGGTACGATATTCAGAAACCTCTGCTTTAGCCTCTTGCTTCCTGAAAGCTGTTTCATCTGCTAATCTCCTTCCTGCCCGCAGCCAAGATTTCACATATGGCTCAGGATTGTTGATTCCAATAAAATTTATATAGACATGGTTTGGGATAAATATTTCTGGGAACGCCGTTCCCACCCAACTAAACCACTGACTATACTTTATAAGGAGTTTCTGTTGGGTAGCTTGATCAATGCAGAGTAAATAGTAAATCTTCGATGTTTTTCAAATATTCTGTAATAGCTATTTTTTGTTTGGTAAGTCACAGAATTTGTTAATATAAGAGTGTGCCACGAACAAAAAAAGGTTGAGAAGCCAGTTTGGCAATTAGTATTTGCAAGTTTCAGTATTGTGGTCTAAATGGAATATACTATATTTTTTTTTTTTATAAGAACAAACAAAAGTTCCAGTCTTTATACTCAGAATCTTTGTAAAAGCTTTAAAGTGGAAATAGTTTTCTTTGCAAATTACTTTAATTTTCCCCATCTTAGCTCATATCGTAATACTACGCCTAATTTAGTTCCTTATGCCACCTTTGGCAACTTCTCATTATTTAACTCAAATAGTTGTTTAGGTCTCATCTACAATCCTAAACAGCAACATAAAGGAAATAATGTGAGGCTTGTGTGGTGAACACTATTTTTTTTTATTGTGTTACTGATGTTGTTAGGGGCTCCCTGAAGTGGTTACCTCAACTTCTGTCAAGCACACCGAGCTGTCATCATGGGTAAATCTTGCTGATGAAGCCTAATATAGCTGAAACAGCTTCCCTGATTCCAGAAATGATAGCTCTGGTTGTGAGAACCTTTATTCATTTTATGACTATGTCACGAACGTATTCGTGCCCCGCGCTCCGCTCATTTCCCTTTCCATTTTCTTTCTTGGCAATATTTTTCTAATATTTCTTTTCCTTTTCTTTCTTTCTCTTTTCTGATCATTTCCAACCTTCCATATTTCTCTCTCGTCATTCCTCAGTCCTGGCGTCTGTTGGACTGCAATTTCCCGACAAGCTGGCACCAAAGAAACCTTAAACAATGGTTTAACGACTTCGGGAAGGGCTCGAGAAAGCTCCTCCAAACGGTCCACAAAGGCTATCAGGCCATGAAGCCTATTGTTCACCGTTAAAGCTTTCTCCCAAATTTCTCCCTTTTGTTATGTGCATCGGGAGCCCGGGAAAACAAAGGGCCTGATGTCACAACAACGAGTGGTGTTGCCACAAGCGGTGATGGGGACAGAAATGTCTCACCACCCCTCCCAGGAATATAACGGCGACCCCCGGGAGTAAACAAGGCAGTATCACAGCAGTGTCGGAGCAGTATCACAGGAGTATCCGGAGAGCAGCGGCCGAGAGCAGGAAGCGAGGCTTGGGGAAGACGACACGGCTCCCGCTGCCAGCGGCTCCAGTCGTCAAGAACCCCACCGCATTTTCCCTGCTCGGCGTTGTTCCATGACGGAAGCAAGCAGCGTTTGAGAAGGCGAGGCGCAGGTAAGTCGGCCCGAAGTTCACGCGACAAGCGTGCTCGGTCGTCGCAGAAAACCTGCCCGCTTCTCACTATTACCTGGAGCTCACCCCCTACAGGAGGTCGACGGCAGTGCAAGTGCGGAAGGCGAGCATCAGAGGAGACATCGCGGACCCGTGCAGAAATACGATTCCGCCAGTCTCCAACACAGCCGCCCGTCCGCTATTAGCTGTCGACATCTCCGGAGATACGGAGACAGATTTCGGTGATCGCAAGTGTGCCTCTGCAGTGCTCAAGGATGCCTTCGAGACCATCCCAGCCGATCTCCCCCCAGTGCCGCCCAGGACAGATCCGAACGGACAATTTGAGAGAGAACATGTAAATTATCTCTTTACTTCATATAATATACTTGATATCTTGTATTTATTCTATCAGTTTATTTCTGTAATAAAATCTTTCTTTTAACCCTTTACCTGAGTTTTGCCCTTTCTCCTTCATCTGAAAGGCGCGGGCCACTGTCTCTAGGCTGGCTTTCCACGGCACCTCCCCCTTTCCCCACCCAAACACCTCACTCCCACCTTACACACCTCTCCCCCCTCGTCCCGTAGTCGTGGTTTGCTTAGGGATGCGTTAGATGGCAAGCGCCCCTAAAACAACATGTCACAACTATTTTTTATTTTTTTTTCAGAAAACATTTCAGTGTATTCTGGATTCCTTATACAATGTCTTTAATGTTGAGAAATGATTACTGATAGTTATTAAAATAATTATCACTAGGCTTCTGTAAAATCTATATTCTGATTAATTTTTTTTAGCAATCTTATGTAAGCTTTTTTGATTAAAAATTTACAGAAGGAAAAATTAAACTATTTTTGCTTGCTATTTACTAACTTTGGGCTAAAATACGTACACAATATTAATCTCCAATATTAATAGTGTTAATCTACCATTCACAAATAACTTCTATCATATGCATTTCCATTTTGATTAAATTCTCACTCTTTTTATGTACCTTCTTGATACTGTAATAAGTTTTGTAAGTCAAATTATAAACATAAGACAGTGCTTATGTATTTGATAAAATCCCAAAGCACACCAAAACACGTGGGATATTAAAAACAAACTTTTTTGTTGCTCTACTACATATAAGAGAATCCTTTGAAAAACATCAGCATGATTTGTACATGAGTAATAGTATCATTTTAAAGCACTTAAAACTTCTCCAATGTTTCCTGAAATGAAATCCTTTTTAAGTTGATTTGAAAGTGAACTATTCTTAATCTTTGTTGTTAAGTTCTGTTTGCTCAGATTATTTGATGTCTAGATTATCATTTATCTATTATTTATGTGAAATATTTATTACAGATACACTCTCAGCATCTTCTTGTGCTCAGAAAGGGTATCCTCAAGGCACATAGCTCTGACATTAGACCATAACTGTTGAAGAAATTTCTTTTGTTTTTTATAAAAATCAATTTAGATGTCATAGGTTTTTCCAACCCTTCTCATTTCTGAGCTTCTGACTTTCTTGTAACAACATAGATAGTAATATCACTCGTTAAGCTATCAAGTCTTATTCGTCTTGCTTCATTTCAAACCTACTATGAAATTAGCCTAATCCCAAGGACATTATGGAAAAAAAATATTTTTTATTATCCAAAGGCACTATTTCAAAGATACTGCATTGACTTCTACTTTCAGCTATATATTGTTATTTTTTTTTTTGCAGAAGCAGTGAAATCTCCATTTGAAATTCACAATGTTTGTTAGCCTCTTCTTCACTTTCTCTTCGGTTTGACGTCATTCCATAACGGCGTCCTGGAGAAGGCAACGGGAAACCACTCCAGTATCTGTTCCCTAGATTATCTAGAGGTTCGCCCTTCGGGGGTCACTAGGGTTCCGTAGACCGCGTACCTTCGAATACGAAGTTCGCATGTCATGATGATGATGGATATTCCACTATGTTGATTAATAAGAACATATTAAATGATTTCAAATATTCATGGCCAAATAGTCTTAGCAGTTAGTCAGATATCTCATCTAGTTCAATTCCAAAAAAAATAAATGTGGATGGTTGCCTTTCTTTCATTTGTGTGACTATGTTTGTCCTCTTCTCAGATATAAGACAGACTCCTACTGAGGGGAACATTTCATTAGAATTATCTTACTGTCCCTTAAGAGGCTCAAAGCATCTCAACACAGGATGATGCTTTAAAATCAAAGACTTGGAGAAAGAAACGAAATAATAAGATGCAGAACTACTAAGGTAAAGGTAAAATTATTGTTCATGTAGAAATTTCACATTTCTTGAATCGGAATTCATGAAAAAGTGTCATTATTTTCAACTTAATCCAAGAATTGTCTTCTGCACTAAGGTTCTTTAAATAAGGATAGAGGGACTTGCAGAAGTGGTAATCGGCATCTCCCTCAAAGTTATTTCGCACTTCAAGTGGCTGTTGTAATATCCTAAGAAGATCCTCCTCAAACGACTGATCAAAACTGAGCTTCCTTGTCTTCTGACTGTTTTCACTGTCACCTACAAAGAGATTGAAATAGTAAATGGAATCAAAACTAAGAAAACCAGTTTTATGTCTGTGGAGGATTTAAATATATATGATTCAAATTTTGGTACAGAAAAAAACTGACAGAAAACTGTTGCTACCACAATGATTTGCATTAATTAAGAAAAAGCAGAAAAACAAACCCACACTAACTCAAAAAATTCATGATTAATTTGTATAAAAGCTAGTTAAAACCTGTAGCATATTGTACATCAGCTTTAACTGAGGAAAAAAAAAAAATATCATATGAAACACTGATTTCCTCTAACAACAAGTATATTCAGAACCAGATCAAAAATAAGGTGTCTCAATTGAACAGACAAAATACCTCAATGTAGGTCATCCTTAATAGAAAACACAATGGTAGCCCTTATAAAGTGATACAGTAAATGCAAAAAAAAGAAGTCTCAATAATACAAATAATTGAATATAAAAGAATCTTAAACTATCTCAGAATGAGACCATTAAGCCGTCGACCCTTTGCTTGCTCTTTTGCTTTTTTTTTTTCTCAAACGACTTGATGCCATTCTGTATAAAGAACTCATACTGTATGTGTATATAATCTTATTTAGCTTTCACACATATTTGCAGGTGAAACATACTAAGTTATTTATGCTTTTCAGCAGCCAAAATGCATTTGAGAGCTAAAAAAAAAAAACAACAGGCTACGTTCCACATCACAGCAATTTCAGGTTTTCATCAATGCCCTGGTCCCTAATCTGCAGAATAAGTGGGATCATCTACATATAAAATGCTATACAAGAAAGATTTATGTGTGTATTTACATATTTATATATGTATTTATTATACACACATACACTGACATACCAGAAAAACTAGAGACAGTAGTTTCCATTTCCAGTACATACCTCCACACCCCCTGCATTAAATATTATATTCCACAATTGAAGTACATATATATCTCTGCAGTCCATCTTTGTATAATCGCAGTGACAATAACAGCATATCACTATTTAAGTGACTTACAGCGACGCATGATAGAGCGGTGCCAGTGTGGGGATGGGACACTTCACATACAAATCAACATGAAATTTGGATTTTCATGTGCAACAATTTCAAAGGTGCACCACAACTACACAACATTAGAAAGATATCTAACAGTATGATACCATTACTGTCAACAAAGCTTTCAGACAAAACAACATTCTGTTTCTTCTATGGGGTTCAGAAGCCAACAGCCATTTGGGTTCCATTGCTGACCCAACAGCACAGGGCTATGTCTCGTATGGGCTCATGAACACTGCCAAGAAACACAACTCAATTAGTAAACCTGATCCAACAAGTCATAGTTCCAACTGTTGAAGACAGATAGATATTACTCATGTGGAGAAAATCCCATGAGGCAGTAAATCTCGCATGTCAACAAGGAAAGTTCAATGCAGAGTTAACTCTGTTATGGTGGGGGTGCTTTCCATTAGCACACATTAAGACCACAGATCTGCAGATTTAGTGACTGGCAGACATTACATAACCATTCTTGCAGATCATTTGAGCCCGTTCATGTCCTGAATTCACTCGGAAAGGAGAATGCTCTTCCAACAGGACAATGCATCACTGCACAGGTCTACAGACACCAAATAATGGTTGCAAGAGCATTCCTCTGGATTGGACCAATTGTTCACCAGCTTTGAACCCAATAGAACACATGTGGGATGCTGTTCAAGTGCCATGTTTCTCCGCCAGCAAATATTTGAGAACTGTTGACCACTATTGAGAAGTCAATAGTGTAAACTATCTACCACAGTACTTCAGAGAGCTCTTAAAGAGTCCTTGCCCCATTGTGTTACTACTGATGTATTGACGTCTAGATACACTTCTCAGGTTGTGCATGTATAGTTTATAGTTACTATAGGACCGTGCATAGGTGGTCGATTTCGACTACAGCGCCATTGACGGCTATTATGTCCCAACTATAAGGAGCGCGGCAGCCATATTTCCTTTTCGAACATATAGCTTGTTGTTACCCTGCGACTTCTACTACCTTTTTGAAGGTAATTTAGAGCCGTATCGATTCTCAATAATGGACTTAATAATCATGCATGGTTTCCAGCGTGTTATACATCCCGAATTGTCTTCAAAATCCGAAACAAAAGGGCAACTTCTTTGTGAAAGTGACATATTTTCAACTTAGAAGAACATAAAATGAGCGATGGTTCAATTTTTCGAGGTAGTATTACAAGGCAAACTTCAGTCAACAAACGACCATTCAAAATAGAACACAAGGTAAGTCTTATTCATTTTCCACATTTTTAAATTGAGATAATTTAGTATTTACGATCATTACATCCATTTTTGTGTGCGCTTAGTATTCTGATTGGATTTAGAACATCTAATTCATTCGAAATTATTAACTATCACTTTGAAAAAAATCACAAAGGTATCTGATTACTTCAGCAATGCATGATTAACTTAGCGATCAGAAAATAACACAAACACTAAACTTTCAAATAAAAAAAATATTAATGGCAACACAATTTAACAGAAAGATCATTATTTAGATATTATATAATAAAGTTTCTTATTTGACTGGACATAAACAAACATCAAAGAAACACAAACTACTCATTTTCAATCCCTTCATTTAAAATAATCCGTATAATCAAGAAAAAAAAATGAAGGTGTAAGTAATCTACAATCTCTCTATATTAAACTATCGCAGAAAAAATATAAAAAAATACTGTTGTCTAGCTTTAAGAATTATATTTATGATAGACTTTCAGGTCAATATAAATCAATATATAAAGGTCGGAGAGCAGTAACAACTGTCTTGGATAGATAAACAGATAAGCATTGAACTCATTGATTTCATATCTCAATAATAATAATCTACAAAAAATGGATAGAAAACTACATCCTCAAAGAACATTCAAATGATGACAATAATTTATTGTTGTAAATAAAATAAGCTTCAAAATAAAAATACAACTTTAACAGATAGTTAGAATTCCTCAAAAGCCTACAAAATTAACAAATATAGTAGGCAAAAGGATTCAAATTAATAAAAAATTGTTAAAAATCTATTTCTAAATAATGTGTGTAATATTTCTATCAAGATGATTTGCCATAAAACACTGCATGAAATTTATTATTTGACTGAGAAAAAAGAAGCAATATTTTTAGAAATCACAATAATAATTAAACAAGTAAGTAAAGTACAAAAGGAGTAAAAGCCTTATAAAAGAACAAAGGAAAAGTACTTCGAGACCAAAGTCAAAACAATATACAATAACAGGGAGAAAAAAAATGGAGACCTAAGATAAAATAAAGACAAAAAACATCCAAAAAATATAACAAACTATTAAATAAACTAATTATTTATTCAACAAAAACTGTAAATTTGTTTTACAAATCTTGAGCTCTTCAAAACTAATTATGAATCAAATCTATTTTTGTAATACAAACACAAATCCCAGTTATATGATCACAATCCACCCAAGGTATAAAATACTCACGATACCTTTTTTTTTTTTTTTTTCCATTTTTAAAAATATATTCGAAAACATAGTGAATATTGAAATTTAGTAAATCGATTAAAAAATCAAGCATTACTTACTATATAGATCTTTTTTTTTTTTTGAGGGATTTCCTCACTCCGGGATGAGATATTATCTCGAAATTTCGGCCCCGTGCCTCTCCCGAAAAAGGCCGGAGGCATAGGGCCGAAATATCGAGATAATATCTCATCCCAGAGTGAGGAAATCTCTCAAAAAAAGATCTATATAGTATCATGTCTCACTCCTCCTTCAGGACCAAACTATAAAAACTGAATTCAGATGGTTGGATATATTTTCTTTTAAAGTAGATATACTTAAAAGCATAGTGATTATTTGAAATGTATTCAAATATTCATTTGTGTTTTCTGTAGGTGGATGCTAGCAGATATATATTTAAGGCAGACTGTGAATGTGCAGGTGGAGCTGCTGGTACTTGCATAACACATATCAGCTGTCATCTTTTATATAAATGAAGGAGGAGGTTTGTCAAGAACCAGTGAGCCTCAGGAAAGGGGAAAGCTATCTTCATCAAAAGCTGTTTTGCAGAAATATGCAAAGGGAAAGAAAATGGAAGGTTTATTCCCAAATAAAAGAATGGAGATCACTGCTGATTGTGAGGGACCTTTATTTGAAGAACTTAAAGATAATCATATAGATTGCCCCCTCAGAGAACTTTTAAAAGAGGAGAAATATGAGACTATTAGAGTAAGTGAAGATGCATTAAAGAACCTTATAACCACAGCAATTGAAACATCAGAAGTTAATAAAGCCATGAATGCGATGTCTGTCATTATAGAAAATCAGATAAACAAGACAGTGTATTGGAGAATTTTTACATGTACTGGAAATTCATAGAAACATATGTGGAGCCGTACACCTGTTTAAGATTGATAAAAAAATTTTTAATTGCACATAAAATTAAAACAACTAGTTTCACCACTCGAGAGAGGGCTAAATACAGACTCTCTGTGATTTAGTAATTTCTAACAAAAAACAATTACTTACAATATCTGTAGAAAGAAATGAGAATTTTTTGTCACAAATTCTTCCAAAGAAGAATTTTATTTTTAAGATTTTTTTCCCTAAATATATAAACAGATGTAATAAACTTTATTGTAACTATTAAAATGCTGTGTCTTCTGAACTCTTTTTTTTAAACTTCTAAAATAATAGAATTTTATTTTATGATTCATGTTTATTATTCTCAGTATTTACAGGGTCAATCCATATGAAGTGGTCCAGCACTGGTTGCTTGACAATTTTCAAAATCAATTATTTTCTGTGTGCTGTTACCCCTATGTTTGGACAGTTCAAAACCAACAATATTAAATTTTTATGCAAAGT
>JAFIDM010012231.1:23414037-23461573 GCA_023159025.1 Thereuonema tuberculata
TGTTTTGTTTAGTTATGTGCGTTCTTTGTTTTATTTTACTGTAAAAATGTACTAACGCACGTTAAATCTCTTGTTTAATTATATGCAATACTTCGTATAATTCTATAATTTCGACAAATCCTCAGAAAGTTATTTTTTGGGGTGGGGGTTGGGAATGTCTGAGGAGGAATTTTATTAAAACATTTTAATTTTAATTTTATATTATTTAAGTAGAAGTTTTAATTAGTTAATGAAATTACAAGTTTAATATAAGTCTTATCATAAACAATTCAGGTCATTTACTATAAAATAATATTCCCTATTAGAACCCACAGAGTATTAGAGGTACAAAATAAGGAATAGAAGAACTAGGTTTGAAATCCTGTTTTGCCTAATAGAATTATTCAGTTAACATCATTGAATCCTTTCAGTTTCAAATGAGATTTCGGAATCTTGCTAAGGTATCTGTTGTGAGTCAGAATTCTGAACCCTCTCTCGATTTATCTATTAATAGACAAAGAGGGAAGGAAAAAAAATAAGGTAAATCCGTTTAGGTGACACCATACTGGTCGCGGTGTTTCGTAAAATACTTCCTGTGGAGTAGCAAAGTTAGCGCATAATTCGAGTTCTTTCTCGAAGTTCGTAGTGAGATAAGTTTCCCGTTACAAGGCCAGTATTCAGCTGTAAGAGAAACACGATTCTGTAGTCTTCCTGAAATCAGTTTAATTGGGAGATTCCCTGGCCCAAAGCCAATCGCACGAACAGAAGCACTGAGAGGCTTCTCCGTGTATTTACTTACTTATTTATTTATTTTCTGCGTAGAGGCTGCGTGCGTTGTGAGCCAGCCAATCAAAGCTTCTCGATGACACAGGTCACGATTTGAATCTAATCTCGCCATCGCCGGAATCGGAACTCAAATTTATCATCAAAATGATCGTCATTCCACATTTAGCTCCGTAGGCGTCTGCTTTCCGTGCGAGTGGGAGTTACTTCCCAACACATCAGCACGGTGGTTAGTAGAATTCTCCGGCCACCGTGCGCATCAGACGCGGCTGAAGTGTCGCTCCGGTCGCGGAAGTGAATAGCTACTACGCCGGCGAGGCTGTCAGACGACACGGGAGAATACGCGCATTGTCTTTTTGGCTGGTCTCTCACTTTTTTTGCGGCGTTAATTCTCCACTGCCAAGTGTAAACATTGCGAAATTCTTTCGGCAAATATTTTAAGTACAAACTTAAGTGCAAAACAGCCTCGTTTTAAAAATAAAAAAAAAACACACACAACAACGTAATATTATTTTGAGTTTTAAACCAGCCGGCAACAGCAGTACAATTTCATTGAGACTTAGTGTGTCGGTGTGAATCGTCGGCGTTTTAATACTAGACGTAAACCATTTTTAAGAAGCAAATAACATCCAAGTTTCTTTTTGTTCATCAACGAAAAACTTTGAAAGACTGCTTATTTTTTTAACAGAAGTGTTATTTCTTTTAACTGAACTTTAGCCATGTTAGGCATTATGTCTAATAATGCCGTTTGGACCACCTGTCCGGAGGGCGAGTGGGCTGAACGGTGGGAGAGTGTGAGTCGTAGGCGGGAATCGTCCCCGTGCTGCGACCCTCGCTTCAGTTGTACTGAAATTACCCATCATTGTAGGTTTGCTAAAGAATTGGAAGAAAGACATGAGCGGCATAGCCATTATGAACCATCCGAACATGCCATGGAGAACGAAAAGGAGCCCTTCCGAATCGACGAATCGGAACTGGTCCCTAATTTCCAGCGTGTTTCCATCAGTGGCGAAGACACATCTGGGGTGAGTACCAAATAATTTTAAGCAAACCTCTTATTTAGCCTGTTGATTTTGTGATCTTGTGATACGGAGAGAGTAAAAAACTTTTTTGTCATATTAGCAGAGCTTAAAAAACATTGCTTTATTGTTGTTTTTTTGAAGTGTTAATTACAATTTTTATTATGTTATTGTAATTAATACTTATGTATAAATAGTATTCATTGACGTAATGTGGATTATATAGTTATGTTATCGAATTAGTAATGCTTCCGTTCAGCTTTCCCAGTCTATTTCAGGTTTCTGTGTATTATTGTTCAGTGGTCATCAATGATACTGAAGCATCGTTTCTGTCTGTCTGTTCACTGTAGCGATGAATTTTAATTAGCACTGTTCATTGTTTTCGTCACTTAATAAAAAGAATGCATACGACTACAGCAATGAACCACAGAAATCTGGAATGGACTGTGAAAATACTTGTCTACATAAGGTAAATTATTTATGTATACATATAAAAGTTGGATAAAATAGATCAATAAACAAATGTGTAGGCGTACGTGGCCCTTCGGGTCGCGGGAGTTTCCTGAACAACGGGACTAAGTTGAAGAAGCCTCAAAAAAAATAAGAACCCATGTTACCATCCCTTTTTTTCTTATTTTTGAAATTATCATACACTTATTATACATATTATCATACACTGGAATAACAATCTGCAGTTTAGATACTAATCATCTATTTGAGTTTAATAGGTGATTGTGACTTTTAATATTCATGTGCCATTGATAAAAATTAAATGGTTGCTGAGTACAAAATTTAATTAATTGCCGCTCCATAATTTAATTCAAGATTGTTTACTTTTCATTTTATTATTATTGTAAAAATTCAAAATGTATTTCAAGGAAAAAATTAACAGGAAGTATGGTCACTTTTATTAATAACAAGCATTTACTTAATATTTATCCATATGCCGTTGTTTTCTGGTCCATTACTTTTGCTTAAATTCTCTGAATTAAGTTAATTAAAGGTATAGCTAAACTATTCAGTTATATTTCTGTAAATGTAGTTCAAATTAGTTCGTATATGTCTGATCTGAACTTTAATTGGCCAACATCGGCTTCTATTAGGTTAATGATATTAAGAATTCAAATAAGTGAGAATAAGTAGTTTTTGTCTATTCCAAAACAGGCTTAACTTTTCGTTGTATTGACCTTTGAACTCAATTGGAATTAAATAAATCGTATAATTAAAATTCAACAATTAAAATGCTTTTTCAAATGTAATAGTTTGCTTAAACGGTTGCACATTTAAGAATGGAAGGTTGGGGATTGAACCACCCCTGTGTTTACATAGTATCACCACCATTGCCTCACGGCCAAGGCGAATACACTCATCTGTTGAACATCCATCAATGACAGCGTCGTTCATGAGCAGAGCACGTGGAAGCCATTGCCCAAACGAACAGCAAAAACCAACTTTGTAAGACTTGGAGATTGAAGCTAATTCCTCTGATTTATGAAATTGTTTACTAATTGCAAATTAATCATAATAAAATTCCTTTTGATTTTAAATTCGTACAAATCAGAAAATTTAAGCAAAGTGACATACATTTTAGTAAACAAACACTTCGCGCCTCTATTTTGAAAGATTGGTAGTAGTTGTAATTTTATTTATTTATTTATTTATTTATTTATTTATTTTTTGCATCTGCCCATCCTTTCAGATATTTCTTAGCAAATTAGTTTTGATATTTTATGTGGATAAATGCTCTTACAGGCACGAAGATATGAATTGTCAATTTCTTCGATTATTCCCTAATTTTTAAAAACTTAATTCTATATTTGAAGGCTATCGTTTGAAAACAACACGAAAAAGTGCTTTATGAAATACTTCCATCCAAGAGCACGACTTTATTTACTGCCATCCAATAAATACTTATTGGGATTTATTTATATAAAGTCCGTTTCCACGAAATCATCTGCCCTGATATATCCGTGATTCTAAAAAAAAAAAAAAGATGGGATGGAAATGTAATAACTCGAACGTAATTTTACATTTATCTTCCTCCAAAATAAAGACTCTTTACTTGTTTATGGTAACGCAGTCTGATATACATATTTTTGAATAAATCCGCATGAAAAAATAAAAATCCATGAAATAAAGGTGTTGTATTATTTTATTACACGAAATTTGTTTGAAAGGATGACGTACAGACTTCGCAATCACTTCCGATTACCGATTTCAGCAACTGAAAGGAAATAACACGTTGTTCTGTGGGTCGTAAAAAATATTAGTAATCTTGACTCCTTAAAACAGGAAAACACGTGTAATTTTCGTGTTTTTCCAGTGTTCAAAGTTTTTGCTTTTGGTGCACTCTTTGTGTTTCGCATTTGATCAGTTTGCAACCAGCCATCTAAGGTTACGATCAACGAAGGTTATGGCAGTCTTTCAAATATGTATCGTTTTTGATCTCGATCATTTTCTCTATCTTTTCTTAGTACTTACAGCTTCTAAAAATCTCGTAATTTGGCATCCCTCCATAGCTGATGGTTACGCAGAATTTCACTATTTCCGAATCAGTCTATACAGACATTCACGCTTTAAATTACGAAATGAAGAGGATTACTATAGTTTTTAAATATTTTCAGTGCCCTTTAGTTTATTTTGTGAAAGGTAATAGACTATATATGGATGAACATTACCCATGGCTTTTAATAGGAAAAGGAGCATCTTCTGCGGACCTCTGGAAAAAGAACTAAGGAAGAGACTAGTGAAGTGCTTTGTGTGGAGTGTGGCATTGTATGGGGCAGAAACATGGACATTACGACGCAGTGAAGAGAAACGACTAGAAGCATTTGAAATGTGGATATGGAGAAGAATGGAGCATGTGAAATGGACAGACAAAATAAGAAATGAAGCTGTGCTAGAAAGAGTGGTTGAAGAAAGAATAATGCTGAAACTGATCAGGAAGAGAAAAAGAAACTGGTTGGGTCACTGGCTGAGAAGAAACTCCCTAATGAAGGATGCACTGGAAAGAATGGTGAACGGTAAAAAAGTTCGAGGCAGAAGAAGATTTCAGATGATCGACAACATTATGGTAAATGGATCTTATGTGGAGACGAAGAGGAAGGCAGAAAATAGAAAAGATTGAAGAATGCTGGGTTTGCAGTGAAGGACCTGCCCTTGGCAGAGAACTATGTATGTATGTATGTATGTATGTATGTATGTATGTATGTATTACCAGTCAACCAGAACATTACAGCAAAATAAAATATAGGTTTCAAATTGTGTGAAGATTGTTAAGAAATGGTAATTCAATCAATGATAAAACTTAAAGAGAAAATGCATTAAAATCTTTTTAAATAGTATTGAAGACATAAATTAGCTTAGTGGCCTATTTTAGTTGATAATTTATGCCTAACAAACTTAAAATCGTTGAATGCCTTGATAAGAAGTTGCTGCTTACTCTGCTGCGGCTTTTATCACTTGCGATTGACTTTGACCATAGTTCATGTAGGCCTAGTTAATCTTATTTTGGTGATGGCTTCGAAAGATAATGTACAAATTTCCGTATTTACAACAGAGCAAATGATGCCTCCTTCCCCTCAAAGTAGAATTGCTGACAATCCTCAACTTTCGTACATAAATCGTTCTTGTAAATGTGTTCGGAAATCGAAGGTATGGGTTGAACCGGAAGTTCGTAATCTTTTCTTTTCATTCATACAATCGTATCGTCTGTGACTTGGAGAACCAGTTGAAACCTGCAAATTGTCTACAGTTATTGCTGCTTATTTATAATTTCCTTATTAAACTAATTGGAATAATAGCAAGTGGTATTCCTTAAAAATTATTTTAAATGGAAGATACTAAACCCCATTTTTGACGTGATGCTTTTATTATTTACGAAAGGGCAAAAACGAAATGTAGACTCAAGAAGAAAAAAAAAAAAAAAAAAGATATGTTCCATATAAGTAATAGAAATTTAAAGCGAGTGATTGTTTTTCTTTAGAAGACGCACCACGTTCCCCAGGGGTCATCTATCGTCGGATGAGCGAACCGAGCGAACTTCCGATTCAAACCAATACGAAATTTGAGCAATAAAGTTATACGGTGTAGGAGGGAGGGGTTCCTTCAGCCACTGTCTCCTAATACATTGAATTTAAATTAACTTAAAATTCAGTGTCCAGTTTATTCAATTGCATTGTTTCTTTAATTAATAATTTTGTACTATATCTGGTTAATAATAATTCTAAAGTATTATAATTATGTATAATAATTATTAATAAATCTGATTTCGTATTTTGATTGGAGCTCCATTGAAAAATTGAAATTTGCTTACCCCGACTTCTTTCTTATCCGACATTTTTAATCCAAGTACCATTTTTATATACAATGATGGAACCCTACTTACATTTTTATGTACGTAATATCTTACAGTTGTGGCTGTGAAAGTGTTGGGCGCGAATGAGGTAGCTTTCTTTCATAAGTGATTTGTAAGTAAATGCATTTGAAAAAGATTGAAGAAATAAATAAAACTAACCAGGATTTTTTATTATCTTAATGGGGAAATAATTTTAAAACTGCAGTTACCTCCGTTTTATAATAATAATATTTAGTTTTTTTGTATCTTTTTAAGTCTAAATTTGCATAATTTTGTTTTATTATTTTATAATGTATATAAAATGATTTAAGTTGTTAAATAATATATTTTTTTTAATTCCTTCGGGATTTCCCATTTAATAATTCGCGAATCCTTACGATTTATGTAAGATGTCCATGCCTTCGCTGGAAAAATGCCTTCTGTAATGGCGGTGTTTTCTTTCATTTTCTTTTTTTTTCTTCATCCGAACTCAAAAGAGTTCGCAAATCGTAAAATATTAGGAACCACTGTTTCAGAGGAACTGTTACTTGTTACAATAGGGTCGTGCATTTCAATTACACCCAGTAATCTATGATACGAAACTTGCTTCGTTTAGTCGGCGCTTTTCGGCATGACGCACTCGACAGCTGAGACAAGAGTCGAGCGTTCGCCGCCATTTCCGTTTGGATTCATTCAGTCTGTTGACATAGTGCGCACTGCGTCTCTTTGCGTTCTGGCATTTTTCAAAGCTTTCAAGCGTTAATTCATTTAACTTTTTTATCGTTTTGCAGGGCTATTGCGCACTTAACAAATGATAGTGTAACAGGCGCGGATTTAAGAGGGGGGGGGGGGCATAAAAAGTAAAAAGAATGTTGCTTAAATGTTTCTTTTTCTTCAGAGCACTTACGAAAAGCAGTAATGCATTAGTCTTGACTAAATCTCACTGAATTGGGTCAACTTACACTTTGAAAATTAATCAATTTTTCCGATAGACGAAATAAATTGCAGGAAGAAAAACATAGATTTGAATTTCTAACAAAGCAACTCCATTCGAAATCCATTTCAACGAATTTAAAATTCATTTAATAAGAAGAAAAACAAATTTTAAAATTTTGATCTTATAACAATAACAAATCTTCCAAAAAAAAAAGTAGGCCTAATTAAGTCTTATTTTTAGATATTCTTAAATGAAATAATTTGTGATCTCGTGTTTCATGATTTAAAATAAAAATAAAAATGATTACAGGAAATAAACTCTTTAAGCTTTATCACAGAAATGGTATCGATTACATTAACTAAAATAACGGATAAACATTGCTTTCCTTATGTATCTTTTTTTTTTTCTCCCTCATTAAGATAGTTTTTAAATAGCTAAAAATATATACCATTATTGTTATTATTTTATTTTTTTTCGTTTGTGAGAGTTGCTGAATTAAATGATATTTCATTTCTAAGTGTTATTTAAAAGAAATTATTTAGTATTGTTACTTTTCCTTCCTTCCTTTGTCGAATTTGGCCAACTACGGACCACGGAACTAGCCTAACCTGACAAAGTCAGGGCGAAGCTAGTGAAAGTCAAGAAGGGGGACCAGATTTACATCCCGTCCAGGATAACCCTGAGATAGTAAGTCCCAGGGAGAAACGGACGAAACACAGAAGAAGAAAGATGAAAATCCATGCTCTCGACCGGGATTTGAACCCTGGTACCGGCACAAAGGCCGCACGGCAGACCGACGCCTGAGACCGCACGACCACGCCGGCACGGCATTGTTACTTTTATTATTTTTAAAAAATTTTTATCACATCTTCCTGGTAAGGGAAATGAGTACAAATTAATGATGGATCGATAATTATAGTACAACGGGTATCTTTAGCCTTGCCATCACAAAACCTTGAGGGTTGTTTTTTATTATTATTATTATTTGGTAGTAGATAAAAATCGCAGGTCTTTTTTTTTTTTTTTTTTGGATGATAGATACGAAAATTAATGTGCTCGAAATTGGTTCAATTGCTCGGCCTAGTGTCTGGTACATCACTAACTTAAATAACAGGATTCCAGAAATTTCGTGTATTGAAGGTTCATCCAGTACATCGGGAACCCTCCATCAAAATAATTTTTAGAAATAACTGAATAAAACTGAATAAATAAATAAATTGAATACATGTTAAACAAAATGTGCTGTGCTAAGAAATACTTATATGATCTGACGTCAGAGAAATAAATTGCTCGAACCTTTTGCTCATAAAAGAACCTTACGTTATTTCCGCAACAACTTTCCGATATAATCATGTGGCCTTATTGTGTCTTCCTCGTAATAAATCTCCAATGGAAAAATAATCAATGAATTTTACTATCGAATAATAATATTAATAATAACAATATAATAAGCCGTTAAAGATTTATTATTATAATTTCATAAGGTAGTTCAACAATAGCCATCGCAATGAAAGCTTTTCTTAATGTTAAAAAAAAAGTCGTTGTTTTTGATTGAATATCCGCTATAAGCAGAGGACACTTATTTTATCACTGTTTCCGGATGCAATCAAAAAATAGGTCTTTTATTGACACTTCCTTGTTTGGTAGACTGCTCTACTTTTTTCTTAGACCAATCTTCCATATATGGTCATTCATATTATTGGTTTTGCCACGCGACGTAACAAAAATGAATGATGACGTCATGAACTCTTCGATCACATCTTATAATATACCAATTTTAAGTGATACTAAGAACCACAATACGAAAAACTCCTTAAACTATTATTAATAAGCATGACCATTAGTTGACTTCAAAATTTAGCTATTAACAAAATATCGTACTTAAAGTTTCCTACGGGTAATCTTCAGTGAAATCAAGCCACCACTGGAAGTCTAGGGGTATTATTCCGTTATTTTTGTCATGTTTCCAAAAGTATCGCGGAACTGCTGAGTTTCTTAGGTTTTTGCATCAAGATTCCTGTTGATGCTGATTTGTTTGTTTATGCAATGGCTTTTCTATTAGGACCCAATATCGCTATTTTCTTCGAAACGACATTTCCTCAAAGAGAGAAAAATTTTCTGCAGAAGGAACCTTTGGATTCTATCGTGGCCTTCATATTGAACATGAAAATCCGTCGGAATGTAAGGTTCGGAAGAAAATATTCGTATTCGGCTGCAGTGCGTTAGTCTCGTCTGTCTTAAAATATTCTTCTTAGTTAAGGCAATAACTTTAACGAACAGGAATTCCTAAATCTTAAACTGCTAGGTGGAATGATGTATGAGTTTTCCTTTCTTAGAATCTGTTCGAGCTAAGCAGCTTTTACTGTGAGATCAGGTAGGAGAAAGGTGTCAGCACTCGATTAGCCCGGGGAATACCATAATGAAACTCGGCGAGATACATGGAAATTCGTAAATGTCAACAAAGCGTTCTCGATAAATGCTCACGTTAGTGGAAGACAGAAAACGAAGATAGATCTTCTTTGGGTTAGGAGAACAAAGTGGATAAAGTAAAAAAAACAAACACTTCATCAACGGAAGTTGCAGAATGAAGACAGAATCATTCCACTTAGAATTCGCTGAAGAAAACATGCTTCAATATTAACCATTAGTTCACAGAAATCTGAGGCAACTGTAATACCATTATTCGTAGATCTTTTCCACAACCTCCTCCTTTTACAGACACTTAAGTAGAAGATAAAAAATGATATTGATGGAATCCGCATTTGGTGTTTTCAGAAAGGCTTAATTTTGACTGTCGTCAGCATCTATCCCGTTTTCTACCAGGAAGTTAAAAAAAAAAAACAAACAGAAAATTGATCAATGGAAAGTTCCCTTAATGGATGCGTACTTTTTGAGTTTAATGGGAACTACATAGCGAAAATAAAAGGATAATTTTCCTGTATTTATGGGACTTTGGTCTAAGCACCATGATAACGATATCATGGAACTAAAAGTCTCTTTCAAAAAAATTCAAGCTATTGCTTGGAAAGTGGCCAAGGAAGTACTTAGTCCTTTGTTGATTGATTTCCGTGGTCCATTTTAAGATAAGGTCGGCGTAACTTTTAGCATTTTTGCTAAACGAGTAGCAAAAGCTCTCTTTCATTAGCGTCAAGTGCAACAGTTGTTAAGAATGGAAGAGTTATCTATTTCTCTAAAGTGATTTATTTGCTGTCATGAAATCTAAGGTAGGTTCATTTAAAGTCGGTCAACAAACCATACTTAAATTCATCTGACTGTATATCTCTCGATTTAAATTCAGTATTAATCGTATATCTATATTTATGAAAATTTAATTACTGTTTATTTCTAGACAGTGAGCACGGTCTGCCCTTTGTTTCTCATTTCACCCCTGCTGTGCGAACTATTTGAGACACGTGGACCTGGTTGTGGTTCTTCTATTCATATTTCAGCTGCAATGAAATGAATGGCCTGAACTGCATAATTTATTATCTTCATGGACGTAGTCCCACCTGCATTTGCACAAAGACAACCCTTCAACAAACGGAAAGTTAGGTCAGTTTGCAGAGTTATTTAGAACTTTCTAAACCTTCCACAGTTGATGCAAGAATAGTTCACTTACTTAGCTGAAGTTAGCAACAGTTTTCAGTTCGGAATACAAAGTAAAGTCAGATTACCTACTGTCTTTGTTGAATTGTGAGGTTACCTGCAATGAATTTCAAAGTCATTTAACGTAAGGTGGGTTACATACTTGTCAGTCACCAAGACAAAACGGACATGTCAAGACACGAAGAAGGCATCTGAAGAACAAGTAATTTAAAGCAAGCATTTATTGAATTCGAAAATTTTATTAGAGTAACAATAAAAATCGAATAAACAAAGTTTTTTTATTTATTAAATTTTAAATTCATTGCTGATTTGTATAGATTGTTGTTTAGCTATATTTTTATATTTCTGTATTTGAAGCGCTATTTTATTAAAAATTCACTTTTAATTGAGCTGAAACTGTTCTGCGTTGATGGACTAACACAGCCAATTACGTTATTTTGATCCAAAAGCAGTTTTGAATTCTTTAAGATTCATAGGAATTAATTGATATTTAACTTCGAATTATATCACTTTATGCTCAAAGAAAAAATGTAGTATATCGTCTTTATCTCAGCTCCATTGATCCCAAGAAAAATTTTCGGCAATTATATCATGAAATAGATTGTTAAAATTGTATGTCATGAAAGTAACATTAAAGAAACGGAAGCTCTTATTAAAACTGGTTACAGGATAACAATATTGATTACTAAATAGTTAATTATTATAGTTGAGCTCCTCTTTTAAATGCATCAACTCTAAGCTAGGCGAACACGATTCATTCCGGTCGTGCGTTTTGAACGGACAAATGTGGCGGAAACGTGTGTGTTTGATGAGACTGCCAGGGTAGAACACGACAGGACATTCAACGCATGTTTTTCGGAAATCCAACCAATAAAAGCACACAACTGAAATACGTCACTGATGATATCATTCGTAGTTTGCTCCCCTGAATATCTCAATTCCACTGCATTGAAAACCATCAAAAAGCTATTATTGTATTAAGAAATATCAACATTCGACAGGAAACAATCTTTATCACTGAAATACAGTAATTTTATGCATCAAAATACTCGGGAAAACATTTTGAAGAAAGAATTTCGAACGATATTGAATTATTTTCTGCCTGTTGCTCATCTGTGAATCAAACAGCGAAAGTAATTTTAAAGTTTTGAATTTGATAATTATTGAAGCCTTTAATACGACAAAATTCACATTTAGAAATTAACAGAAATTTAGCAAATCCATCCTGAAATATTTTATTTCTGAATTTCTTAGATTTTTTGGGATTAATTCTTCAATTCTTTAACGAGCGAGCGATCGGCTAGCCCAGAATTCCGTGCGAACATAGCCGATGCTGGGAAATTATGAAAAAAAACTCTAGTTTTTAAAAACTCTGATAAATTCTGACGCATAAAATTAATGCATTTAAGTATAAACTTTATTTATTTTTGAAAGATAATCTCAATACTGTGATGATAATTTTATAATTGCTCTCCGTCCAGCTGAAGTAGAGACGATTCGAAGCGGAGCCATTTCTACGAATGGGCGTGTCAAGACTGACGTGTTCCGAAGCTTCACTGTAATTGGTTATTTTTAGCCTGACCAAATTTTTTGCTTGAGCAAAATAGAACTGTCGACCAACTTGTAGGCTAAGCAACGGTCCGTCGAAAACCTCATGACAAGGTCTCATGCGACGTGTTGCCCGTCGCAAACGACTTTTGCTTTATCGTTTTCGTCCTAATTAAGATTCATTCTAGTTCGAACAGGAAAATACAGATAAACAAATAAACTTAAATAAATAAGTAAATAGTGCCGTGCCGGCTTGGCCGAGCGGTCTAGACGGCGGTCTGCCGTGTGTGGCCAGTGTGCCGGTACCTGGGCTCGAATCCCTGGTTGTTAAATATTTCTTTCTTTTTTCTTTCTTTTTTTTTCTAAGACTTCTTTTTAATTAAGCCTAAAAAATTTCCCCTCATTAAAAAAAAAAAAAAAAAAAAAAAAAAGAATTAAAATCGTAACCATTTAAAAACTAAATTAACCTCAAAAATTGGAGCCGACTAATTCGACACTTAAAAGCAACACCCCGTCAAAAGGATAAAAAACTAAAAACATTTAAAATTCCCATCATGACGTACGTTTCAAACCTCTGTGGGTAGGTTTCTTCCCAAATAAACCTTTTCGAACTCGTCAAACTTTTTATTCATTTGAATAAATGACTCACACACTCATGCTTAGACTTTTAGGGGGGCAAAAAAAATGGAGCAGGTATTTCAAACCATAAACCTGCACCTTAAATTCCAAGATTTACGAAGGATCTTACGAAACGTATTCTGAGTACCGGTAATTAGAAAAAAAGATTTCTTGGATCAAGTGTTGTGAGCAGTCGACAAATGGACAGAAAAACATTCTGGAATGTACATAATTGTAAATAAAGTTCTGCTGCTACATTTCTGTGTAATTACATGTCTTACTGAAGTACAACGGTGATTTTTTTTCGGTCTAACTGGCGCCACACAATTAGGGATAATAATAATAATAATAATAATAATAATAAAAAAAAAAATCACGTTTTGCATAGTCACAAATTAAGTTTATACACATTAATACTTTAAAAAATATATATATATATATATATATATATATATAAATAACGTTTTTTTTTTTACTATTCCTTATTTCCTTTTTCTTTCTCAGCTGTCCCGTTATTAAGGGAAAATGTCAAGTTGATAAAGTTATGAGTATTGATAATTAGAGAATTACGAAACTAAATCCCATATGGAAAAGTCTATGAGAAATGTTAGGCTCAAATATTTGAGTAATGCTATGTACGACCCACGATATGTCTTTCGTTTTTCGTAATGCTGTGGTCCTGTCATTTAATTCATTTTAATCTTGTAAATACTAAAAAAATTAATAAAAATGAAACGGCGTCTAGAGAAACGAAGATTTGTAATATTTTTTTTTTTTTTTTTAGTCTAATAATAAAAATAGTTTAAAATTGTTGTTTAAGCGATTTCGTATCATTTCGTCGTGTTATTGTCTATAACTGTCATTACGGCTCTTCAAAAACTTTACTACATTTGTTTTACTTTTGTTTCTCTGTGTCTTGAACTTGTAATTCAATTTATTCAATAAATAATAATTCAAAACTAAAGAAACCACTTCATATATATGAATCAATCTTTCTACCTTTCTTCTTCTGTTATTCAACATTTCGATGGTACCTGTGGGACGATCATCCTCGGGTATGACTTTTTGCAAATTAAGAAAATACGGGAAGGTTATTGATTGAAATGGACATGTTGGAGCCTATAGAAATAACAACAGAAGTCTATCCGAATGGGATGAACACTGTATAGACAACAATCCTGAGCCAATAGTAAAAATTTTATGTAAGATAAAGATCTAAAGAGCAAAGTTTATTATGGAATCACTAATAATAAATAGTTTCAAATGTATTAAGAAGGACAAAGGAATTAAATGAGTATTCGATGTGCTTATTTAAGCAAGATTTAAAAAATGTAGAAAGATGTTTATAATTGTATGTATTGTTATAAAATAAATTATTTGCAAACAACTTAAATGTGATATACACTGTTTGGCCACTTTATTAGGTACACCCCTGCTGTGCGCATGAATGTCTGAACTCTTCAAGCCTGTGGGGGCAGTGTCATGGTGTGGGGGATGTTTTCCTAGCACACGTTGGGTCCATTGATATCTCTGGTTGCACGTCAGGATGCTAGAGCGTACCTAAACATCGTAGCTGACCAAATGCAACCGTACATGTTAACAGTTTATCCTCAGGCAGATGGCTACTTCCAGCAGGATAATGCGCCGGTGCACAAAGCCCGCATCACTATGGGATGGTTTGAGGAACATGACGATGACTTTTCCTTGCTGCAGTGGCCCGCTCAGTCCCCGGATCTCAGCCCTATTGAAAATGTGTTTGATGAGCTGGAATGGGCTGTTCGCTCCAGGCCTACCTCCATCAAATCTTCAGGAACTGCGTGACACACTCATGTCTGCATGGTATACAATACCTCAACAACGTTTTCAGCATCTTGTGGAATCCATGCCTCGACGAATCCAGGCTGTTTTGAGGGCTAAAGGAGGCCCAACACTAATAAAGTGTATACAAAATTGGAAAATGTATTATTTACAAACAGATTGAATGTGATTTATATCAAATTGAAGATATTGTTATTTAAAAATATTGTTAATTCAATGTTAACGATTTGTAAAAAGCCATACCCGAGTAAAATCGTCCTTAGTTACCATCGAAATATTGAATAATAGAAGAAGAAGAAAGAAAGATTGAAAGAAATTGAATTACAATTTAACTTGATTATTGCCCCAAATGTTAATTTTACATATTTGTCGACTAACTTGGTAGTCTGCAGTTTCAGTGTCCGACAAATTTCTTTAAATCTAAAATTTATTTCCTATCTCGCGGCATTAGCATCTGCAACATTAGTATTTGCTTCAGCCGATCCTGACTTAATGCTCATTTCTCTTGAAAATCAGCCTAAAATCCCATTTGCGTGGTTTTATTATAAACTTCGCTTTTTTTTTTTATACTCTCATAGTGCATGATAGATAAATAAATATCTTCTTAATATGCATAAGAGACAAGATAGGGTTAGAACGAACTTTAATGTCGAAATACTCATGTCTTGTGATCGAGATAACTGAAAAACTATTTATCTAGATAGCTAAACTCTTTAAGATTTAGGTTCTTAAAAATAATATCCCTATTGATTTTGATGCAAATCGAACAAAAGGGTAAGGACCTGAGGCTTCAAAATTCAATCAAAACAACTTTGGAATTCAATTTCAATAACCATATATCTCTCCAACTTAAAATTCGCTTCCTTGTAAAATTGTTTTCATTCCTCTCTTTTGTTGTTGTTTAATGTTTTAACTGTTACTTCCTTTCTTCTCAGTTTTCGATAGCCTCAAACGACGTTTTTTTTTTTCCTTGGTTAATTTTTTAGTTATATTTTTGGCCACCGAGCTATAGTTTTCCTTTTTGATCAACTTTGTTGGGATCTTACCGTATAGTTAATCGAAAGTTGGCACACCAATTATATTTCGTTTTCTTCCTCTTATTGACAAATTTGTCAGTAAGTGTTTCTTTGCAATCAAGTGTCGTTTCAAACTATATTAGAACCAAAGTCTGTTTGATATATTGTGCAATTGCTTGTTGATGTGAGTTCGCTAAAAATAGAGTGGTCGACACTTGAAATGTGACGAAAACCTAATACTTCATAAGATGAAGCATATCTTTTAGAGGAAGATTTGGACACGTAGCCAGAAGTGGAGTAGCATGTCAACACCTCGAGTTCCGTGAAAAATTGCCTGACAGTGATGAAAAAAAAATTCGCAGAATTTTAATCCGAATTCTTCTACTGGAGATGTCCTTCGAGTTTCGCAAAGCAAAGATTTCAATCAATCATTTGCAATTTAGAAAATTTAGAAAGTATAGAATATAAGAATAAAATTAATTTATATTACTAAAAAAGGAATATAATAAGATAAAAAGAGAAAGGTCTTAGAATATTTTTGTTTTTCTAAATTTTAATTTCTACTTTCGCCACTTATGCCGCTGATGACGTGAGGATAAATTGATCGTGTCTTCTCAGAAACAGTGATATGATTTTTGTATTGGCATTTTTCAAATTTCACATCACTGACCGGCTGTCTTATATATAGCCCGTGATACTACTTAGTGAATGATATACTTTAAAATCAAGAGAGAAAGTGGCGGTATAATGAAGTAAGTATTTTATTATGGATGCAGTGAAAAATGAGACATCAAACAGGAAATACCTTATTAGGATGCATTGTGACAATGCATTATCTAAAAGGCGAAGTTACAAAGGAAAGGAAGAATAATATTGTGAATGTGTTTTTGAGAAGATATGATTTCGTTACCCAGAACCATCAAGCTGTATATACTGTATGAATCGTGACTAGCGAGCAGCAGTATATTCCATTGAAAATAGTCTTGTCACTCTACAATCCAGAGCTGGACAAAGTAAACCAGTCGTCAGATGTCTTAACAATTGAGTGTTGATCTAAGTACTGTTACCTATTAAAGTGGCAAAATGAAAAGTTCCTTGAGGTCCTTGATATTCGATGTTTCTGAAAGCGATATTCCAAGACAAATTTCGTGATAAAATTGATTTGTTAATAAAAAAAAATGCTAATTGAAAAGGATTGATTGTGCAAACAGTGTTACCTCCTTTAATGGACACCCTGAATAGCGGACACCTCTAATTAGCGGACATTATTCAGCGGGTCCCAGTCCCTTAAAATAGGACATTCCATGTTATCTATTCCGAATAGCGGACAGTTATTTTAACTGTAAAAAAAAAAAAAAAAAAATTCGATTAACATTTCGACAAATACATAATGGTTGTACGTATTTACATCGGTGTCCCTTACATTGATATATTGTATCGGTGTCCCATGATTCAATGCACGAATCTAAGGACCTTTTTTTCACTGCAGTTGCTTTGTAAATATCAATTCCTCGTAAAGCAATCCTGAAACGTGTTGATTAAATTTAGTGCGAATTAAAATGGCGTCAAAAAGGAAGAGATTGGCACTGAAAGAAAAAAATTGATGTTCTTGAAGTTGCTGAAAAAGAAAAGCTGAGTGTGCGTTGTCTTGATTAACGTTTTGAAGTTGAAAAACTCAGATAAGTGAACTTTTGAAGGACAAAGATGAGATTAGAAAAATGTGGATGGTGAATTCAAACGAAAATTCGAAGAATTTGAAGTTTCGTAAAACTGAAACAAGAAAAATCGACGAAGTGGTCTAAAATGGTTCGACTCTGCTCGTGCAAAGAACATTCCTATAAGCGGTGGTTTGCTTCAAGAAAAAGCCAGAGAATTCGGTTAAACTTTAGGATTGAATACGTTTAAGGCATCAAATGGATGGTTAGAAATTAATTTTCTATATACTGTAATTAACTTTGTCATTATTTTAAGTAAGACAAACGGATTAGCATTCATTTAAAAAGGAATATAGTAAATAATTTGCAATTGTTCATGTTCTCTCATATCGCAATGATAATTGTAGAAATTTAATTAAGGTTGTATGTAATTTTTCATTAAATGACATGCATGTAAGCTAAAAAATGAAAAAAAGATAGTCCTCCCAATAACGGACGAAACTTCCGGTCCCGTGACCGTCCGTTATCGGAGGTAACACTGTATTTATTACGTTTATAAAAGGCTGAAGGAATTTTTTTGTGGAAACTATTATTGATGCTAATTAATATCTAATTAAGAGAACTTTGATTTCCACTTAAAATGAGATTTTTATCAAAACAAAACATTAGATAGTTATTCGTACTATTGAAAGCAGAGTGAAGATGCTCTAATTACTCAGTGTAAACTCTTTCATTAAGCAAATAAAAAAATGAATAAATATTAAACCATCAAAACTTAGTGTTCAAATATGTTTTTTTATCCAAAAATCAACTTTTAAGTATACGGTATTATTTATTTATGAAGACATCAGATTGTTATCGGCCCCTTTAGGAGCTTGATAAGAAATTGAAAAATGATGGCTACAATGATGGCAAAACTTTCCAGTATCTTGTATTTAGGATTTTAGTGGATATTTCGTATGGTATATTGAGGGATCATCATAAGTAGTTTATTTCGATTAATTTTTGAGCTAAAAAAAAAACCAAAACTAATTTGATTAAACTCTATTTCCTGCAATATTTATGTGGTGGTTTTTCATTTTATTCAAGTCAAAGGGAAGAGATAAGATCGGGGTGGGGGGGACGCTAGAATAAAAAGAAATACTTATACTTTAATGCCAGAACTGCTATCATTTACAGGGGTTCAATTTTTAGGCAACGAGAAAGAGCTATCACACTTGAAGAATATATCCGGATGGGCAAAAGTCACTGCGAAAATTATATTAATAATCACGAATTTATAATTAAGTCAACAATTTCACAAGTTTTGAACCGATTTAATAGAAAACCGTGGATTGGGAATAGAAATTTGATCAGGTAAATGTCGATAAGTGGACTATTAAAAAGACCTCTTCATGAAATTACTATGTAGGCATGAGCGGCACATTCGGGTTCTGCCCGGTGGTCTAGAGACCGAATCCGACTCTTATTCAGACAGGTTCGGCGGTAATATCAGAATTCATCCCTTACAGAATTCAACAATTTTCGAAATTAGTTCTGCTTTTACTTATTCTGATGTACGATACTAAATTATGCAAAATTGATTTTCCTGTTTTTGTAATGAACAATATAGTTAGTTAGTGGAGAATTTATCAAATAACATTGAGAGAAGATGCAGTTTTACAATCATACACGAAAAAGAATTTATATTTGAAATTGCGAACATGCATCATCAATTTTGATCTAAAGCTGATGATTTTAAGTTTGCATTTATGCAAAAGAAGTAGGAAGTTTCAACATCAATCACAAGACGGAGGCACATTCCACATGATCGTATGAGCATTAGCTGTTCAACTTTATAAACAAAGTTAAAGCAAACTTACTAATTGCATTCAGTATTGAAATAATCAATATAATGCTCCTTCTTTTTATGGCAATAGGCTTCTTGAAGGTTTTATATGTAATAATAATAACAATAATATTTCTGGGATTTTTCTTGTGGGGACGGACAAACACACAAACCTTCGACAATTCATACTATTTAGCGTGTGAAACACAGCTAAAATTGAAATTATTTAATATGAACAGAAATTCCATTCATCTTAGATTTCTTTGAGTTTTGAATAACTATAATACTGGCAATGACATTTGATTTCTTGAATTAGATATATAGCTGTTAATAGTAGTCTTTAAAATTAATTGTTATGATCTGACAGGAAGAAATTATAAATTGGGGATCGTTGTTAACCCCTAACCAATAGTCTGCAGAACTTATTTTCAAAATAAATTTAACATACATATTTCAACTGTATTTAACTAATTATAAAGATGAATTTCGGAAAGATATAAGGATATGATTTCTTTTAAAGATTTATAGCTTTACTTTCCAATTAGTCATTATAGATGACAAAAATTGGCAAGTGCTAATACTATGACCTTGATGACAGAAATATTACTCGAGAAATAATAGAAGTAGCATCGAAAAGCCCGACAAGCAGACGATTACCTTTCATTGAATCTGAAATTAGTATTTTTCTTGAACATTCCATCTAGGGCGACCTGAAATATTGTTTTCTATATATTCGATAGATTGAATATGCAGTTAAAATTCTACAATATTTAGTAAATTTACACATTTTTTTTTTTATTTTAATTTTTTCGGAAATCGTCGAAAATGTGGAGCTTATTTTTTCTTCAGTTCCCAGTTGTATTTTGGCTGCCGTAAAACGTAAATAAAGCTATTTATATCTACATAGGCTACATATTAAAGTACAGTGCGACTTCTATTACGCAAACTGAACGACAAGACGGTGCCGGGTCGATTGATGGAAACAGAAGCGCATGGCAGATCTTGGAAACAAGATGAAATAGTGTGATTAAATTGAAAAAGGACTTAAGACCCGATCATCGAAAAGCGGGAGGATACCTGTAGACTTTAAATGCAGTATTTTGTTTTGGAAATAGATGCTTATTTTATTTCGATTTAGTCACATTCATTTTGGTGAACTGATTCAGACAAATTTTCGGAAAAAAATTGCCTTCTTCATTTTGTAAAGAATTCTATGATGACAAAACAAAAAAAGACAAAGCTGTAGGTCGTCTGAAGTATTTAAATTTGAGTTAAGCTTTCATAACTTGTCTGTGTTGTCATTCTTGGGCATTCCCTTAAAAAAAACTTAAGTAATTTGGCAGACGCTGGCGTTCACTGAACTCCAATGTTGTTTTCTTCAGCACTCCACTGATAAAAAAAAAAAGAGCTTTCTTCGTATTGCGTTTAAACAAATATACAATATAATTTATTCGATTCTGCATTTAAAGCATATGAATTAAATGCATATTAACTGCATTCAGTATCTTTACGTTCTAAAGGGCTATTCCTCAGTCCACGTACAATCCGTTTGATGAATTTAATTTTAGTACAATTAATAGGCAAAAATAGTTAATCAGAAAACAATAAAATGTTGTTTCGTTTTTTTATTTTAAGTGCGAATAAATATATATTAGAGAAGATTTTATATATAATATATATAGTTTATATAATTCTTAATTTTGATGTAAAATGTAATTCTAACGCAGCATGTTAGAGAAAGTTATTCATAGTCTTGGAGATGTGATTGTGAATAAAAATTAGTACGAGTATATTACGTTGCATAAATGAATATATGATTATAAAAACCATAGGCGCAACCATTATTTCAGTAAGGGAGGGAGAACTAATATAAACTCCAATTTAATAATATAAGTATTAGTTCCAATAAAAAAAAACAAAAAATAAACAAACAAAATACAGAATCAGACACCAAATCGAAATCGACCCAGGAGATTTTTGTATTTTAGGATACTTATATTAATTATCAGACCTATACTACAGATGTGCATTTCTTTTAAGCGCATCTAATAGGACTGAGAAACATTAAAAAAAAAAAAAGATCTTAGCAACCCCCGTGGCTGTATCCATGTATGTAATCTAAAAGGCTTTTAGAGTATTAATAGGATTTTATTGCAAATCGCTTAGCAAAACAACAGTCCTGTAACTGCAGTTTAAATGATAATGTCAATATTTAGAGTAATTTAATAGAATTAGAATTTTCGGTCATTAAAAAGTATAGAAAACTGTACATGGAACAATGAAGTATGTATTACTTACATTAAATATTTTAAGCATAGAGTTGGATTCGAACGGAGAAATCTTACTACATCATTCATTCATTGATGAGCGTGAGGTATGTTCTGTGTATGTACGATATGTCTTTGAAAAAAAACATAATAATTAATGAAAAAAGCAGGAAACGATTACTTTTATTATTATTATTATTCAGTAAACCCAAAGTATTTTTAAAATTATTACACAATTCACCACATTTATTAAGTAAATAAAGTATAATTAAAATAAGACAATTTGTAGTTAAACAAAGACATTTTTTTCTTTTCTTCTTCTTTTTTTTTCTTTCTTCTCTATGAGCTTTGACTGGCCATCTGTGAATAAATATTAAATTTGAGAAAGTGTCACAATAGCAGACAATAGGAAAAAAAAAACTCCCATAAGTCTAACAGCACTTTTTGTATAATAATAATAATAATAATAACGCATAGTTCGGAAATTTATGGACACAAGCATACATCCCTAACTATTCTTCCAAACCCTTTTTTTTTTTATATACTTGGCAATATGTGTTTTGGTCCTGACCCGCCATATTGTCTTAGCTGGGGAAACCCATGGTTTGAAACGTTTTTTCGATAAAATAATAATAATAATTATGATGGTTGTGCACAGGACTGCCCTCAAGGCCAAGCAAGCTGCACCTTTCCTCTAGAAATTATGAAATTTATTCTTTCATAATATTTTTCTGTAAAAATAAAATTCGTTTTGCCTCAAAGCCATTTGTTGAATGCATTAGAATAAATATTAAATTTCAGAGAATATACTTTTTTAACAATTCAATTGTAAAAACTATGGAAAATGATCTGTTGTATAAAAATATTTTTCTTTTTATAATATTTTTAATTGGACAAGTGATCCCTCACAAACAAAAATAAAGAAAATAAAAACAACAATAAATTATGGAAAACAAATCCTTGGGCAGCTTAATTCTCACCACAAAAGGCCATCAAAGGAAATAATAATAATAAAACAGAAAAAGGGTAAAAGGAACTGAAAGAAATAAAATGACATAAGGAAGACTTTTTGAGTCAAGCTGAGACCCTGGGACAGCTGTAACGAGGTCATAATGAAGAGTCTCTAATAAACTCGAAACAGCTGTCCTCTCAACTTGAATCAAAAGGCTTATAATTTTTTATATATATACTTCATTTGATTAATTAATTAGTTAATAATTAATTAATTGATAAATTAAATAAGGGCCAGTGCTTAACAACAAATGCATGAAGGTTTTAGGAGTTATTTTTTTAATCTTGTTTATCATATTTCACCTGTTCTACTACAGATTGGTAATAATAACCAACTGGCAACATTTTGGTCATTAGATAAATGTTGCAAAATTGCCTGACATAATCGAATGCATAAAGCAACCTTAGTAGGTTCATTTAATTCTAAAGCCAGAAGATGTCAGTGGAGTTTCATACTTCTGTAAAAATTTAATTTCCAGTTACCACTGTTATGAACCCCATATTTTAATTTTTTAAATGAAAAGATTATCACAAAAGAATTTGATTAAAAATGAATTTTCTTTTTTCTCTATATGATTTATTTTAGAGTATTCTAAGAATTGTAATTTTTTTTTTTTTTTGAGTACCCAGTATAAATATTGTGTTAATGAAGATACAGTTTAAATTTGAAGAGGAACGAAAACTATAATCACCCATATTTTTGAAAGTGGATTGTTTTGTTTGTTTAGTTTGCTCTTGCAGAGTTTGATTCCATTTGAAAACAGGAGGTATTTGAGTTGCAAATATTTAAACTGCTATCTTAATATATTAATTTTTTAATTCATTCTTGTAGATATTAGTTTTGGTATATTACTTTCCAAATAAAAGCCATAGGTGTACTTTAGAATCAGTATTTAAAAAAAAAGAAAAGAAAAAAGACAAAATTAAAAGCAGTTTATTCATAACTTGAAGACCTCCTGTATACTACTCTTTTATTTCCCATTTTTCTTTTTTTCTTTTTTAAATTTATTTTTATTTTTTATTTTTCTTGCACTGCTGTAGAGTACATTATTTATGCCTAGTGTTTTAGTTTTAACAGTAGTTGCTAATTTCATGTTAATAATTTGCTTTTTTTACATAATAATCTCTACCATTAATCTTGTTTCATTTCCCTGTCACTGTCCTAAAGGATAAAGAAAAAGCTTTGATGGTAAGTCACAACAATTTCACTGTCCCATTTTATTTTAACCCCAGTTTCTTTGTTTGTTTTTCTCGAAATGAATGTTGTTATTTGCATGTGAACAAGTCCGTTGCTTTGTAGTCAATCCAACATTTTTAATTGTATAGCAGTGATGAGCTGTGCAAGAAGTGAAAAACGCTAGAGAATGCTATTTGTCATTCAAAAACATAGAAGCTTTTAGAATTAACATCTAATGTTTCAGCAGAAGACAAACAGACAGCCTTTGAAAAACAAAAGCAACTTATCAAATTTAATGGAACTAGATTTTAAGACTGAAGAAAGTAAATGATCTTTTTGAAAGGATTTAACATGAGGCTGAAAATTTACTTAGCATGAGATAATTTGCACCTGGCAAATGGATTTCTGGAGCCCCTTATGTATATAAAATAAATACATCCATTAATTTTTGAAAAACATCTTTAACATTATCCATATTTAATCCGATATTTAAAGATGTTAGAAGACAAACGTTAGTTAATATTGAAAACCGTACAATAGAATCCGAATTAGCGTGCGCATAAGTAATTCTTCTATTCTTACTTTCATGGCTTCCCAGATCCAGCTCCTGCAGTATGAAAATGATGGCAAATTAGTGATTTATGATACTTCATCCTTATTCAGAAATGCAATGAAATGTAATTTCAATAAAATGTAAACAATGTCTTTGCTTGTAGCCTTAAAATATGATAATTGTAGGTTTATTTCTTAAAAAGGCTTCTTTTCTTCTTTTTCTCCAAAATTTCAGTGAATCTTAAATTGAAAATGCTTACTTTCATTGACAGTCTTAACTTATTTCAAGAAAGAATCTAAATAAAAAAAAAATTCCATCTTTCTAAATTGCGTAAAATCTTTGGGCGAGTTCCAAGAAAGTGAAAAAAATAAAGTTCTCATAAGATAAAATGAAATAATGTCTGTCTTACTACTTACTATCATAAAAGTTTAATTATTTTAAAAATAAAATAGTTAAAAAAATTAAAAATCTAGCAAACCTGACAAGTAAAACCTGCCATGTTTTCTTTTATATATAGCAACCCGCACACTTTTTAGTGGCTTCCCTGCTGATTGAGAAATGATCTCAGAATCCAAGGTCACGTGTTCATTGTGTGTGTGTGTGGCAAGGAAGCCGACCAAAAATGAACGGTTTAGCTTTTGACCTTACCTCACATGATTTATGGTTGACCCATGTTGATGAAAAATAAAATGTAGGCATCCTCAATACTATACCTAATATTTGACACTGTTTATATTTCTGTGTCTTATGGTTTCGGAGGAGCAGCGGGCAGAAAAACCCAATGTTTTCTTTTATATATATGAAAAATTGATAGCAAAAAAAAAAAAAAGCTATAATTGATAAACCTGTTTTGAATATCATCTTAAAGTTGCACATAAAAAAATATTTATTATGAAATAACTTTATTTTTTTCTTTGTGAAAAAAATTCCCAGTTGCAAATACATATTTCAAGTATACGGTTCTGTTGTTTGTTTGAGGAAGTCTTAAGCATCTTCTTTCAAAGGTGACTTTTATTTTTAAATGTAGAATTTGAAAATTCACATTTTTTTTTTTTTTTCATTCTTGATGTAGCACATCACTGAAATACATTAATGTAGTATGCATTGCTTTATTCTGAAATTTCTGTTATTGTTTTATAACATGTTTGCTATGTAAGTTTTTTATTACTGCATTATTTTGGTAATGATGATAAATGTACTGCTTTATAGATGTATTTTTATTTTATATATGTATTATAATTAATTGAAAGTATGAAAACAAACACAATTTGAAAGGCAAAAAAAGAAAAAAAAGAACCTCTGACATATGAAACCCAAGACATTCTCATTACGTTACTCACTCCTTAGTAATAAAAATTCGCCTGCATTTCTCCACTATGAAACTTTTTTATAACCTTTGTCTTCAGTATCCTTGTTTTTGACTAAAAAGAAAAAGGCCATGGCCTGTACATTGCAAAAATCAATGCTGTTATGTGAGATGAAAGTACATACCGAGTACTTTAAAATATATATATATAGGTTGAAGGGCCAACTCGCATGCATTTTCAAGATATTTGACATTGTTTTCATCGATTTTTTTTCCAGGTATTAGCTTATTAACTACCTGTAGTTCAAGTTTGATGCACGTCACTCAGTCATTCGATGTGTGTGCCTTCCACCCGGCACACATCCAAGCAGTAGTTGCTACAGTCACGACTGATTTCTACACTTCAAATCGGAGCACACAGAAAGTCTTTTCCTTCTTGGTCGCCATTTTTAGAGTCAACGCCACCAAGCGGGCATAAACAGAAACTTAAACATCTGTTTGTTGACACTATGCATACATCAGAATTTGAAACCAGACACGAACGACATTACATGTCTTTGAAACCCCACCATTCTCTTATACCTACCTTTTATATATTATTTGTCCAAATTTGAAAGAGATTTTATTTCTATAATATTTTCTTTTTTTGTAAGTCATCAGTTGTTCATATTGCCTATGTTTGGGGTCTCAGTTGAATAAGTATAAACTGGAATAAATATCTATATTAAGAGAATAGAATAGTGTGACTTAAATATATCACTGGTTGGTAATAGAGAAGGGTTTTGCAATTGTCTCTGTGGAAATTAACTCATACAATGGATATCTCCATTAATCAGTTAGCCTTGTCCCTTCTTATCCTTCCCTGATGATACTCTGTTTGTCAAAGTCTCTGTTGTCACTTCATGCTAATAGAAAGTTTGTACTTTGTAATCTTGACAAATACTGTCTTGAAACAAGATTTATGTGTCTGCTTCTCTTCCAGTCAGAAGACACAATACCTGAAGTCCTTGTTTAATTTAATATTGAATATTACTCCTTTTCTAAAAAAAAAAAAAAAAGCAATTCTTCATGAAACTAAAGCTCATTAAGAAAAGAAAAAAAAAAAAGCAGCCATTTCAGAACCCATAGCATTATATAAGAACTCCTCGAGACATAGATAAATGGAAAAATTTGGTCACTTTAAAGTATAGTGAAGTAAAACAAGAAAAAGCAAAACACATTTTAATTCAGTATTGGGCAAAACAAACATTAGTTATAGACAGAAATCAGAAGTGGGAGCAATAAATATAATTATCAGTTACATAGTTCAAGGATACCCTAACTTAAATTATCCAGCCAAGATGTGTTCAATGTGTTCTAAATGTTTGCTTTATGGTGGACTTGCAGTTCATACTATTCCTGCCAATTTTCTACCTTGAGATCACAGCCAGAAAAGTTTTCATGAAAAAACTGCCTGCAAGCCACAGCTGTATGACAGGTAAACACCTGTTCCAAGAGACAGCCTTGATTCTCATTTACAGTTATATTTCGTGGCCATCCTGTGCACCCTTCACTCTGTATCAGCACACTACATGTCCGTTGGAATTTTTGAATGACACAAAGAATCACATTGTCACTTGGGGTGTATATCCTGAAATGTAAGCTGAAACCCCTCCTTCACATTGCAAGGCTGGGGTTCATCTTTTCGTCCTAGACCTTATGAACAGTTGTAATATTCGACGAAAAATGCCAATTCTTCTGTTATCAGAAGAATGTTATTGCCTCGATTGATTCAAAACCTAATACCAGTTACTATATAGTTACATTCAAATAGACTGTGCCTTCGGACATGCCCTATTGCCACATGGTATGTGGAATTTTGTTTTGCCCAATATTGTAAAGAAAAAATACGTACCATCACAATAAAATTCAGAACAGAAGACAATTAACAGTTTACTTACAAGAAAAGGCTTCCAACTTGAAATGGAGTTTCTACTCAAAACTTCGTATTTTACTTATTGCAGGGATGAGAAAAACAATGAGCATACCGGTAGTGAGAATTTATGAAAATGGACATGACAACCACTAGGGGAGATTTAAAAGCCACAGAATCAGAAAATGCAATATTTACAAATCAGTTTGGCAGATAGGATATACATGTTATATCACAAAAACTTAACAATAATAAAGATGATCAGAGCTATTGTAACTAATACAGAGCCTTGTATGAGGAAAAAAAATATTGGGGAGACTAATGTAAAGTGAGAAAATGTGTCTGATTTTCACCAATAAAAAGGTCAAGGCAAAGTGTTTTATCACAATGGGAACACAATAAAAAAACAGTTTTCAGTTAAAAAAAAACAATAAAAAAACAGACAATTTGGAATATTGCACTCAGCCGTTTTCATATTGAATAGTAGCTCCAGCACGTTTTCAAATGATTCGAATTCAACACCAATATGATAGCCAGCGTGTTCCCATGAGTAGAGTATCATGTTTTGAAATTTATCACAGGAATGCATTCTCATTATGAATTCTATTATGCTTTTTTATTGTGTTTCCATTGTGATAAAACACTTTGCCTTGACCATTTTATTGATGAAATTGAGCCACATTTTCACGTTGTAGATTAGTCTTCCCAATATTTTTTCCCTCATACAAGACTCTGTATTAGTTACATTGGCTCTGGTCGTCTTTATTTCGGTTAAATTTTGTCCTACCAACCAAAGTGATGTATGAAACATTGCATTCTCTGATTCTGCGGCTTTTAAACTACCCCACCACCACCACCTTTCCCCTATCGGTTGTCACATACATTTGTGTAAATTCTTGATATGCTCATTGTTTTTCTGATCCCTGCATTACATAAAATACGAAGTTTCAATATGACCTCAATTTCAAGTTGGAAGCCTTTCCTTGTTTAGCGAAACTGTCAAATTTATAGAATTCTTACTATATACTTATATACTTGATGAAGACAATTACAAAAATTGTCTTAAGAGGCTTTCATCTAAAACAGATTTCATCCAAAACAAATGGTTAAAAATTATTCAGAAAAGTGATTCCTTGACTGACAATGTGTGAAAGTAAAAACAGTAATTCTTCGTATTAATGCAACAACAACCAACTCATTACAGCAGAAGGTTTAAATTTATTACAACAAAAATTCTCTAGTCATTTTCTCTCCTTAATTTATTGAATTATATTATGACAATTATGAATTTTCTGTGCTTCTTATCCTAGAAGCAGAGGAGTTTCAGATCTTCTAAACTTCCAAGGACAGATTCATTGTGAAGTATCCTAATTTTCCATAAAGTAATTTCAGTTTGTCATAATATAAAAACCAATTGGGAAAAAACAACAAGAGAGAATACATAAGAAAGTATTCTTTTAAAAATTAACTTTTTTTTTTTTCCTTTTTTTAACTTTTAGCTTTATTCCATAACTATATATTTGATTATTTTATTTATTATCTATGTAATTAATCTGTACTATGCAGATTATTCTTTAACAGTTCCTCCACTCCCACTATCATTCTGTCCTGTCCAATTAATTTGCAGAAAAAATTTGGCTTTATATAACAAAATGGTTTTCACAAACTACTAAGATTCGCACAGGACCATAAAACTTCTTTGGTTGCAGAAATAAACTATGCAACATTTTTTGTTTGAGTAAATATCATGAATTTATTTTCTCTAATATATTAATAATTCAGAATTTTATAATTCCTACATATAATATTAAAATAGGCTTTGTTTTGAATAATTACACTGCTGCCATTTTCATTCAGACTCTTTTAATTGTTGATATTCTAATTTGTTCTCTTAATCATATCAAAACCAGTGGGATAATAATGAAATGTTAAATCAAAAATTGAACTTACGATACTATTTTCCCAAAAAAGAGAAAGTCGTCAATCTTTTTTTTTTTTTTCTTTCAACTGAAAATGTGTGTATCATTAAATAGTTTCTTCATGCAATCCACCTACTTTCCTTGACCCTTTCCATTCCTTGGCAGGGACTGTTTTTTCTTCATGCCCTTTTTTCCTATGAATAATATATTCTTGGATTTTCTGCTCTTTATGCTTAGTAATAATTGATTGGCTTATATCTAAACAGCTCAGTAAGTGAGATTCATAAAGCATTAATTAGAAAAACAACAAAAACAAAACAAACCTGATATATTACAATACAACATTGAAATCAATGAACTATAAATCTAAAAGTTTCTTTACATTAAAATACTATAAAACAAGGTAGCACACTTTAGTAATATTGAGATTAATATGTATTAGTTACAGTTTTGAACATTGACTGTTCTTATGTTCGAAAGTATTATTAATATATATTAATCTTAATATTACTACAGTATGTTTACAATTATTTAACGTGCGTCAATTAATTAAAAATGGTTAAAATTTAGGCTAAATTTAAATTAAAAAAAAAAAGTTTTTAAAACATTTGTGCGTTTGGCCTAAATTTTAACCATTTTTACTACAGTGTGCTACCTTGTTTTATAGTATTGATATTAAATACTATATGAAAATCTTTACATTAGAAGCCAAAACATCATTAACATTCTTATGATAATGCTTTTATGTTACACTACAATAGAGTGACAACTCCAGAAAATTATCCATTTAGATTTGCAAGGCTGCTTGAACATAAATTATAAAGATAATTTTAAAATGTTCATTTAATTCAGAAGAACTACTGAAATATATATTAAACTATTGGCTTAAACAATTTGCTGTGATTTGTTTTTCCAATTGTACCATTTAAATACTAATCAGTTGATTCAGGAATTCAGCAAATACATAAAATAAGCTTCAAAAATTAAATTTTAAAATTTGATAAATTCATAATGGCTTATATTCAGATTTTGAGTTTAATTAACTTGGATATGAAGGAGGAGTTTGTCATGATAATTGGATACTTAAATAATGTACTCGTTTATAAGGGATTTTTCCTATTCTGGATGAAGTTGATAGTTTATGTAGCATTTAACATCTCGTGACAAAGGCTCAAGGAACCTAGCTGAAACATTGAATCATTTTAGCCGGAGTGGGAATATCCCTCATAAACTATTTTTAAAAATATTAAAAATGTAAATACCCTATATTTTTAAAATAAAAGGAGAGTTTACTTAATTTACTTATGAGAAGATATGCAATTAAGAACTACTTTGATCAGCAATAACCCTTTTGATAATCATACACCTTAGTTAGTCTTAACATTTATAAAATTACAATCCGCATTGTAGGAAAAAAAAATGTTGAGGACAAAGGACCTTTAGAATATTAAACTGAAACAATAATGATCGAGAAATCTTGAAAAATATTTCTACAAATTGTATCCTAGGAAACTGAAGCTTTAATGGTAGGGCTGTTATTAAGACTAGTTGACCCGTGCGAATAATTTGCGACAAAAAAAGCACCTTCGAGAAATAAATTGTTCAATATATTAAGATAGATGGCACCTTCTCCATTTTTATAAAAAGGTGTTTGAAATACAGTTTGTTTGTTTTTTAACGAAAACATTAATTTTGAACAATTTGTTTATTTTTCGTCATTAGCGGTGAACGTAATCTTCAAAATGATGTCTTAATCATTGATTTTGATGAAGTGTTAAGGGAGATATGGCATACTGATACAAAAACACCTTTGAGAAATAATATATAAGGATGTTATTAAGATAAAAATTGGGCCTATATGTAAGGACCTAGAAAACAACAAAATTGCTTTTAAACAATCAGCTATTTAACTTTTAAAGCTAAATATCTTGATTAATATTTTGATTTGAATTGGATTTGTAAGAACTCGTCATTAAAAATTAAAATACATAACCACAAAAACTTATTAATTAAAAATTAAAATACAAAATCAGAAAAACTTATTAAACTTTATACTTCTTTTGATAGTAAGTATGGGATATTTAAGTCTTCTTCCATCTCATAGTTACCAATTGCTTTTGTATGTAACGAACTAAAAAATAAGCCCTATTTATATGAATCTTCGCCTGCACATACTTTGAAGTTATAAACAAGCAATTTTCTGACTTGGCTCCCAATTGTAACTGAATGAGAACACAACACTGCTTTTGAACAGTTTGATAAAACTAGAAATTTCAATGGAAAAAGAGAAAAAAAATTATGAAGAAAATAAGTTATTCAATTTTTAAAATGCAAAAAAAATAAATAAATAAATAATCTTATTTATTTATTTATTTATTTATTTATTTATTTATTTATTTATTTATTTATTTATTTATTTATTTATCAGCAGATAGTAGGAAGATATTCAACAGTTGATATTGGAAACATCTGCCCTTTGGACAGACTAAAGTTTGTTGTGTTCTGGAACCTTTGTTAAATGGAAAACATTTTTTTTTCCAGCCTTTAGGTTTTGAACAAGGTGCAGAAATCTGGAAGTCTGCCATTTGCCTGAGAGAGCTATTTAAGTGACATATGTCGAGCTCTTGTTTACCTTCGGTTCTCTCCTTAATGACAAAAGAACTGTTTATTGTATGGCTAAAAAAAGTCTTTGGAGATATTTATAAACTATTACTAATTAAATAATGCCCCCTCCCTTTTTTAATTCAGTTCAACTGAATTTATTGATTATTATTTGCTTTTCTTATTACAAGCAATAGATCTTTCTAATTTTATGTATAAGTGTATTTAAGCAACTTTAAAGATATCTGGAAAAAAAAAAATAAGGATGTTTATTTATTTACTAGGATCTTATTTTTTACACTGGTCTTGCAGCAACAACAAAATTTACTATCAAAAAAAATATTTCCTAAAGTCCCAAAATTTGATTTATTAATTCCTGTTGTTTTCCCTTCTACTGTGAAGAAAGTAGAGTAAATCTCCTAGTGCTATAGAAGGAAATTTGCAAAGTGCTCTACAGAAAAACAACTAGTCTATTCTCCAACTAAAATCAAACTATAGCTTTTAAATCTCCAGCAAAAGATTACTCTTAAACGTGCATTTTTACTATTTTGGTGCATTATCTAACATTAATGTAAAAATTTTATGGTTTCAACACTTTTGTAAGTTTGCAATGTATTAATAAATTTGCAAATGATTATACTTTCCAAGCTTCCTAAAACACTAAGCTGCTTTAATAGTTAAGGTAGACTTTTATTTCTTTATTTTTAAATTTGCAGCTGTAATTCTATGGTCATTCTAGCTTGCTTGGATTGCTGTGTACCAAAGACATTTTTTTGTTGACAACTAAAGAAAAATGAATAATAAGAACACTCATTATTATAGTCCTATTTTTTACAAAGAATAATGCGTCCTCGAAATTAAGAGATGTTTGTATGCCATCCTCACACTAATATTCCCAGCCCCCATTAAGAATGCAACACATTCATCCTATTAATGAAGCTTATGATTTCCTATCGTTACCAGACAAAAAATATAATTTAACTGTAAAATTGAAGATTTTTTTTTTTTTTTTTTTTAACTTTTACAATAATTGTCTGTCTTAATTTGTGCAGGTTTCATACAATTAAAAGTCAAAAGATTCAAGTAATTTGTTTCAATTTTAGAAATATAGCTGTCTTTATTTAGATACAAGCAAATGCATATGATATATGTATTCATTGAATGATTATAATATGAACTTAGGAATTTTACAAAAAGATTTTTAACCCTTGGGATAATTTATCAGAACTGTGGGTTTTTTTTTTTAATTTAATTTAGATCGTATGTTTTTGTTTTAATTAATTTTATACTTAAAATATTCAAGTGTATACATTATTTAAGTAAATATTTTAAATGATGAGGAATTAAATACACTCTTTGACAAAAAAATTGACTCACCAAGAAGGAATTATCCAATTGAGACAAAATTTGGTACTTTAATGTATATGTACAGATGAAGAAATGATTAGAATTTCAGAACAATTGGATGATTTATTGGACAAGAAACAGCTACATAAAGTGAGCAGGCTAACAAACGAAATGGCACCCCAGACCATAACTCCCTGTTGTCGGGCCATGTGTTGTACAATAGTAAGAGCGGGATCCTGACGATGTCCAGACTGACTCCAGACACTAGTTGTCACAGCTCAGTCAAAACGGGCCTCATCTCTGAAGACAATTCGTCCCCAATCAGCACAATTCCACATTGATCATGTTGAACAGCGCTGCAATCGCTCTTGACGGTGCTTATTGGTCAGTACTATGCGGCATAATCGGCGTCGCAAGTATAGATTCTGCTCCCATAGTCTTCCACCAATGGTCCAGATGGTCACTTCAGTATTGGTCACACATTGGATAGTTGATAGCAATGAATCTGGTTATGTAACAGCTGCTCTGACATTTGCTCAGAGCATTCTTCTCATTCTGTTGTTGTCCTAGGCTGTCCGCTGCTCTCTTGTCACTGAAATCTGCCGTTCCTGCCAGCATCGTCTTAATTGCCGCATTGCTCCGACCCAGATGCCGAGTAAGTCATTGGTTTGTCCTTCCAGCCTCACATAGTCCGATTGGACGTCCTCTTTCAAACTCCATCATATGGTCATAGTGGCCACGAATTCACTGGCAGGGCATTGTTACAGTAAGGTAGGAAAATGCAATCAAAATCCACTGGAAGTTTTGTTCCTGTAAACGAGATTTGCTCTTTATATCATACCATCAGGATGCTCAGTTACAATGCACTGTAGCTCCGACTGTTAGAAGCAGATTACTAAGGAAACTGAATTAGAAATGACCAATTGTGTTACTATTTTTTTTTTCTTTTCATTTAAAATGATATATCATAACTATTTTATTATATATCATAATTATTTTTCAGATATATCATAACTATTGTAACAGTTATAGCTTGGAAGCAGTTATTGAAGATTTAAATGAAAATATGCTGCAATAAAAAAAATAAAAAAAACCTAAAAGATTTTCTTTTAGAGATTAAGAGGAAATGATATTATCATTTAAAAATTTGATATTAAATAAGTCAGTTTAGTGGAAACATTTAGTAACTTGCTGAACTGTTACCAAAAAAAAAAAAAAAAAAAAAAAAAAACTTTTGTAGGGCATTTGGAGTTTAAACAGCTCGTCGATAATGCAATCCTCACTGCCTGTAGAGGGTTGCTGTGAAATCCACTAGAGAAAAAAGCAAAGCTCATAACTTTATCTTGTATTGATTTTTAAGAAAAAGTTTAAAGGTTATAAAATTCTTTTAAGAAAATCCTGCACTAAAAAAAAAAACACTGAATGATTTGTTTTAACCTTTATTTTGGAACAGGTTGCCCTGGAGGATTTGCAGCAGGCGTCATGTATGCTTGTTCAAGCTTTGAGGATTCGGGAAAGATATATGGCCATGTCTCAACAGTCATATCCATCTGTGACATCTCGGTTTTTGCGCACTATAGATGGATCGCCAGATCAAGTGCTTGATCTGATTCAGCATGAAGATAAAAAGACGATAGAAGGTAAGCACCTGAATTTCCTTTGTAGCTTCATGAAGTTTTAAAATCTTTAATTTGTATGACTACTTGGCCATCGTGAATTCAAATTACTAAGGATATGAATTATTATAATCAGTTAATTACAGCGATACATGAAAACAGTTGCCTTAGCAGTTAATTATATTATGATATTTCAAACATTACAGGATTCCTTACAAAATAGGAGGTCCAATACTCTGAAAAATTCCTATATATGCTTACAGCTTGCCTTAAGTGACTAGAGTTTAATTGGAAGCAAATAATCTTTTAATGCCAGTTCTTTGAAATTTAATAATGTTTTCATGGTCTAGATCGAGTAATCTAAAATAGGCTTATCCCTGTTATTGTAAAGAGTGGAGTCTTCCACATATATGCTTAGTTCTATTTAATTTAACGTATTTTGGAATAAATCAAATTAATCGTACTCGTTTATTTTATTTGAAACAAATTTTTTGGAAATCAGATATGGCCTAATAGTTTAAAGTATATATTCTGTCTTATACCAATATGATGGGGATTAATAAAAAGTTTCTGAAATAAATTCTTCTTAAACAATCATATTTCAGGAGTTGAAAGTGAGGACAGTATGTGTTGACCGATATTGTGTTGTCTCAACTATTTATAAAGTCTGCTTGTTAAAAACAAAATTTTTAGGTTTTTAAATATTTTTTATTTAAAAAGCAAAATATTACTGCTGTTCTACGATTTCTTTGGTCATTTCTGAAAATGGCTAATTAATTTCCTTCACTTTACAGCAAGTTTGATACTAACAAAGTATCCCAAAAGACAAAATTATGTGTATTTTTTTTTCTCACAATGATGATCAACTGCAACGAATTTCCTTAATATTTTTTTTCCTAAAAATTGGATAAGGAATATCTGATGTAGCTGAGTCGGAAACTGAGGAAACTGTAGTAGCCATCTCTCTTTAAAAGAAGCTACCAAAACTACATGTTCTGTACTTTAGTGGAAGTTAAATAAAAAAAATTTCTACTAGTTCCAATTTGTTGGACATTCCTCTACTTAAAGGCTGTTTCTAAATACGTTCCATGACTTTCTCTGTTAATTTACTGTTGTTCAATGTACAAGATCCATCAAATGACTGAAGAAATTTTTTATTTTCCTGCTTTGTCAAAGTTGAGCAAGATTGGAGTGAAAAATTCTTCATGTCCATTTTCTTCCCTTATATTCCATTATAATGAGCTGCAGAAGTCAATAAAATGAAGAAGCTTTAGATTATGTTGCTCATTGGGTTTGGCTGTGTAGTTCAAATCCTTCCACGACAACCATTCACCAAACTTGTATGATTTCGTAGTAAGTGACAGTTCCCATCTATCTTAAATAATGAACCCTTTTCAGCATTGTTTTCAGCACAAACAACTCTGTTATCCAAAAAAGAAGAATTAAAAAAAAAATATAATGTTGATGAACTTGTGGAATTTTTGTGGGTCTGATAGCCTTGTGGTTTCGGTACTGAATTGCAGACTGGAGCAGCCCTAGTTCAATTTCGGGCAGTGGTCGAGTAATTTTCCTTGGTTGTTTCTCCTCCAGATGGATGAGTTCACCCCAGCCCTCTGTCAAATGGGTACCTGGTTTCTTGCTTCGGGTTAAAAGTGGGCAGGCATTGGGCTGACCATCTGATCTCAACTAGTTCCATTGGCCAAGAATTGCTAGGAGCGTAAACCTCCTGTGCACTCAAGAGCTTGCATGGCTTATAGTAGAACACCTTTACCTCTTTACTCCTGGGATTTGCTTCAACTATCTTCAGCATATCTTCTATGTAGGTTATTTCAATGAATTCTTTTATCGGGTAAGTAGCAGGTTGAAACAATCAATTTTATTTTTTAAAAATAATAAAAAGATGAGGGAAAATCACATTACAAAAGCATTATCATGGCAAATTCCATGGTTAATTGTGAAGTAAATCTTAAGCTTATAAAAAAACCAGATGTCTAAACATTAATTTCTGATAAAAATCCTGTTAGCCATAAAGGAAACCTTGAGTATATTCTCAATCCTATCCACTGTGGAAAGAAGAAAAGGAATTCCAAGCAATTAAAATGTTCTTTATCTAAACATGAATCCAATGATTTGCTTTACAATTTTTCTTTTCATATGTAAAAAGCTTTAGAATTAACACTCATCTTATGTCAAATGACCATTCTGCTGCAAATGCCAATCTTTCAAATCCTTCCTGTCAGTCTATGTTGTTCACTTTCTATATTGATAACGTTCCTACAACAGTTCAGGTAGAACATTACCAAAACTGTGAATATCTTAAGTTTTTATAATGATATTTTATGCACTTGTACTTGCATTTCTGTTGAGAATGTTGTGGTGATGAAGCTGTTGTTCCTCTCAGTTTTGGCCATTGGCATCAGTATGATTTTGACCATCCACTTTTATTTAAAATTCAAAACTTTGAGAGTTTTCTATCTTTAAAGTTTGCTTGCCAATGGTAACCTTTATAGTCAACTGACCAGCCAAGAGAAATAAATTGTAGATATGATTATTCAGTCAATTGTTCAAGTGTTGAGTAAATTGCCAGAGCTTAACAATTTTCTCAAATCAATGTCGCATGTTTTATAAAAATTATTTTTAAAGATCCCTGCAATATTGTCTTCGGCCAATACTAGCTAAGATTGACAAAGCTTTAGGGCCCAGTCATTTTTTTTTAGTTTAAAATTGTTAAATTAAAATTGTCATATACGAAAATGGTTTTTTTTAAGTAGAATTTTTTAACTTAATCTAATTCTAGTGATTTTATTTTATTTATTTATTTTTTTTTTTTGCATTGAAGTGGACTTAATATTGTCTATTTTATGAGGTATATTTGTTTTCCATTTAATAACCTAATTTGTTTGTGAGGAAACTGATTGATGCACTAAATATAGGGAAAAATTTTTAGTTTTAATTTTTTTTTTTTTTCATTTGAGTAGTATTCAGTATTTAATACTTTAATATTAATAAGTAAGAAGGTTTAACGTGCATTAAATGTAGTATGAAAACGGAAAAAAAAAAACTCGAGAATGCACAAATTCGTAAATTTGTTTTGCTTTCACGCATTGACCATCTGGGACAGCTGTTTCATCCTTATTATGACTCATCAGTCAGATTTAGCTTCGATGATCAAGCTCGAAATGCGTGAGTTCCTATGGTTCCTTCTCCTGCTCTCGGAAGTGGGACTCGGCAGAAAGCAAACGACTATAGAAAAATCGCTGTAACAAGTACAGAAAAATTACCTTGGCCTGCTGAGCGCTGGGCACAAAAGGCATTTAATAAAAGGATAACAAAGGCGAACACAAAGGCGAAAAATTAATAAGTAAGAAGGTTTAACATGCATTAAATGTAATGTGAAAACGAAAGAAAAAACTCGAGAATGCACAAATTCATAAATTCGTTTTGCTTTCACGCATTGAGCCATCATCGATAGCAATCTGGGACAGCTGTTTCGTCCTTATTAGGACTCATCAGCCAGATTTAGCTTCGAAGAATTTACGAATTTGTGCATTCTCGAGTTTTTTTTCCGTTTTCATAATACTTTAAATATTACTTTAAACTTAAATATTAAAGTACTTTATTAAGTATCATTAATCAAATTCTAAAGTAAGGTAAGTAGATCTGGTGACTACAGTTTCTTTTTGTTTCCTGAATGAAAGAAACAATGCTGATTAGAAAAAAAAAATTTTTTTTCTAATATTTAATAAAACAAAGAATAGACAATTGAGATTTAAAAGAGAGAACTATTTGAACACGCCTTAATTTAATGTTTTTGTGAAGAGTGTTTCAAATGTATTTCTCTTTCAAAACAGGATTGTTATGTAAAGGTTATTTTTCTTTTGGAAAAACTATGTAAATATATTAAAACTCCTTCAGATTCTTTTTTATTCCTTCCTTTATCGAATTCGGCCGACTAGGGACCACGGAACTAATTCAGTCTGACAACGTCAGGGTGAAGCTAGTGATATTCAAGAAGGGGGGACGAGATTCACATCCTGTCCAGGAGAACCCTGATATAGTAAGTCTCAGGAAGAAACGGACGAAACACAGAAGAAGAAAGAAACAGCCATGTCAACACCGGGATTCAAACCCAGGTTCCGACACACCGGCCACACGGCAGACTGCCTTCTAGACCGCTCGGCCATGCCTGAACAGCTTCTTTTTTATTATTATTTCTAATTAATAAGATACATATAAGTGAGATGAGTTATTGTAGAATTCAATATCTTTTGAAAGCTTACAAGCTGCCTCGTATAAAGCAATTGCATCAGTATATGAATTTATAAAAACAATATATTAAATGGATTACCATTAAATATACTTTATTACAGACAGTAAGTCTGCTTTTGTAATAATTGTCAGTTAGTTACTGGATAGCCTATTCCAAGAAAACAAAGGGTGCAGTATCATTAAGTTGTCCTCATAGCTTCAAGGTTTTGACAGTGTCACTGTGTTAACTGTTCCTTTCACATCACTGCTGTGTTCTAGTAATGATATTTTACTTGTTTTTTTGCTATGGACTGCTGTCTACATAATATTTATCATTACATGATATGCATCTGAATATATGGATATTGTCATTTGACAAAATGTAACATTGGGCCATCTTGCCCTGACCTGGTCTTATACCTTTAATATAATCTTCTTGAATATTAAATTTGCATGGTTATTTATAAAGTGGTTTTGAAGCCATAGTTGATTGACAGTGAAATGGAGAGAAATCTGAAGAGGAGAGAATCTCCTATGTCAGATAATTCCATATTATTTTTACTTGTAATGCATCCTTGCAGATGAGTTGAAGTTGCTTAATCCTACGTAATCTGTTGGATCCATTTCAGCTGTTAATCCGAACGATTTTAAGATATTTCCTTTTATTAATATTTAATAAATTTAAGATATTTCTTTTTATTAATAGTTGTTTTGTTTTTTATGTTGGATGTAATTGAAGGGCTCGGAGAGATATAGTCATAAGCCACCATTTCGTCATTTTTGAGATTGTTATGTTACTACATTCTCTAAACCCATCTCTTTAAAGCCATAGAAAGAAATTTGGAGTTTTCATAATAGATGGCAGTATGTGACAGATTGAAGTTTTTGACTATGCCATCTAAGTGACAATTCAAAAAATAGAAAAACAACATATGATAAAAATAACATTCCATATACTACAGTATGTTTCATAACATATTGAAGTATCATTTAATATAAAAAGATTTTTTCCAGTTTGAATTGCAGATTTACAGATTTTTGTCAAAATTTTAAATTGCTAATAACTCAGAACTAAGTTAGAGTGGCTTATGACTATATCTCTCTGATCCCTTCAATTTTTTTATACACATAATACTATAAAAAAAAAAAAAAACTAATGTATGAGTAATTAGTTGAATGAATAGTGTAAAGTTACATATAATATTTTTAGTAATGTATTAGCACTTTGCTGATTTATTAAACAGGAAATTAAGAGGAAAAACTTCTGTATTTTTCTATTTCTGTCCAAATTAGTATACAGATCGTTTGGTATTTATATTGTTTGGTTGTCTTTTAGTCAAATCCTAATAAATTTCTAATGAAAATTTAATTGTAATTTTATTTGGTGCTAATATAAGATTAAGGTTTTTTTCATGGATCACAATTTTGAAATAATTCTTTTCATTAGTAAGATATGAAATTTCTGCTTCTGCAAATCTCTTCCTTAATAAGCTTTCTGATTCCCTCTCCTATGAAGCTTTTATAGCTTACCTTTGAAGAAAGCTTTCATGCAGGTTTTCACTCGATAAATATCCTGAAATTGATATCTACAAAATTGTTCTATAAAACCATATATAATACAATGGGATGGCAAGTCATGAGATGGATCAGGAAGACGAGTTATCCAATCACACTTCCTCATTTGCCACAAAATTATCATTTCATACATTGATTTTATTATCAAGAAAGCACATGACATCACTTTCCAAAACTGATAAGATATGGATATTTATGGTCTAGAGTTTACTGGCTACTGAAAGTAATAAGCAGCATGATTAGCTGTTTTTCATAACTCTTAGAAGCTAAATTCAGAAGTTAATAGTAAATTTGTTTTATAAATTTTACCAGATACAAAGCATTATCTTTATTTGGTGCACTACATTGTCCGATATATTCTGTTGTTGGTTGATCAATTTGACTGATATATTTCAGCCGAACTTAAATTCCTGAAACTGGTTTGAGTTTTTTTTTACTTTCTTTTGTGTTTATCTCTTTCTCAGATATAATTAAGAAGGTCTTCTGCGGTGTAGCCAATGCATTGAATTTTCAGCATAAGTCTTAAAAAGTTCGCCCTCTTGTTTATACTTGAACATTGAGTTACTTAAATCTTTCTTACACATTTTTTTTTTTTTTATGTATTATATTTTCAATACACATTATTGAAAATATATCTCATTTTCATTATCAATAAAAATGTAATTTAAAAAGGTTATCAAGTAAGTGTTGAAACAAACAAAAATATAGTAAGAATTCGATTAAGCTTTGCAGTAATTCATTTGACTAGTTGCAACCCGTGAAATATTCACGAAAGTAAAACAAATATCACATTTTTGAAATGCTGTGAAATTTTTCAAAACCACTGGAATTCTTCCTACATTTATTTGCTGAACTTGTGATATGGCAATTATATAGCGCCACAGCGCTGACCGAAAGACCAATGTTATACGATTCTTGATTTTTTTAATATCGACATGCTTTCCTGGCACTTTCGGGGAAATAAGTTAACCTCCTGCCCTAAAATAATAGGCTCCTCCAAATTGAGCCTATGAGAGAGTGCTCCACAACGCCTTACAGGGGCGTAGGAATTATTTCTAGTTTTTTTTGTTTTATTATTCACTAAATGAATAGATGCAAAAATTTATACTAATTTGTTTATACATTTGTTAGTGTACGTTTAAAATTAAATTAAAAATAAACTTTAAAATATTCTCTCTCCGACTCTCTCCACTTTGATGACACACAAACAAACATCTGTACATCTGTTTTTTGCCTATTAATAGTATGATAGCAAAAAATAAAAATCACATCTACAACCAATATGAATAATCTTTCAAAATAAATAAAAAGGACCATTCATGTGGAATGGGCATAATCCTGAAAGGTAAGTTTCAGTTAATATCAGAGAAATATATATATATGCCACAAACGTCATTCTAACAAAACGGCCATAATACAAGTCAGTTTTGTTACACTGATATTTGAGCACCAATCTGTGTAAAAACTAGAATAAATTTGTTTTATTTTGATTTAATGGGAAAATATAATTGGTAGCTGTTATCTGTTGCATTAAAAAAATAGTAGTATCTCTTTGAGTACACAGTCTATTTCTCAGTCCATTGATATCACTCCTTATGTGATACATTATTTAGATATTAAGACAATAATTTAGAAATGGTTTGTTTCCAAGACCACGGGGAAGGAGGTTAGCACCCGAAAGTTGACTTTTCTTGGCTGCTTATTACATTTTTAAAAATAATACAAAGTTAACAAGGTTTCCATGCAATTAGTTGTGGCATCCATTAATACGAATGCGTTTTGTTTACTTTATGTTCCTCTCTTAATGCTGCTTGTGCTCCCCCCCCCCCCATCAAAACTTGGGACCGTTGACATTGCAAACAAGAAAAAAGTAGTTTTTTGCATTATCATGGAGTTTTTGTCTTCTGCTATTATTAACTTCTTTAGGCAATAACATTTCTTTTTCTTTATTGCTTTGTTTTTATTATTTTAAGTGTGTTGCTTTCCTCACACTCCCAGTGTCATTTTTAAGAATATGTTGTTTATTTTGAAACTTGGTTTACTCTTTAAAGGTTCAAAAGACCACCTCACCAAAGGGCAAAAGAACAGAGGTATATGAATGTATTGCCTAAGTAGTCACTAACCACACTTACTCAGTTTCAGAGAACTTTCATTGTATTTTTGTGTGTAGAAGTCTCTGATTAAATCTGCTCTTGCCTGTACCTTTTTATTCAAGATTGGAGGTTTTTTTTTTTTTTTGAGTGAGATTATGGTTCTTAGCCAGTCTTTCAATCCAGAGATTAGTCAGCTGAAGTCTTTCTTAATCTTTACTTTAGGAATGTAAAATTTAGTAAAATTAGTGCTTTCAAATAAATTCAATTTTGTTCATTTGAATTTTCAGTTTTCCACCCAATGTTGTAATGAAAATGTGCAAATGTCTAAGTTGTTTTAGGTAGAATTTATGTATATAGCTGATTTTGCTATAAATCTAACTTCAGCTGACTGGTCCCTAAAAAAGCTCACTTACTATCTCTACTACTGTTTTTATTGTTAACCAAGTTATGAAGTAAGCTTTTCTTAAGTCCTCTGTGGTATCCCTGCATTCTTTAATTTTGACTTTTTTATATTTGTTTCTTTGTGCTAGACTAACATAAAACTGAATAAAGGGTTTCTGTATAATTAAGAATTATTGTGAGTTTCTGAAAGGAGTTTAAAAATTCTTGAAGAAAAATCCTGATTCCTTCACTCAGTATTACCCAGTATTGATGTTAGGCTCCTGGAGGCATATATTGCATGATATATATGATTGAGTTGAGTATTAGGAGTTGTAAGATTCTGAACATGCACTGTTGCCTGATTAGGCTTATTGTGAAAACATGACAATACATTTTTGAAACAAGAGAAAGATTGTTAAAAAAGTCTTATTATCACCTGAAGAGGGGATTTGGCAATCTCATTAGTATGGCAAATCAAAGTTCTATCCTATTCTTGTGACTTTTGCTTTGTTTTGCGATATGTTTTGCTTAGTGTTCACTGGCAGTTTCTATTATTAGAATGCCTCTTAATATTTCTGCAGAACTGTATATAACATTTTCCTAACATCCCATCTAATGTCATGTAAAAGTTTACAGTATTTTCTCTGCTCCTGTAAGCTTCATTAATTTTTAATCTTGGGATTTACTTCTGATGATGGTTAATTGTTTTCGTTTACATAATTTTCACTTTTGTCCATAACTTTACAGTGACCCATTATTAATAGTATTTCCTCTTTTATAATGCCCAGTATAACAGTTTCTAACTTTTTATCATTCTCTTTGGATATTTTTTTTTAGGACTGTTAAAGGATTCAGAGTATATTGGAATGTATAGTACTTTGTGATGATGTATATCATACATTAATTTGGTTGCTTTAGATACAAAAGTAAATCTTGTGAAAACTTAGACAAGATAATCGAGTTATTTCCAAGTCGGAAAGCTGGTTAACTTTTATTAATAGATTACACATGAAAACATGTAGACATCAATTCCATTTTTCCCTTAAGTATTCATCAGTTTTTAGTATCATGTAGACATTTTGATTATTATTGCAATACCATAATTTGAGAATAGATTGAGAACCTATAATAGATTTTTAAAAAAGTGTATTTTCTTTCTATTTTTTGGGTGAGTGAGGGTGGGGTAGGTGTATGCTATTTGATTAGATACAAATCAAAGAAAAAATCTAAATAATCTTTTGAGAAAAATGATTTGGAGGATTTTCTTTTCTTTCTGCCTTCATAATATATGGAATTTGCAGAGAGCACAATCTCATTCTGTGATTGTTTTCGCTTTATAATACATGTATCCATTAATCAATAGGTGAAGTTCGATCCTATAGCATTCTCAGCAGCAATTTTCCAACCATCTTCCTAGGGTGTCTTTTCAGTTCTATGAACAAGAGAGTGTTTAAAATTTAGATATTTAAACTCTTTACTTCATTCTGTGACATCATAGAAGGGAAACGTATTTAGATCTTCTTTCTTCTTGAATGTTTGACTCCTGCAGCAACTTGTAGTTTGTTAAAAATACAGATTCTCTATCAATTATTAATGTTATCTATTAAATGTATGTACTTTAATAATATAAGTTAATACAAGCATGATAAAATTATTAATATTATATAGATTTTTTTTTTTAAATGATTAAAATTGATAATTTTCTATATATTTTGTATTACTGTCAAAAGGATTTTAGGAATGAATTTTGTTTGTCCTAAGATTTTAATAAACAGGTTTTTTGGTTTTTTATTGTTTTGTTTTTTTGTTTTTTTTATATTGTAAGTTTTTTTTTTTTTTTCATTTTATAATTATTCTGTAATTTTTGCTCTTTTTATCTAAATATTTTCTTCATAATTTTTTTTTATTATTATTTGCCTAACAAGAATGATTTGTAGAATTGGATACTTAAATTCATTAATAATTTTTAAATTTTTTAGTAAGATAATTAGCATTTTATAGTTTTAGTTTGAAATTTATATGGATATCAAAATTTAGCCTTAATTTTTTTAATAATTTGCTCTTTACAGTAAAACATTCTTAAGGCATTTTTAAAACATCAAGGAAATTTTCCAGTGAAAAAGACTTACTTAGAAAAAGTTATTCTTGCTTCTAACAGTTTGTATTATCTTGATATTTTACCATTGTATCTAATTAGGGCACAACATTTCTTTTTTCATTGTGTAAGCTGCTACTTCATGGTTTGAGCTGTTTCTCATTGTGGTAATTTTCGGTAGTTCTTGCATGACCGTACAACTGCAATCTAAACAGACCGTTTGCGAAGAAATCCTCTAAAGGAGTCAGTCAGCTCAGAAGGAATTTTTAATGATGGATATTGCATGTATGATTTTTCATTCCGTCTTTCAGTAAATGTTAGCAACTATTCTCTTAACGTCCTCTTGTTAAGTGACATTACATTGCTCTGAATTAACTTGTTGATTGTCTTTCCAGGAGAATTGCATTTTATCCCAAAAGCTTCTGGAAACTTCTTTCTGGTAATGTGTTTGCTACAGTGATAAAAAATGTTTAGTTATAGCCATGATCTGGGATCAGAATTTAATTCAGGGGAGAAATTTATCAGGAAGTTATTGTTAATGAAATTCTATAAATATTGCAGCACTATGAGCATTTGCACAAACCTAAGAACTTGCAAATTCTTAAAGGAAGAAGCTAAAATGAAATTGCAGAATCTATATTAATAGCAGCAATAATAATAAAACAAAACAAATTGAACCGTCAAGCAATAAAATTCTTGATATTGATAAGTTATAATCATGTGAAATAATAGAGATGTGATTGCATGTTTTACAGGATTGAAGATATTCATGGTCACTGCATTTGCTCTTAGTTCTTAATATGGTGCTTTTGCTAATAAACTTGTGGAAATAACAGTACAAAGATATGGGGACAACATTGGAAAGCAACTTGGATGAAAATCGAACTTGTTGAAGAGTTAAACACTGAAGAATTGTAGCTTATATTTTGTTTAGTGTTTTCTTAATCTGTTATGCCTGTTGGATTATTTCTCCTTCTCCCAAACTTTACCTTGAAATTCATGAGCAGTTGATAAAATATGCTTCTGACTAAATAACTGAAACTGCAGATATTTTGCTGCTTTTCCAGTTCTTCCATTTGGCAATTTTTTTTTTTTTTAACTAATTGAAACTTTGAGTCATTAGGGATTATTTGTGTAAATTCTTCAGTTTTATATGGATAGATTTCCTGTAGAGTTCATAAATAGATTCTTCATTATTTTTAGTGTAGTTTAATTTATTTGTCCTCCAAAAAAGACAGTATCAATTTGATGCTATTGTTTAGTAATTTGTTGAGTGAATAGTAAAATCCTTTGTAATTTTTGATATCATGCTTCATTAAAAAAAAAAAAAAAAAATCATCCGTGACTTGGATGAATCGCATATTGAAAAATGGTATTTAGATTATATACTATATATATAATTGTCAGTCCCAGAAAGTCTATAGGCTATTTGCTTTGTTAAGGATTTGTTTTTGAAATTATGTTAATAATAACAATATCCCTCATACTATAGAAAGAAGTGTTAAACCACGTTAGATAGAAACCTGTCAACCTCTTTTAGTTGGAGAAGGCCCATCTTTTTTCTATCCATTCATTTGGTGGTTTCATTATTAGAATTTCTGAAGTAAATGGACTTAATCCAAAGGAATGCCTTAAGTAGATTTTATTTGTAAATAAAGTTTGAATTATCAAAATTCATAAATGTTAACATAAACTCAATTGTAAACTGACTTAAATTTCTGTTGCAATTAATTGATTTATAATTAATTCTATTTGTAGATCACCCCATACATCCACCTCCAACAGATGGAAATCCCTTTCATTGTGAGTTTCCTGGTGATAAGGGTTACTTTTTCAAAATGACTGAAGGGGTTTTTCAAGTTTACAAAGACGAGAAGGCAATGGAAAGTAATGAACGTAATGAATATGCTTATCCTGATCTGTCGACATTTGTGATGGATGTTACAATTATGTGTGCAATGATAGCCAATGGGCCTTTGTAAGTTCCTACTCTTTATTCATTTTGCATATTTATAATTTTTTGATACCAAAAAAATACTTTCAAATTAGAAATGTTATTAAAACTGAATTGTATTAGAGGTATATTTTTAAGGAAATACTTAACTAATGTGATCTTACTAAATTCTTAGCATTGATTTTCATTCACAAAAAAAAAAAAAAAAGTTAAAATAATACAAGAATTTTAACCATTTATTAAATTAAAAGTTTATCAAATTAAATATTGTTTTATTAAATAGGCTTAACGTGCATGGAATGAAATAGAATAAAAATGGAAATAAATAAAACGCACTT
>JAFIDM010012231.1:23477066-23536366 GCA_023159025.1 Thereuonema tuberculata
ACTCCATTCTCCTCCAAAAAGGTTCTAGAGTCTGCCCAGCCCTCTGCACAATGGGTACCAGGTTTCTTTCCCGGTGGTTAACGCCGTTGGTCAAGAAGCACCTGGAGCCTTGCCTCCCACTATTTGGCTTTCAGAGGCCTATATAGTGGGAAACTTTAACTTTTAAATGCATTTTACTGTTGTTTCTTTATTCAGAAACTTCAGATATGATTTAGATGTATGAATTCATTTGTTAATAGGATTTTCGGCATTTTAAATCCAGAATATATAAATGCAAACTTTGTTAAATAGCAACATGGTTCCAAATTACTCCAAATTCCTGATTTGTAAGTGATTTGTCCAAGAAAAAACAAAGAACAAAAAGAACAAAGTTAACTACCTAAAAATTTAAATTAGAATAATAATAAAAAAATAGCATGCTTACAATTGTTTTATTTCATCTGAAAAAATCACAAAGTTGGTGTATTATTTTCATTACTATTAAATCTTAGCAATTTTAACATTTTTGCTTTGTTTTCAGGTGATTGGTTTTGATTCTGTAGATGATGAATCCAAGCCAGAGAATCCATTATTTGATAAGGATGTTTCTACACCTGAGAACTGGAATGATGAAGAGAATCCTCCTTACGCTTATTATTTATACTACATGTATGCCAATATGACAATGCTAAACCATTTCAGAAGGTAAGTTAAATACACAATCTTTTTAAATAATGAATTTGAATTTATGATATTTGCTTAATCTATTCTAAGATAAGCAAACAATGACAAATTTTGCTTAATTAAGATAATGCTATTATTCTTGACGTCTGACTGGACACAGGAGAAAAGAAGAAGAAGCATTGTATTGAAAGAAGTGTATTTTGACAAATTGAATAAGATGCTCTCAGCTCTTTTCATTTGAACCCATTCAACTAAAGTTTCTCAGATTTCTGTGAACCATTGTTTGGTGACTAACAATGACATTGATACATGCTTTTTGTTTGTGCTAGATCAAAGATAAATTTAATTAGCTTTCTTCATTTTTATAGTAACCTATTCGATAAAAATGTATTTCCATGGAATTGTTAACCATGACTTCAAGAGATACAGACAGGTGGTTTTTCTTGCATTAAGATAGTCCTGATGAAGCTTTGGAACACACTTTGCTGAAAGACTGTTCATTCTGTTTCTGCAGAAAGTTCTACAACCAGGTGCCATACTGTAAGGGTTCTGTAATGTCTTGGTGTTGGAAGCAGGTAACAGTCTTCCCTCAAGATGATTCCTCAGGAGAGGATATGATCTGTTTGATACTGATTTGAAAGACAAAAATGATACTGTGATTCAAATTTATCCATCTTCAAGTCCAGTCTTGAAATCATTCTATTTCTATGCATCTCATTTCTTCATGTAAATGAAAGCTTATATTTATTTTTGAAAACAATGGCAGTTTTGACTTTTGTAAAGCAAGGTGTGCAAACATGAACTGAAACTGCTGCAGAATGAGCTATTTCTGTATTAATAAAAGTTTGAGTGAGGGACTGTTTTATGCGAATTTCATTTGCAGATATATCTGCAGAGGTTCTTTTGCAACATACACAGCTTTTTCTCTTTTTTTTCCTAAATAGACATGTACATTAGTGCATTGGGTTACTTAACTTTTTGAGCAGCAATGTAGAAATGATCAGAGTTAGTTCGTTTCTGTTGTAGCATCTAGTTGGGGGTTTTTTTCCCATTAAATTTCTCATCCTCTTCTTAACAAGTTTCTGTTGAGATTCCAAACAAGCTTTTTCTGTTGCTTTAGCAAATTTGGGGATCTTTACAAATCAGCAACAGTGGAATTAAAATGGAAAGGCTGGGAGAGATTTGAGGCAATCTTAATTTTGCATTTCATCTTTTATTCCCAGATTTTATTCCCACTAAGATGTATACAGTATTTGTGTCTAATTTCAATTTATTATTAATGAGATAGATCATGAAGTGATGTTTGTTTGCAACACTTCATTTACAACTATTAATATTTAAATAAGTGATGTAAGAGAATCAGCTATTATCATTGCTAGGTTACAGAGGGAAAGTTCATTCTTAAAAACCCTTATTTGATAGTTCCTGAAACCAAACCATGTAAATGTATTTTACTTATAAACTCAACGGAGTTGCTACCTTAATCTCACAATAATCAGGCATTCAAAGTTATTTGTGCTCCATTCCAAGTCAAAACTTTTTTTTTTTCCTTCTAATTGCTTAGTTATGAGTCGAAATACATCACTTCACACTGACCTTATTGATTTTAATTATTACACTTTAGTCTTAGCAGATGACAGTTCCAAGTCAGTTCCTAAAATAAAATATTAAAGGCAGGAAACTTGGGATTGTCATATTTATATAACAGATCAGCAGAGCAAGCAAACGATTGATTCTGTTCTTGATTTATTGTGAATTTTAATAAAAAATAATCTCACAGCAAGTTTTACAACTTAACAGAAATTAAAGCAGCTGTTAAGGTGTAATTACTAATACTTGTTAGCTGATAAGATCTCAGGAGAAGGAAATTTCAAAACATATTCAATAATATAATTTTATCTTTTAAACTTCATTTTAATAATTGAAATGTTTCAATGTTTCAGAGAACGAGGGTTGAACACATTTGTTCTTCGTCCTCACTGTGGAGAAGCTGGTCCTGTGCAACATCTGGTTGCCGGTTTCCTCTTGAGTGAAAATATTTCACATGGGCTTGTTTTAAGAAAGGTAAGTTTTTTAAAATGAAGAAAAAAAAAATGTAAATATTTTAAACAATCAGTATTACCTTAATAACTCAACTATAATTTTTGTGGTAAGAAATTTAGCCTATTTATTGAATGGGAAGAATACAGAATCTGCATCATTAAACTGCAGGAGATTGTAATCACGTGTTTGTATGTGTCAGGAGGTTTAAAGCTACGTATCCAGTGATCATATTGACTTGCCAGTTCCAATCATGAGAGACGGTAGTAATTTTCTAGATTATGTCACATTTACTGTGAAAATCATAATTGTTAAAATAATAAATAAATAAATAAGAATGTTAAAATGATGAAAATCTGTAATGATTGATCTGGAAAATCGAACTGTTGGAGATTTTAAATTTCAAAGAATCTTAAGACTTTCTAGGGAAACATTTTAAAATCAAAACTAGGTAGATATCATAAATAATACTAACAAGAAAAAGGTAATATTTCAGAAATCATTTACCATCCACAAGAAAGTAATGAACTGAGTAAGGAATTATTATTTTGCATTTGTTTTCAATCACTTACTATATACATTATCATTTGTAAATGTCTGTCTAATGTCTGTCTAATAATAGGCAGTGAAGAATGTTCTAAGGAGACTTATAATAAAATAAAACTAATTAGGTAATTTCCTTTTACTATGGATAACATATTTCTTAATAAAAATTGGAAAAATCAGTCAAATGAATCATTAATTTCAACAAGTAGTCATGCTGTAGGTTGAGATATTTAGTATAAATTCTATAAAATAGATGGATATCTCAAAAGATAAAAAGTTAGTCAAAATTACTAATGTAATTTATTGCCGTATTTTTAAAAAAGGATCAGGACATTTCAAACTTTTCCATTTCAGCTGTGCTGTTGAGTGAGGTGAGAGGGTTTAAATAACTCTGTCATCAAACATTATTTAAACCCTTCTCGCCTCACCCAACATCACAGTTGATAATAACCTTAGAAAAGGTTGAAACATCCTGATTCTTTTTAAAAAATACAATGATAAATTGAATGGGTGAGTTGAAAAAGGTACATATTCCATAAATTTGACAAACTAAACTGAGATAGCCATTTTCTTCTTTGCACGTATATACATCCATTAAACAGAAAAAGAAACATATTTCTCAATTTTAAGTCTGCTTTCCAGAGCCATGTAAAAATGATTGAGTTGAAGAAGGGACATATTCCAGGAATATGTTCTGTTGTCAACTCAAAGCCGCACTAGCATTGAGTTGAAAAAGGAACATATTCCTCAACGCATTTACAATGTTTTATGCTATAAAAATTTATATATCTAAATATTTACAAAGCACAATACATGGCGTGATATAATATTACATTATGTAACATAAAATACACAAAAATAAAATTTTATGAGTTTGTTTTTTTTTAAAAAAAAACATTGAGTTGAAAAAGGAACATATTCTTCAACATATTTACATAGTTTTATGCTGTAAAAATTTATTTATCTATATATTTCAAAGCACAATGAGTTCGCTTCACTTAAAGGTATAAATCGATAATAGAAAATTTTTTTGTAAAAAAATTAGTTTTCTTAAAAAACAGTTTTTTTTAGTTTTCCAAAAGTTTACATTTGTGGAATATGTACCTTTTTCAACTCAGTCATTCAATTACATTAGTAATTTTGACTATCTTTTTATCTTTTGGGAAATCTATTTCAGAAATTATCCATGGTGTTTTGTTTACAGGAATTGATATCTTGGTATGTTTTATTGTCATATTGATTTTATTTTTTATTCCTCATAGGTTCCAGTTTTGCAGTATTTGTATTATTTGGCTCAGATTGGAATAGCCATGTCTCCCCTCAGCAACAATTCTTTGTTCCTAAATTATCATCGAAACCCATTACCCGAGTATTTAGCACGTGGATTATGTGTATCCCTTTCAACTGATGACCCTCTTCAGTTCCATTTCACCAAGGTAAGAAGATTATTCAATAAATTTTCCTTATTTAACTCAATGCAAATAAACACAATCACTTGTGATATTTACATTGATAATAATTATAAATAAAAAATACAATAAAAACAGTAAATGTAAGAAAATTTATCTGAATTTAAGAAGAGCAGTTTAATTTGAAGTGGGCCTGGTAGCTGAGTGGGTAAGGGTGCTTTGTTGCAGATTAGAGGGGGCTGATTCGATCAGGCCTGGGATTTTTCCACGCTCCATTCTCCTCCAAGCTGGTCCTAGGGTCTACCCAGCCCTCTGTTGAATGGGTTATTTTCCCAGAGGTTAAAGGCGGGCGGGCATTGGGCTGACCACCTGACCCTAACCTTAGTCCCATTGGTCACGGAACATCGGGGCCTTACCTCCCATGACCCCAAGGGTCACACAGGCTTGTAGGGAGAGACTTAAAGAATCTTTAAGTTTAATTTGGATAGTATAGAATGCACTTATGAAAATACAAGGAAAGAAATTCATATATAACAGCTTGTAATTTGAGTCAGTTCTTTAAGATAGAATTAAAATGCAAACACTTCCTGAAATTGAAAAAAAGAACAGTTAACAAAAATTATAATATATGTTTATATGCAGTCTTTTTCAAATGATTAAGTTAATGTAATCGCCAAACAGAAAAATCGGATTATGCATAGAAATTGTGTGCACATCTAGCTTTATGCATACAATATATAAAATACAAAAAATAGAATTTATATAATCTGAAAGTTTGGTAAATAGAAATTCAGATAAATAAGTTTATATAGTAAACACACAATAAGTTTAATTTTTTTTAATGCTGTATACTAGTGTTTTTTCAATCTTTTATAAGTAAATAGTAAAAAGAAAAGATACATTGTCTTTTACTGTAATATCACTAAAAATGTGATGGAATTTCTGTGAATTTTTTGTAACCTTTTTAGGCTAGGGTCTGCATAGGCTGAAATTTAAAAATATGGTTAGGACCACAGTTCTCTCAATGTAAAACCCACATCCAGTTCAATCTGAATTTTTCATTAGCCAGCTTAAAACAGAACATAATATCAAATATCAGTATTTAATTTCAGTGTAATTGCATGTCTTCATTTAAAAATCAACAGACACTATTTGTAATGTTTGATATTGAGGAACACTGAATGTTTAAATTCTAGAATTTAAGTGTTTTCTTTTTCATCACTGATGGTGTGTCACTGACAAGCATTGGTTACTTACTTGGAGACCAGTGGGTAAATTTACAATTAAAAACAAAATTAATATTTTTTTAATTCAATAATTGCAGTCTTGAAATATTTTGTTCAAAACTTTGAAGAAAAATTAAAGAAATACTTAATAAGGAATTTTTGTGCTTTTCAAGTGTGGGTTTATATCCTGGATAAGTTGTGAATAATTCTTTCACTGTACATGTCTGAAGAGATCTGAGAATTACTTTGAGAGATCATCTGAAGACTTCCTCAAATATTATCCCCTTTTTTGGTGTCCGTAGCCCTGCAAAAGGCAATGGGATACCATCGTAGTATGCTCTCTGCCACACTGAATAAGTTTGATAAAATAAACCTGACTTTAGGCAGAAAAGCACACACACATACACTAATAAAAAAAAGGAAACTTTTTCCAGTAACATACAAAAGCAAATATGAGAAGGTGTAGAAATTTTTTTCGAGACAGTCAAATTTCTCTCAAATTTCCTGAGACATATCTAGAGACACTTGACTTATTTTCTATCACTCTTCATCAGAGCACAGGATTCTAAGAAGCAACACAAGTGGAACGTGAGACACTTAAGAAGAAATCTTCATACTCTATCACCAAGTCGTTTTCAGACATTAATATTGAAATACTGTAATTACATAAAACTTTTTTATACAAGCCAAATCATTGAACATTAAGGATTAGTTTGTAGATGACGATGACATTGGCTGGGCCATACTTTGAGAATGCCAGCATGTCGTATTGCAAAAATCTCCCTGCTTGCAGAGCCGGGTCCGGCCTGGAAGCTGCCAAAAGGAGGTGTTCGTCTAACAACTCTACGTCACTTCAAGCGAAAAGATGAAAATTTAATCATGCGCCCATTCAACCTTAGCCGTAAGACATTCAATTGCGAGTGGCTGCATCACCTGACAACCCTTGCCCAGGACTGAAGACAATGGCATCGAATTTCCATGGAAGTCCCCTATACCCACAATGGGTGATGAGGCGTCAAGTCAAGTCAAGTTTGTAGATGATCCTACAAAATGAACTGGAAAAAGTAGGGAATTGTATTTGTTTCACTTTTTCTTTGCAGATGAGTTATTTAAAATGTCATTTATGTTTCACCATTATATCTTCCACTGTTCTAAAATTTCCTGCCCAAAGATTGGAAGAAAAACTTCCAAAACTTTTCATCTATTGTAATTTTCTTTTCTTGATTTTTTATATTACCATTTATGTTCTTTGTTGACTTGCAAACAAAGTGTTTACGTGTTGTAAGCCCATAATTAGCAATTTCATTGTAAGTTTCAAATTGGGACTATTTTGCTTGCAATATCACAAGATTACAATTTTGTGAAATAGTATATGAAGAACAGTTGACCCACTGAAAGACATAGAAGTAAAGATTATTGTTCATTTTTGTTTGCTAGCATCTTCACTGAATTTATTTATTTATTGTTGATAATGAATAATTAATTGGTCATAGTGAAATTTGTTAAAAGCTATTATTATTATTTATAATATTTTAATATTTTTAGGAACCATTAATGGAAGAATATAGTATTGCAGCTCAAGTTTGGAAGCTGAGCCCCTGTGATATGTGTGAATTAGCAAGAAACAGTGTACAGATGAGTGGATTCTCTCATAAGGTGAGTTTCTTTCCTAAATTTAAGGTTCCAAGTGCAAATGCAGACTTACCAAAATTTTTCTAGGGTGACTCATATTGCCTGACTATAGATTAATAATTGTTAAGTTCAATTCATTGTGAAAATTAGTCATTTCACTGCTTGAAATAGTAATCATAAGAAGATGAATGTATATTTGTTAAACTCGTGATATATCATCCAGACGGTTTTTGCTAAGAATGTCAGAAGAGCAATAATATATTAAATTCATCGAGACGAATAATTCTGAAATTCTTTTTGAGTCACTGAAAAATTGGCAAGCTCATGACATCATTTGTATTTCCGTACTTTTTAACTTTCAGGTGGTAATTATTGATATTTGTTTGAATAATATTAATATTTTTACCAAATTATTTCCTAAGTTATTAATTTATGTTTTAACTCCTTACTGAGGTTCTTTTCAAAAATTCACAGTAAGGAATTTTACTATGTACTTTTTAATCTTAGAAGCATCACTTATACCTAGGAGAGCTCAAAAAACTTAAAATGTCCTCATGATATCATTTAAGAAGATTTTAAAAATGAATGACGTCTGGATTCTTTTTTTTATCAAATTAATTCCTAAGCTGTTTTCTATCCATAATTCCTTTATTCAAGTTAATAAAAAATTAAGTTGGTAAAAACTTTTAGAAGATCCAAGAAGGTTTTTAACATACAGGGTATGTCAAAATTATGTTAGCATTTAAATGGAAAAAAACATTAATTGTAAAAGTTATTCTTCGTCTTCTTCTTCACGTGCCATCTCCATCCAGGAGGTCTGTGACCATGGTCCCAAAATTTTCTCTATCTCTTGCTATTCTGGAGCATTCCTGGTAATTCTTGCCAGTCCAGTCTCTGATGATGTCAAACCAGTTCTTTCTCGGTCTTCCTCTGGGTCTTCTCCCATCCAACTTTCCCTCCAGCATCAACCTCTGTAGATCATCTTGTCTCATCAGGTGACCGAAGTATTTCATTTTTCTTTCCCTTATGATCTGAATCAAGGATCTCTCGTATTCAGCCAATCTCTGTACCTCCTCATTCTTCTTGTCCAAGGAATTTTACTTCTTCTCAAAATCCACATCTCAAAACTCTCCAATTTTCTTTCTGTCTCTCTACTGAGAGTCCAGGACTCAGATCCATAAAGGAGTGTTGTCCATATATAACATTTCATCATTCTTTTCCTTAAATTAATGGAGATATCTCTTGATGTCAAGAGTAGCTCTCATATCTATAAAAGTCTTTCTAGCTATTTCAATTCTCCTTTTAATTTCTCTAATGCTAGGCCCATCCTCTGTGAAAAGCTGTCCCAAGTATATGAAGGAGCCAACCTGTTCTAGTCTTTCATAAAAGTTATGTAAAAGTTTTGTAAAAGTTGTTGTAATCAACATTTAGCAACATTTATTGTATTGTATATTTGGAATATTATGTAGGTAAAGTCTCAACCTGTTGTCTATTGTTATCAACACATAATAGAAAACAATTGAAAGTAGCATTTAACAGCCAGACACAGAATTCTAAGGGAATAGATGTTACACGTTGGTAATTCTTTCCTTGAGTTCATTGATATTTTGAACTTTCGTGACGCACGCACACTCTTTCAACATATCCCCAACTAGAACTCATAGGGTGACAGATCAAAACTAGAATGGAACTTTCTGTGAGCTATGGTTGGAGATTTAAACACTTCCATCAAGCTTACCACCACACTTATTTCTCTCTCCCATTATATCTGAGAAAAAATGAAAAGTTACATGTCCGTTCCATAATTTAACATAATTTTGACATACCCTGTAGTATCAATGTTATTGTTCACATAAATATCGCACTTCAATTAAATTTTAAACTTTAATTCTCTTTTAGGTGAAGCAGTTTTGGTTGGGTCCAAATTACACAAGAGAAGGGGTTGCGGGAAATGATATAACCCGCACCAATGTTCCTGATATCCGAGTGGCGTATCGTTACGAGACTTTAGTTGGTGAATTGTCAACTATCTTCAAAGCAGTTCAGAGTAAAGAATGAAACGAAAGCTTTCAGGTGATTTGTGTATTCTAGGAAAAAGAACCGTGGACTGTTGCTGTGTCTAGAATTAAAAATAAAAGCTTAAGAAAAGCGAAAAAGACTAAGCAAAAATGTAAGCACGACTGTTTTTACAAAAATAAATATATTTTACAAAATATTTATTATTTCTGCACCATCATATGACTTAATTTTTTGTTAGATTTGTTTTTGTTAACTGTGGTCTTCTGTGCACATTTTATTTTCTTTTTCCTTGTTTTCTTCACTGCTTTGTGATAAACTTCTTGCAGATTCATGCAGTGGTCTGAAGATTGATTTCATCTATTTAGTAACGCATTTCATAATATCCAGTTTTAAGAATTAGTTCTTATTGTGCATTTAAAAAAAATATTGTTATTTGTTTACAAACATAAATATACCTATATAATTTAGCTGGTGTGAATATTGTTAAAATAGTAATTAAATAAATGAGCTCTTATAGGTCTGTGGAAAAATAATAATAATAATAAAAATCTTGATTGCTTGGACTTTGAAACAGCAAATAATGACAATAAACTAATTGAAAGGAATTTCCTTACTTTTTATTTACTTCTCTTTAACACAGAATAGGTCTTGAAATACAAGTAAACCTTAAATGTTAAGCATTGTAAATAGACATATTTATAATGTTCTTCTTTAGAAATAAAATTTGTTATGGATGATGAAATGGTTTGGGATTTTTTTCTTTCCAATTAGACGATTTCATTACAGCTAATAAATTAACATTACCAGGATCATCGCTACAAATTAAGTCATAACTGTACAAGGATGTTAATTCTTTGAAAAACTGGAATAAAACATCATCTCAAATATTAAGTGATTGGAAAATTTTTGATAAAAAAATTGTAATTCTACAATTGGTGTGAGAAAAACAAAATACCTCAACTACTTATTTCTGTTTACATAGGCTGACCATAAGTCCAGTTTTGAATAGGACAGTGCTGGTGTTTTGCTATGTCCCGGCCATCCTGTCATTCTAGTAAAGATGCCATTTTTGTGTCTTTTTATATATATATATATATATATATATATATATATATATAAAAACTTTAAAATATATTTAAAATACTGATCAATCGAAACGGTTATAACCAAGTTTGTATCAGTGATTGCTATTTAAGATAAAGAGATATATCTCTGATTGAAGGTATCAGTCATTTGTATAACCATCACTAGTGGCTTATTGATCAACAACACTTACCCGTCTCAGATGCGGCTTCTGTTCTGCAGTGCTATTTTTGTTCTGTGTACTTGTCAGTTGCAGCATACATATGTCGTGAATTCTAAGCTCTAAACTTTACATTTTTTAAAGTTTTAAGCCTCAGTTTTAAAATGTCAAAGAAAATGCACATTCAATTTGATGTTTGAAAAGAAACCAAGGCATTGAAAACCCCAAAATTTGTTTGTCTGAAAAATATTCATGGTATATGCCTGATGAAATGCAGTCGCCCTCTACATCAACTTAAATTTTTTGTATAGGTTCTGTGAAGAATCATTCTAAGTTCAATATTTTATCTAATAAAATATATTTTTTAAATGTCCTACACTTTACGAACATTCCACTACCCCACTTGTCCCATTTTTATCTCGAGGAATTATGATCAGCCTATGTATACGTATCTTTACAATGATAAGCATTTGCATATGAGAAATTGATTTGAAATGGCTTAATAACTAAATCTAAGAATAATAAAGTAAGTTTGTATTAAATGGATTTACATTTTACTGATTATAGGAGTTGATAATTTTAAATATCTTCAGTTTATTTGTTTTGCTTATAACCAACTAAAATGGTGAAGCAAATCATATTTATTTGTGAAATTTCAAATACTAATTTTACTGTAAACAATTAACCATAAATAGCCTTAAGGGGAGGCGGAAGTCAGTTGGGAAGGTTTGGAATTTTAAGTTCAAATCGTTCTGTAACTGTTAAAAATACAACTAAAAATCTGAAAATTTAAAATATGGCAGTTTAATTATGAATGAATTTTAAAGAATTTAAAAAAAATAAAAACCATAAATTTGATAGTTTCGATTTATAGTTTTTATTTTTTTTAAATTCAACTATTGGGAACGTAAAGGAAATTTTGAATTCAGGAAATAAATTATTACTTTATTTATTCATAGAATCAGAAATGGGAGCTTTTTAAAGCTAAAATAATTTAATAGAAAGCAAATTCTTTCGAAAAATTAGCCTATTTTGAGCTTAAATGTAATTAATTCAGTTATCACATAAAAATCAAGAATAAGAGAATATGATTCATTCATATTTAAACTGTCAGATTTTAAATGTTCAGATTTTTAGTTGTATTTGTAACACTTACAGAACGATTTGAACTTAAACTTCCAAATCGTCCCAATGCTGACTTGCCTCACCCTAATTTTTTATAAAAGTTGTATAATATGAATCTTAAAAAATGAAGTAACTTACGAATCAAACAGCAAAGAAATTGTGGACATTGCTACCTAATCTTGTGCAACAGCTAAGGGCAATTATTATTTATTTTTTTTTAAGTTGTGAAATATGAAAAATGTATTAATTTCTTTCTGTATTAAAATTCTTCCAATAAATCATTTATTAGAACACAGATACTGTTTTATTCATGTAATTCCCTAAAACTGCTTTTCTTTATTCAGAAATTCCAACAGCTATCCACTTTCTTTGTCAGTTCTGCAAAGTCATGTGTAATTTCTGAAATGTGTATACTGCAGTAGAAATACAGCTGCAAATGCAGGAGTATGGAAATAGTTGGGATGCATTAATAAAGATTGTCTATCAAGCAACTCGTGCTTCAGATTCTTACAAAGTTGACTTGGAATAAGGGGAAACAATATTCAGATTTCTTTTATAAGAGAAATGCTGCTGTAAGGTTTTGCTTTTTTCATATTTACTTTATCTAGAATTTATAATTAATTTGGACTGTCAATTTTGTGGTGATGGCCCTACCTTCCACCAAACTATTTGCTTGGCAACTGTAAATTGACAGATCTTTGCTGATTTCAATCCTGCAATTTGACCTTTAAGTACTCGTGCATGTCTCAAAATTTGGAAGAAAGTTCAAGAATTTGAGTTGATATGTTTGTTACCACCTCCTTAGAATCTTCTGAAGATAATCCCTTCATGAAAAATTCTGAATGCCTTTGAAAACATGAGTGCAAAAAAATCCAACAAGGGAATGATTGGTTACTGTTCTTGGCCCTTATCTAGCTTGACAAGTTCAATTTTTTATACAATTATTTATGCGTCAAATTTAATTTTTAAAATGCTGTTCTAATTCATATTTAAAACTCCTTTCCAGATTTTTTTTTCCAATTTTTATCATAATAACAAAATTAGAAAAATACCAATAAAGTAGATTTTTATTGAAACAAGCCATAAATTTGTTGCCCTTTTTCTTTAATTATTAAAGGTAGTTAATGATGGGTAAAGTTTTATTGTAACTCCTAAATATACTAGATTGGGGAAAACGTTTTCAATTTGTCTGTCATATTACAAAAACTGAAAAAAACTTTCCTATTAGCCCAGTAAATTTGCTTCATTCACTGCTGTTATACAACTGTTTGTATCAGTTGTATATTAAAATATACAATTTATTTCTTTTTACCAAAAAATTATGGACCCAGCATAGAAATAAGGTTATTTCATTCAGTGAAATTTGGTAAATCACTTTCGTTTCTTCTTCTTAGCAATTCTAAATTTTCATAAAAATTAATTACTGAAACATCGAATCAGTCTAACTCTTATGTTAATATAAGGGTTATATTATTGATTCAATGGATAGGACTTGAATAGTTCTAGAAGGGACCAGATAGGCGAAGATATTTCAGAAATGATTTGGAATTTATTAATTGTCAGAAAAAGATGATACTAGTAATACTTTTGATAATATAAATTAGGTTGTAAATTATCTGAAGCTACAAATTGAGCTTAATTTACAGTTGAAAAACTTAATACAGAAGCAATCCAAAAAAATTATTTGTTGAAAAACAAAATATATAAGTTAATATAAACAAGTTCGTTAATAATATTAATAGAAAAATTAATGACTACAGTTTTTATATAGTATCTTAAAATGTTGTATTATCTCTTATAAGGATTTTATCATTAAAATCATAATGAAATGGTTAGTAAAAGTTAGGTTTACATCTAATAAAACTAGAAGAGGTAGTAAATTAGGCCAGAGATGTAGACAAATGATATAAAAGATGGAAAAACATTGAGAATTATTGCCTAATAAGATTTACCATATAGAGAGAAAGAAAGATATAATGAAGTTTATATTTGCTGGGACGTAAAGGGTACAGATTTTGAGTAGCTTCAATATTCACACTGAGAAATTAATAGAGTTCTTACTTCCATCTTTGAATTCCCATCTGGCATTTTAAACCTTTTCTTATATCCAATCGACTTCTGAACTATCTTCATGCTCTTCCCATATTCATAAAATAAAATGAAATACATTGTATTTGAAGTAACATTTTTATGTCCGTTAGGTAAATCTTAACCAATCCTTTAATTATTAATTATTTTAAGTTCATTAAATGTAACACAGGAATAACTTTGGTTAAAATATTCATCATATTTTTTGTTAATGTAAATACAAAAGGTTTGCATTTAAATTAGAGATAAAACACCAAACTTGTAGGAATCACAATGATAGTGGTTCAATATAAATTAATTCTTGTAACAGTTAATGACAGTTAAATCGATTTAAAAAAAAAATAAAGCCAATCCTCTCAGCTTTCCAAATCATGGAAGAAATTATTACTATATATAACCAATATTTCTAAATAAAAGATATATTCATCATTATTAATGCAAGGCAGTTAACAATGAACTCCAGAGATTTTGAGCAGTGGACTGGTTTTTAAGCAAAATGAAGATTTAAATTCTGCCATGTTGAATAACATATTCATCTAAATGTTATTTCCAGTTATTTAAGTACAGTTGCCATTGACAAAGAAATGCTTTCCCTCTTCTTTTCCCTTTGGTAACGGATTCAAAAGTACAATCCTTATCTTAAAATAAGTCTTCGGTTTTTTGTTTTTTGTTTTTTTTGTTGGCATTTTTTGTAACTTTTAGGTTAGGATAAAAGTAAGATAGATTCCCAATATTAATATCTAAAATGAAGTTTAACTTATCAGTTGGACATGGGCGTAGCGAGAGGGGGTCAAGGGGGTCTATCATGCCCCGTATGCCACTAGCAGAGGGGCGCCAAATGGTCCCGAGACAAACAAGGTTTTCGGGGGGTGGGGGAGTACCAAAAAGGTATTGTGCCCCGGGCGCCAGTGATGCTCGCTACGCCACTGCAGTTGGATTGCAAGGGTGTTAACAGTAATAGAAATATGATTTGTAACATAATGTAACATTTTTTGGGAAAAAAAAAATTGAGACACTTCACACATTTTCATTAACCATAGAATTGTAACATCATTCTTTAAAAGGTTACATTATATTTTTTTTTCTTTTAAAACAACTGTTATTATTTTATTTAACTATTAAGATTTACACAAACTTCATTTTTTAATAAAAAAAAATAAAAAAAGATTTTTTAATTTTTTTATTTGAGAGTTGAATTCTTCTAGTTAATTGGCACACAGATACCAGTGACAAAATGTGTTGCTTGATTGTAACGGGTTGCACATCGTAATCCAGTACCACATCTACCTCCAATATTCCATGGGCCACCACATGGTTCACCTTTTGCCTAAAAAATTAGAAGATGATTACTTTCAAGCAAATGAAAGATACTTAGGAACAAAAACGATTTTGCACCCGGATCCATCATCGACAGGAATCTGGGATGACAGTTTCGTCGTCTTTAGGACTCTTCAGCCAGATAAACCCTCATTGATATGTTCCAAAGGTGCGAAAGGTTAGGGATCCCACTTGCTGGAGTCTCCAAAAGAAACAATAACCAAAAAATACACACAAACAAGGGAACTTAATTTCCAGATCTGCAGACCACCAAGATTTAAAGGAATTTAACACAATACAAGAAAATTAAAAATAAATAGTTCAACTAAAAGCAGTTTTTTTTTGTTATTGCTTTTGTTAAATTCCTTTAGATCCTGGTGGTCTGCAGGTCAGGAATTTAAGCTCCTTGTTTGTGTATTTTTTGGTTATTTCTTTTGGCGACTCCTACTCACAGGAGCGCGAGCTGAATCCCTAACCTTTCGTACCTTCAGGACATAGCATTGAGGGTTTATCTGGCTGACGAGTCCTTAAGAAGACGAAACAGCCATCCCAGATTCGAAATATGGGTAATCCTTATTTGTAATTTTCATGTTATTATTTTAGGCACGTTAAATCCTTTTCAGTTGATTAATTTCAAGTTATTAATTAAAAATATTAACAACAAAAAAAACACAAGACAATAATACACTTCACCATTCTCTTAAAAGAAGACCAGGCCCATGCTTATAATATAGGTAGTGATAATTTGTTCAAGCCACATGTTGGTGAAATTTATACTAAAATCAATGGCACAATAATAAGAATAACATTAATTTATGAGTAAAAGTGTTATCATACTAAAGCCTAGTACATATTAGGGAATTTTGTTGTGATACAATGTATTGGAGTTGTTTCAAAACTGTTGAGGGATTGTTCAGAACAGTCCCGAAACAATGTTGCTTTGTATCAGGACTGTTTTGCGACAGTTCCCACTTGTGTTTCTTGTTTCCCATGAAAATGGAAAACATGAAACAATGCTGCACAACATTTGCTAGTGTGGACATGTCACAAAACAGAAACAATTTGTTTTAAACTTCTGAGATGAACATTGTACGATGTGGAGCACTGAAAAAAACCTTAAAACTGATTGAGGATATTCAATCACAATCATGTTTTTGGGATGTTTCATCATCGTAATATAAAAACTAGAGCAAAAGAAATGATGCCATTAAAGAACTGGGCAAAAAATATGGAGGTCAATCGGAAATTGAAAAGAAAATCCACAGTTCAAAATCGCAATTTCACAAGGAACAAAATAAACTCAGAAAAAAGTGAATCTTCTCCGAAAAAATGTTCAAGGTTTTGATACGAGCCTTATTTTTTTTCTTTCTGTGACTTGTGACTCGATGCGGAATAATATTGCAGAACAGTTCGAAACAATGTTTTGTGACTTGTTTCGATAAATTGTATTGCAACAAAGTCCCCTAATATATACTAGACTTAATACTGAAAAGTAGTTATCCGATGCATTAAAGGTTGATATTGTTGAAATTGTGCTCATAATCATAGAAAACTGGATTTTTGAAGGAAAAAGATGATTGTCATCTTTGTAAAATTCAGAGAAAAGATTATCTCAAAATTTGAAATGAACAGCTCCTAACACTGTATTTTGATATTAACCATCCCGCAGTTTTAAATATAATGAGAAATAATAATAATAAATAATCATGACAATTATTAACTATATAATTATTATTTATTCAGTTATTATTGTGGTAAAACATGATAAATGACATTTAATCAAATATAACTTACACTGCAATCAAATTATTTATGATCACCAACCTAAGAGTGGGTATTGTCATCTTTCACAGTCAATAGAGCAACTATTCCAAAAAATAGAGGGAGTTATGGCATAGTAGTTTATTCACACTGCCTCCCATGTTTGGACCACAGTGCTTGAGGGTGCATACAAATTGAAAATTCCTCTATCCATATGATCCCAAAAGTGCTCGTTGGGATTCAAATCGGGTGAACAGGAAGCCAGTCTATGCCTGGAGTTCATCCTCATGTTTGATGAACCATTTGCGTAATCCCTGAGGCAATTATATGGTGCGTTCACTTGTTAGAAAACACTATCACCTCCTCAAAAGACTGTTACCATAAAGGGATGTACTTGATAAGCAACAATGGACAAATAGGCAGTCGCATTAAGGGAACTCTCTGTTGATGTATGTGTGGTAAATCTGTGTTATCCTGAAAATGTCCGACTTCTATAGACCATGGCTTTGTGGCAAAAAAATGACCCTATTTCATACTTTCAACCTATCAGATTATCATGACACTGAATTTTAATTATCACTATTAATTGTTATATATCCAATTCAAAGAAACTAAATGTCATTGCTAGTGCTAGTTATTCAAAACTCAAAGAATTCTAAGATGTTGTCAGTCTGTCATGCCACAATCTCACTACACCACTGCAAAACGTAAGGGGTGCCGAAAATGCAGTCTCGTTCTGCAAGTCACCTCGCAATCACAGGGTTTTTTAGTGATGCTGCTACACATCTCTGGTCGGTGGACAGTGACAGCCTTCGATCAGTTTGCTCCTGTCGGACGATAACACGAGCCTCTAGTCTGGTAGTCTACCTAGGTCTCCAATTTGCCCTCCCTGCACATCTGTGTTTCGTCACATCTCCCACAACTGTCGCACAGTAGAGTCGGAATGGTTAGGTGGCGGCCGATTCAGTGGAATGACCAGCCTGTCTCCCACAGTCCCACAATACGTTTTCTCTCAAACTCTTATCATTTGTTCAAAACTGCATCTAATGCATCGTCTAGGCATGCTGAGGTGACTCAGAGATCTGCATTCCACAACCACACTGATTATAAAGAATACAGCGGTCATACTAACACTCATGATGATAGTTCTCAGTTGAGCAATAGCAGTGCAACTGAAATCAGTGGCACACCTACCTGTGACGGAGCCATATACCGTCGTTTCCTCATCATTCGTTCTGGGTGTGGTACTTACTAATTTATAAGATGTGATTAATCAGGACCAACTGTCAAAACTATACATTGGAAGGAAACTCTTATGTCATTGAGAATCTATGTTTTACTGTGAACATAGTCAAAAACCAAGGTCTCGGAGAGTTTAAACTCACTCTTAAAAGCTGATAAACAATGATTTCCGAGTAGTAAATTTGCAGACATTTAGGTAGATATTTCAAAGCTTTTTGATTGCTTAATCATGGATATAATGTTTTTTGGTAAATAAGTTTTCCCTGCCCTTGGTTGCTTTCATTCTCTATTCTAAGCAGGGCTGTAAAGAAAATGGATAATTGTAAACAACTTCAAATTTCAATAAGAAATTAGTATTTTCTAATCAGATAAGAATTTATTTTTCTTAAAATTAAATTGTTCAGTTTGGGAAACGAAAAAAAAAACTTTCATTTCCAATTTCAAAATTATTACAAAGTAATGTTGTCTACGTAATTTTATACAAAAACTACGGTGATTTTTAGCAGTCCCATGTTACAGTTAACATAGGGAACCGCTATTGCTTTTGTGTTGTCTGTCTGTCACGCTGTATGTCACACTCTGTAGCGGCCAAACGGTTAGAGATATTAGAATGAAACCTTCACCATTGTGTTCAGCATAAAATAGTAGGTGACCACGTAAAATAAATCAGACCTGTAGGACCAATCCCTGACCCACCAAATTAATGTTTTCCGTAGCAGTGTTAGTAATAATGGTAACAATTAACACAGTAATAATAATGATGCTTCGTACATAACAATACTAACAATTGCCAACAGGACGTCATTGTTAATATTTACAAACGTATTGTTTCATATATTCTTTAACATATCCAAATGATGCACTAAGCATTGTATTAGCGGCCCCTATGTTAGAGCTTGCCTGTAAAACATAAAGGAACGGACTTGCATTTATATGCTCTTGCTTTTAATTATTTTGTTTATACAATTGTGCATACTATGGGGCCACTTTGCTTTTGACACTGTCTAAAAGCATTAATTACCTTGTTTTTTTTGCTTTTGGGGAAAATACTCCTATTCTTTGACTTCAGCTGAGGTAAGGCTTCAGACATTTCATGACCAACGGGACTAAATTGAGATTGGAGGGTCAGCCAGACTCCAGCCCTCCCACATGTAATCCCTGATACAGAAACCGGGTCCTATTTTTTTATAGAGGGCTGGCTGAACCATCCGAAAGATAAATATCATGGAAAAAATTCCCAATCTCTGCCAAAAAATTGAACTCAACTTTTTCAGCCCTCAGTCCAATGCCTTACCACAAACCAACAAATGAGTTTATATATTAGAACTTAATTCTTTTTTAAATAATGTGTAGTGTTGTAAATCTGATTAGAAAGTGACCCACGACAACATTAATTAATAATTTCAATGTTTTTAATTGAAATTCATCAATATTTTATTAAAACAAGACATGTTTCAAGCCTGATTCTTTTTGGCTCTGTTGTTTCGAAGTCTGTTAAAAGCTGGGTAATTTTGATTGTAGACTGGACCAAACAGACAAATGTTTAAAATGTTTAACAAATGTTTCAGTTTCAAATGTTTAAAAACATATCTAGTTTTTATAAATATTGATGAATTTCAATTAAAAATAGTGAGATTATTAATTACCGCTGTCACATGTTACTTTCGAGTCGGATAATTCAAAATCTTTCCACTTTCATTTTGACAGAAGACCATTTACCTTAGCACATGTTTCACAGCATCCACAGGCGTTCATCACAATTCCTGCCTTACAGTCTTTGACTTCTTCGCATTGAGTCATTGCACAAGGGATACAAGTAAGGGTAGTAACACTGGAAATAAGAAATAAAATGTTACTCCGGATTTCAGTACTGTAGGAAAGTACTTGGAGGATAACAATAAAACATACTTACAAGGAAATGGGTAAGGTTAAAAGTCCTACAACAAAAATAGTGTTGACAGTTATCATCTGAAAAGGAAAAAAATAGAAATTTTCATTTAAATTTCGTAAAGCATAACAAATCATAAAGAAATGGCTAACAAACGAAGGCACAACGCTAAGAGAAAGAATTCGCACCCTGAGCTGTCACCGGGAAGAGACTAGGATGGACCGTTTCGCCCTTTTTAGGACTCATCAGCCAGCCAAACTCTGTCGATGACAGACTCAGAAGGTGCGAGAGGTTAAGATCCCGGGTCTCGCTCCCGAGAGCGGGACCTCCCCTTGAAGAAATCCTTACCAAAAATTAAACAAAATACAAATTGTCCTGCAATCTGCTAGGCACAAAAGAAATTTAATAAAGGCAAAAATAAAAATAAAAGTACATCTAATGAAACTTTAGAAACTGACTATCCTTTTAAGCTGTGACTTAAGAATTCATGGTTAATCATTCATGGGTGCATTCTGTACTTCAAAATTACTGTCGACAATTTGACTATCAGTCTATCTATTTCCATACGCATTAAAAACAGTATTGAACCAGAGTTAATATTGTAACAGTAATGTACAAATAACAGAAAAAAAAAATAGATATTAAGATACATAAACGAGAAATTTCAAAATTATCGAAAATGTGAATGAGAAGAGATACACAAAGTATTTCATTAAGAGTCTAATGTGACTCCTCTTACACCCATTAGTAGATGGCGCCTTTTCCTATTATACGTAGACTTTGTCGATTTTGATTGGACTTGTAATGTAATGTATGTTTTATTATTTTTCCTTATAATATCTGTTTTAATAAAATGTAATAAAGTTTTTTTTAATATTTGAACAGATCATTTTACTTTCATTATTTCTTTGACATTAAAAGAATAGTGAAGCTCATAACATCAGTTTTACAAAAAAATCTGTCATAGAGTCAAGAAACTGCTTTTTGAGAGATGGTCGTCACCTGCAGAAGTGTTGGTTAAGGTTGACCAGAATGAAACATTATGATTGCAATTATGAAGTATTTATAAAATTCATTTCAAGGTTTCTCTTTGCAATTCCTTTACGTCTCAATAAATGAGGAATTTCTGTACTTGTTTCTCCGTCTATAAACGTTAAGAGTTTCAGAGCTTTTAATCATCCCAAAATGGATCTGTTTCGAGGTATTACCTCTCGTCAGTTGGGTAATATAAAATATCTGAAAATTTTATTGGTTCTAGAAGTAGAAGCATTTATAAAAGTTCCTAATTTATTGCGATGAGAACAGAATAGCTGTGATTTAATGAAACTAACTTTCCTACTGAACTAAAAATGACAGTACTTCGTTCATTTTGAATTCAGAAATTATTGCATTTGGATCCTTGGCTAACTTATGACACCACTACAGACAGAGAATTGGTTAATATTTTTCTTTTCACAATTTTTTAAGCATCTGCACTAGTTATTTAGTAAAATATAGATAGGGGGCCGTTCAAGTATTAAGTAAGCACATTTTTAGTCATTTTAAACCCCTACCCATGTAAGCAAAAACAATCAGATGCCCCCCCCCCTCCCTTTGTCCTTACTTAAGATTTGCCAAATCATTAACAGTAAGTATCACTGAACAACAAATTAAAACAATCAAAATTATATCAAAATTTTAAAGTTAGCAAGTTTGCCTGTTTTACATAAATATTGCTCTGATACCCCACTCCCTCTTGTCAGCAAAAATAAGCAAAGCTTGAAACCCCCCTCCCTCTTGTCAGCAAAAATAAGCAAAGCTTGAAACCCCCGCCCCTTGAATGCTTACGTAATATTTGAACGCAGAGCCGGATCTAGGTACTGCCAGTCCCCGCATTGCGGGGAAGCCCGCTGAAAACAGACATTTTTTTACAGACAAAGAAAACGAAAATTCGGGGCGCATGAAGGATTTTCGCTGGGGGGCTAACAATTTTTAGATCCGGCCTTTCTTGAACGGCCCCTATATCACAAGATAAATACGATGTACAGCAATGGGGAACTGGAAAGAGGCTTGTACAAAATTAATTTTATCAAAGAAACTTATAGATGAATTTTCGTAAAGAAGTTTAAAATCATTTCTAAAATTCGTTTCAAAATGACGTACATTTTAAGAAAATAGTTGTTACTTTCATTCTAATTATAAATGCATAAATTTGTAATAGTGTATCTGAACCAAACAACAACAACAACAACAAAATTAAACGACATTAAATCATTACGAAACATCTATTTGTAAATAATCTATTTGTAAACAAAAGTATTTGCAAATGAAAGGAATAATAAACCTTCCATCCGCCCAACACTCCTTTTAGAAATTAATTTTTAAAAAATAATAAAATTGAATTAAAATTACATTTTAGAGATTTTTAAATCCGCTTTAACAAAAGCATGATAATATTATTTGAAGTTGTTAAAAGTAAGTAAACTTCACCTTAATATTGCCAGCAAACGTTATGAAAAATAATCCGTAAAAAAAGCTACCAGGGTTGTTCTGAACTTAAAAGAAATTCACTGATTATTTTTTTTTTTACCTCTTAGTCGTTGCTGGTCTGGTTCAGTCCGTCCTAAACTGTCGTTTTTGCGTCCTCTTGAAGTGGATTTTGGCTCCGAATGGTTCAGGAAGTGTCATCTCCAGTGTCCAGTCTCCAGTGTCTCTAATTCCATCTTATATTACAATTGAAACTTTACAATAGTTAGTAAAAAAACAACAAATATACATAATACATTCCTATTTGTTAAATGTGGATGGCAAAGAATAACAAAAAGTATCGCGGATTATTTAAATTTGACGAAATAAAATCATTAAATAAAGAAGCTGATGATTTTCAAGCTTTGATGTTTCAGAAACCAACAGTTAGAAGTAATTTGGAATGGAATCTCAAGTAGAGGGTGAGCCATAAGTCACGATGGAATATTTTACACGGTGCTCTATAAAATAATGAAATATGAAAATCAATTCAAAAACTTTATGAAACTCAAAAAGATACATTAAGTAATACAACAATACTAGTGTTGATAATACAACAATAATAACGTCCATACTGGTGTCATTGTAGCCCTCAGTCGCCTAAGTTTTCGTTGTGTCGACCATCATTTTCCGTTGGATTGGCCATCATGTACGGTGTGAGCAATCTTATTGGCTGCTTTGCCACCTTCGCGGCTCGTCGTAACGTTACGATAATAGATGACTGTAAGGTGTACCTCAGCTTCCGTTTTCGGAATGTTTATTCCTGGGTCAAGAACAACTCCTTACTCTGAAGAAATTGAAGAGTATTCCCGTTATGTTAGGATAGGGGCTGGAGTTACCAATGATATTATCATTTGGCCATTTTTTTTTCAAGACGTCTGTGATTGGTGCAACTATATCTTCGACAACTTGTCGCGTTGGCTGCTGCCAGAATTCGACACAGTTGGTATTCTTATTGCCGTCCTTCTTCAAAAGGAAGGGGCTCCAGGGCATTTCTGGATCTCCGTTCGAGAATGACCGTTCAAGTATCCAGTTTCCAGGGTGAATTGGACGAAGCGCACTTTTCAAGTGATTCCCCGAAGTCCTGACCTGACAACGGTGGTCCTACGTCAAAGAAAAGCTTAGTGGATTCGGATGAACTCTGTTGCAGATTTATAAAGAGAGATTCACAGTGTCTTCATGACGATCACTCCCGAAATGCTTCGGCAGGCGAGAAGACATACAAGACAGCTAATCCAACTGTGCGTTAAGTGACGATCAACAAACTAGGCGACTGAGGCTGCATTGACGCAAGTAGGGACGTTATTATTGTTGTATTATCGTTACTTAATGAATCTTCTTGAGTTTTCATAAAGAATTGAATTGACTTTCGCATTTTCATATCCAACCATGACTTATAAACACGAATAGGAAAATCAGATTTCAAACATTACCAAAAATTAAAGTACAGTGCATATTTCCACCAAAACACTTACAAGAATATCCTTTACATTTAATTTAATCTGATTATCGAGAAAGTTATATCAAGAGCAAAGATCGTATGCAGAGACAATTATTATTGAGGTTGCAGTAACCTCCTGAGAATGCCGTCGGGTCCGTGCAGACTTCGAGCAGTTTAGCGACAACGTATCATTGGGTTGAAAGAGGGCGGCTGGTCAAATCGTCCTATCGCCGGCATTTGGGACAGAATGACGTGGCAATCGGATGATGTTGGCGCCACTGGATCGAGGAGAGCACAGCCCAGCGGCACGAGGGACAGTGTACGGCGGAGGGAGTCTGCTGAACGCGAGGACCGATAGAGCAGCACGAACGTCGCTCTAAACATCCGTGGCCATGTTGCGGTAGACTATCTACAGACACCAAAGTGACCATCCGAACTATTGCCAGATATTGTTGTGTCAAAACATCAGGAGTTTATAACCCATCAATTATCCCCTCTACTAATAAAATCCTCAAAATTTTATTGTAGTAAAATTTACTTAATGGTAATTTTTTCTTCTTCTTAGTCCTTTTTTCATTCTAATGTTCTTTTTTTTATAAAAATAACGAATCTCTATAGATGCACAGATGATCTACTTATATCTCACGCACAAATACGCTGTCTACTTAAAATAATACGGTCAGGGCCGGCGCTAGCGGGTGGCGAACGGGGCGACCGCCCCAGGCCCCGCGCTTGTGGGGGTCCCGCGCGTTGCCTTTATAATATTATAACATGTATCCAGGCCGTAGTTCGTAATTTCCAGTCAAGACAATACCCCCGGCAGAGGGCGGCAGCCAGTTAACGGAAACGTATGACTATGACGGGTCATGGGCCGATGTCACGTAACGTCAAGGGCCCCGCACCCTCCTAGCGCCGGCCCTGAATACGGTCATCCACTTATTTCACAGTTGACCATACGAGTTAAGCGCATTCGTATTACAGTAAAAGACGGGATCTGACTGGAAGTATATGACATGCACATCAACAAAAGCAAAATAAACAAATTGATGGGGGGCTTCGGAAATGGCACCATTGTAGGACTCCGCTTGAGAGTTGGCAACAAGCAAGAAAATGCCAGTATAATCAGCTAATTGTGAATTGCTTTAGTTAAAGTTTCAAGAATATTTTTGTACAAGGTAGAGCAGATGTAAACAGGCCATTGATGGGAATTCAATCTTATTAGTGTTCATACAGGCTTATACATGAAAAACGGTGAAGCGACTGACTAAGCAGTTAACTGAGAGATGAATTATGGTGTTATCTAGACAACAATCCTCCAAAATAACGCCCAGTCAACGAATCCATCATTGGCGACTTCGCCCACTATCTGCATTGGAATTATATCTGAATTGGATTATTGAAGACTGAAAAACGACTTACTTTTTTGGGTAAATTTTGGGACTTTATTTTTTGTGGGTTTTCGGCCATTCCTGTTGGTGCCCCATTCTTTCCCTCCAATAAGGATGTGTTTTTCTTCCCCCCCCCCCCCCCTTTTTTTTTTCTAGCAGGTTTCGGTTTTCCCATGTGGATTCAAGTGCAGACAATGAGATCCACCTCAAAGCTTCTCCAAAGGAAATTCTGAGGATGCATATCTAATGAACATTTAGCTTCACATTAGTGAAATACTCGTATCTCCATTGTAAAATCTAGATATCAAATAACCTGGACAAACAAAAATATAAACTACAATTAATAAATTACAATTAATAAATATAAACTATAATTATTAAAAGAAAAGTTGATTTTTTTTCTGGTATCTATCTCCAACATCATACGATACAGAAATACAAATTAGGTGGCAAATGTTAGGTATAGTATTAAGGATGCTCTCATTTTCATTTATATCTACATGGGTCAATTGGAAGTCATGTGACTTACGATCAAACATGAGGTTTATTAAACTCGCTCGCGGCCGCGCGGTTGGCGATGTCGCTAAGACACTGGCCTCTCACCTCTGAGTACTGAGGTTCGGTTCTCAAGTGGGTTTCGTTGATGGTGGCGATCCGCGCTGGGCAGGTTTTCCCGGGGATCTCCTGTTTCCCCTGCATTTCTCACACCATCCTTTCTCAGTCTTTCTCTCCGTATGTCCTTCTTTCCGTGGGATAGCACAATAGATCTTTCAGGTCGCGGTGCTCGGCTGTCAAGCCACCCACGCCCAACACATTACATTACATAGATGCGCTCGCGGGTTGTGAGAAAGCGGTCGCGATTAAGGGTGGTGCGAAAAGTATGTCAATATCCAAGATCACGTGATCACAGGTTTGCTAATTAAGATTAATGAAATATTAAATCACTTTTAAATCGGCTTAAAAAAAATATGTAAGGTATCTTTAAATGTTAAAACTAAAAATTATCTTCGTGTTATTATCATTGCTAAATCATAGATATTAATTCAAGGGATTCAATTATAGCAATAAAAACATTTGGTGAGCAGAGGACTTTAGGAGCACGGTTTGATGTGCCACGGGATTTCTGTTAATGGCAAAGTGCTCCGTCAAGCAAAAAAGGTTGCGAAGCACTGCTTTACAGAGATGCAGCTCTGCTAATTCGTGAACCTACTCCAATTAATATTAATATTTTATTTATTGGACCCAGTCCAAATTTTATGACACTCTGGACTGACATTGATAGAATTTTTGTTACAGGGCAAGTTTCGCTAGACGCATCATAGGTGCAGTGGTCCAATGATAAAACACTAGATTTGCGGGCTGAAAGAGCCGGATTCAATTCCGGACGAAGCGGAGCTTTTTCTCCGGGTGTTTTTCCTCCAAACGGGTCCTAAGGTTCACCCATCTTCTGCCAAATGAAGACCTGTTTGGTTCTTCCTTCAAGGGATTAAAGGTGAGAATGACTGACCCTCTTAACCAGAAGTCATCCCGATCGTCGCCAATCGTTGGTGCCAACCCACTGAACGGACTCTAAGCCAATGGTGGTTGTTGTTGATGATGATTAGGGGTTTGTTAGTCGTAGAAGGAGTCACCATAGAAGGAATGCGTGTGATGTGAAAGACAGGATGGGACTACCCTAATATTATGGCCGGGCGTTTGGCTTTGTCTCTTATTTCTTGAGTTCTCAAGTGGGTCTCGTGATGGTGAACGATCTGCGCTGGGCAGGTTTTCTCGGGATTCTCTCATTTCCCCTGCACTTCTCCCACCATTTTTCTTTCTCTCCTTCTGCCCTAAATTCCATCGGATAGCACAATAGACCAACGGGTCGCGGTGCTTGGCTTCCCTGCCACCCACACTCACCACACTAACATCCTAATGTTACTGGAGATGTTGTGAATAATTAATATGAAAGTGGTTTTGCTGAAGAATAGTGAGAGACGTGGCTGACAAGGGAAGGCTCCGATCGCGATTTCATTCAATACTTGGCAGGTTCATAAAATGTGACCTGCCGTTGCACAATATACCGGTCATAGGTGCTGACTGGTCACTGGTCCAGCGTGACAGTTAACCAAAGGTTTGAAATTAAAGCAAGAACTGTAATAAATATAAGAACTTATAAGTGGTCTAAGGCGTGCGAACGGAATCCATTGACCGCGGTTCCATTCCAGTTCCAGGCATAGATTTTTTCAATATTTCATTAATTGTTTCATGATTAGTTTTGAACTTATTGAAGTAGTTAAAGTGTTTTTAATATGCTTTTCTTGTTTTTAAAGTAATTTTTGGTACGTTTTCAATGTCTCCTCAATCATTGTTTTATTTAATATAATGAAACACAGCGTCATCAAAGATAGGATTAAAATAGTAAAATTCACGACAATAACTACATTGAATGATAGCCTTGTTTGAGCAACTAATGTGATTACAATGTTTGCCTATTAGAGCTTCAAAAGAAACTTCACGATGATAGCAAATGAATTGAAACTAGGTTTGCGGCGAGTATTTATTGCATTTCTAAAACTAGAACGCTTTAGGTAGCATGTCCAAAATGAATAATTAATATTATAAATATATTATAATATGTTATATATTATAAATATGTATGTCATGTAGAACAAAAATAAATTAAAAACACATTATAATGTATTAATAGCAGTTTAAAATTTTAAAAATGATTACTACAATAAAAAACATTTGCAACCTGTGCCTGCAACTGGAATCGAATTGGGAGCCAATGGATTACGTTCGCACGCCTTAGACCACTGTTCCAGTGAGGTTCTTATATTTATTGTTATTCTTGTTTTGTATTTATGTTTAATTTCAAACCTTTGGTTAGCTGTCATGCTTGACCAGTGACCAGCCAGCATCTGTGATCGGTATACTGTGCAACGGCAGGCCTCATTCTCTGAATCTGCCAAGTAGGAATAAAATCACGATGTGCGTGATCGGAGATTTCCCTTGTGAGATGTGGAAATAGATGGAAGTCTATGTTATCTTGAATGTATCAACTCTGTAAGCTATGTATTCTGAATGGTGTACTTCTGTGAGCCTGGACTAAAAAAGTATTTACCATCTGAGAGAGACATGAAATATAAGGATTACAAGGGAATAAGTCTATTGGTAGCATTTTTGTAGGATTGTGATTGATAAAAATGAGGAGAAAATTGTGGGATGGGCAATATGTTTTAGGAAATAAAAGGCTGAATGGATTAGATCTTCTCAATGAGTATGACTGTGTTGCAAAGAAAATTCAGTGCATTTACAGATCTGGAGAAGACATGTTATCATATGAATAAAACATACTTTCGAGTGTGGTGCAGGAATATGATGTCCGCTTGATGTTGTGAAAGCAATGTATGTGAATACCTGAGTCAGAGAAAGTGATCGCATATCTAAGTTCTATCAGATTGGTGAAATATAAGGCAGCATGTGTGTTGCTTCTTTGTCTTTAATGCACGTGAAACCTTGATGTGTCGGATGGGAGAAATGCAAGAGGGATCATCAGAACAAACGATGTTTGAAAGAAGTAGGAGATGAAAATACAGTAAATGCTAATGGAAAATTTAAACTAAATTTCTTATGTAAAAGATGCTCGATTTATTTGCTAAAAACTTATGCAATCACTCATGAAAACGTTCCTGATTCTATTGTTTCTTCATGGTGTATCAATGGATAAATTACGCTCGAATATTACATTCGACACCGATAAATAATGCGTATGCATACTGTTAAATCTATGAGGAATGAATAGTAACCAGAATCAAGAGAACTGGGATACAAAATATCAAGCATAATTATTAATTGAATAAAGTCATTGAACAAATTTTAAGTTTGTATAATATGCTTACATTATGCGGTGAAGGTGGGTGGTAGGGAAGCCAAGCACTGCGACCGGTGGTCTATTATACTAACCCACAGAAATACAGACAGATGGAGATAAAAACTGAGAAAGTATGGTGGAAGAAGTGCAGTGGAAATGGGAGAACCCCGAGAAAACCTGCCCAGCGCGGATCGTCCACCATTACGAAACCCACAGGAGAACCGAACCACGGTACTCAGAGGTGAGAGGCCAATGTCATAGCGACAACGCCAACCGCGCCGCCTGTATAATATGCTTACAGAATGAGAATGAATTAAATTTTTATTTCTATAATAATTAAAAATCTTGAAGAAATTGAGGAAAATATGTAACAGAGAATTTTGTATATGAAGAAAATTTATGAAAGATTTTGAAAATTACTGATAAGTTTACAAAAATATTTCTATTTTGAAGATTATTTGCTACTTATAAATAATTTCTTATTTGATGAAAATAAAATTAAGTCCATTTTGATATTAAACAAGGAAAAAAAATTGATTTCATACTGTACACAAAACTGTAACAAAACCATAGCGACTCCCTACACGTTTCATTTTCGACGACTTTCTGTGAGACAGGAAGTGACCTTAGACCGGAAGTCATATTTTTTTCCATCACAAGTCTTTCCAGTCAGTCATGTCTGTCCGAATTTTTGTTTGGGCTGAAAAGGTGGAGATGGACGGACAGATAATAGTGACTAGAATTAATTTATTCTAGCAACTGTAGACAGACAGAACCTACTTAAAAGCTCCCGCCACTCCCTCTTTTACACTTTTCAGGGGCGCAATAAAGTTAATTTTGATAATAACTCAAAGAGGAAAAAAAAATGTTTTCAGTTAATTTCACATTAGAATATTAAAATTGCGGGAAAAAAATGAAAACCATGTTTCGTGTTTCCCATGCTTTCATATATATCATTAAATGCAATCTTGTTTAAATATTTTTTTTCCCTACTATATTAAAAAAAGAAAAAAAAATACAATTAGAATCAAGGAGAAATTCAACTAACTTGTACGATCGAAACTGAAAGCTCGAAATCAACATGAGCTCTTACAAATGGCTTTGAAGCATCAAGCAATATCTAATGGGCGATTCAAGATATGTTATTGAAGTCGCTATTTTAAAAATATCTAATAAAAATGAAAAATGATATAGAAAATTGTTAAATTTATTTATAAAGTTGATTGCTTTAACTTTAAATTATGTACATTTGTTGCATATATTTCTAATTTCCAAAAATTATTTTTCGTATGTTTCTCATTCCGTACCTTTCCTTAATACGTTCTGTTGCCTTAGAAACGTATACAGATTTGAAAGTAATGAGTTGATCCACAAATGTTAGTTACGAAATTAACTTTTGAAGAAGAATTTTCATAACTTTCTTACTTTACTATTATTTCGACATCATTTGAAATGCAGGAGAAAGAGCGGGAATATAATGACTTTATGAGAAAAGTTGACAAAATCGGTAACTTTAGTAACTTTTTGTGAACTCAAAAAAAAAAAAAAGAACAGTGGAATTTTCTATTTTATTTTTTCTTCTGATTAAGTTCCTCCTTTGTTATAATATATTAGTTTAATTTTAAATAATGGAAGTTCTATATTGAATCCATTTTTATTGCAATTATCGAAAAAGAAAAAAAGAATGTTCTATAGAACAACATCTCATTTCATTAAAATGCAATTCGCCTTCTGCTCAATTATTATGTAACAATTAAAATTATTTATAATATTACTTAAATATAAGGATTATTGAAATTAATTACACTCAAATTCATAAAAATTATTAAACTGAAAAAAAAAAAATTAAAATATTATGAGCCCGATCCTTTTTAATTAGACGTATTGGTAATTTATTAAAATTAAGTATTTGGTCTTTAAAAGATAGAAAACTGCTTGTGTTTTAAACTGATATTTTAATTTTCAAACAAAGGAGTGTTTATAGAAATAACATCTTTAAATTTTTATTAATTCTTGTTTTCGAATAGATTTCAGTTTTGCCTAATCGATGTAGATGTGCTATGATGTGGTCTTTGAACCCTACATATTCATGTATATTTAAATCTGGTTTACAAGGGTTGATAGGTAGCAGTGACTTGTAGAATCACACAGCTGATTTCAGATGGATTTTCCTCCCCATGGAGTTGCTGGATCTTTTTATTACATCTAATCACATCTACATACAGCATAAGATCAGGGGATTTTTATAAGCCCACCAGCGATCATTTTACTTCAAAATATCTAGTATGGTGTGATATTTTTTTCCTTCTCTCTATTCACGATATATTACAGTAGAAAGCGGCACTTTAGGTTATCACTAAGATATACCGTCTATCATTACATTACGCTTATCACTGTTCATGGATGCCTGCACTTGCCCTCCTGGAAATTTCAAATTTAATGTAATTCATATACCGTATATGCTCCAATAGAGGCCCCCGGCGTTTATTTGTAAAACTAGCCTCGGCTCCCGGCGCTTAATAGAGACCGGCTGCTATTAGAGGCCGGCAATTATTAACAAAAACCTTCAGAACATAATATTTTTATATATCGGCTAATATTACAAATAGCTATTTTATTTGAATTTCACATGCTACATAAGACTGTTAAAGATAAATGGCAATGTCTTTCTGTACCTTTCACTGCTAATGACGGGTGGCCGCCTCACCGGAAGTTTCTTTAACGTATTCCACCGCGCGAATCTTAAAGGCAATGTCAAATGACCGTTTCGGCGGTATTTTGTAAGGCAATGTACCGTAAGATATTATGCACGACTATAAAGATACGGATGCTTATACTAGTACCGGTAGGCAAATATCAAAGACCCGGCTACTATTAGAGACAGGCTACTATTTGGCCGTGTCCCCTCTGCAGCCCGGCGCTTATTAGAGACCGGCGACAATAAGAGACTCGGCGTTTATTGGAGCATATACTGCAATTGGTTTTCCATAGGATGATTAACATTATTTTAAAAATGGTAAATTTTATTTAAATTCAACTTATTTATAGAATTTTACAGTGTTAAGTGCATTAAAAAATGTTTTTCTCCCCTCCCCGAAATAATTTATGCTCGCTTCCATGTCTCTATTGGTATTTAGTTCTCAAATTGTAACAAGATGCTGTTAGGACACTGCATTAAACAAATGAAATTAAACTGGATAAAAGTGCAATGGAAGCATCCAGAGATATGAAAAAAAATCGTACATCAGTGTCTAACATCTTTGTTTGGTTTTCACTACTTCATAACAATTATGAATCAAATGCGGATGACATAGTCGAAAGAAAGCAATTACAACTACCTAGCACCCTCGCTTCTCATCCAATTTAGACTTTTGTTGTCTTTGAAATGACAGCATTTTAGTGACATAAAAGTGATGTTCTGGCATTATCTTGGAGCAGTTCCAATTAATTCTTCCACAAATTACTTTTTTAATGAAGTTTACTTGGAACATTCATAACTACTTGCGAATCTTGGCATTGCTATTTTTGTTTTTACAAATTTTGTCTCATTACTAGATAATCCGTGTAACAAGGGAAGTGCGTGATCTCAAACGCTGAGAACTGCACAAAAATGTGCTTAGAATATAAATCGCTCATGCCAAAAACAGTGGTATGAGTCATTCCCATGAAAAACTGCAAGTCTTACCACGAGAGACATTTGAATGATCACCTATTGAAGGTCCAAGAGAGGAACTTTGGTGATGCGAAGAAACAAAAAATGTCGATATAATAGGACCAAATAGAGGGAAATATAGCAGTATTGTCATGACATTGAAATATGTTTTTTTTATCCTATTACATCTATATTTTGTTTCTTTGCGTTACCAAAGTTCCTCTCTTGGACCTTCAATAGGTGATCATTCAAATGTCTCTTGTGGTAAGACGTGCAGTTTTGTGTGAGAATGACTCATACCACTGTTTTTGGCATGAACAATTTATATTCTAAGCACATTTTTGTGCGGTTCTCAGCGTTCCAGGTCATGCTGTCCCCTTGTAAGTACAACAAAAGAATGAATTGTCTTAAGTGAGGTCCTAACTCCCCAAACTGCTGGCTAAAGTATACACAGAATGAACTTCTAGTTTGAGTGTGGTATTCAACCTGTCTTGAAGCACAGTTCAATGGATGAAAATGATAGGAACTGTTTTGTGATACTATAGGGCATACCCAGGATTTTGGAATGGGAGATGTTACCATAGTTGTCGTAGTCATTCAACCAAAAAGAAAACAAAAACATTTCCTTTCTTGGATGGGAGCGACAGCTGTTGTATCAAAAAAATACTTGTGTTCTTTTTTGGATGGGGGAGGGGAGAGAGGATTACAGACATACCAATGAACTTTCCAAACAGAAAACCAGGTCCAAATTCCTAGATTTCTTCTGTTTTCAGATACAGTAAGGGGAGGGGTTCTAACCCCTACCAACCTCCCCCCCCCTCGGTTTGTTAGCATGTGATATGGCTAGTAATTCTGTAGTTGGTCATTTAACTAACTAACTATTTATTGCCTATATGGTATATTTATGAATCCTATAATTTTTATCTAATACCAAACAATTTGTAAATTAAGAAATAGATTTATTTGGTTTCGTTTTTAGTCATTTTATTTAATCCATATGCCGTTCATAGTTTGCCTCACACCATAATAGTTTTGTGTAAAAAGGCACTCAATGGATAGATAATATAAACTATTGTCTACTGTGGGCCTTTACTGCTAGAAGGGGAGAACTTGGGGGATGCCATTGAATACACCTGCAATGATTATCCTTTATAAATGATGAACAACAGGAAAGAAAGAGCATTTATTACAGTGAAGGTGTGCAGAAAGCTTTTACTTGAACTTTAAAACTTATACTGGAATATTTAGAAATCCTTTTGATTCCTGAAAGTTTTTAAACATATCATTTGATACTTTGTAAATAAAGGTATTGATTTGAATGTTATTCTATAAATGGGTAAGAAATGATATCAAATACCTTTGGTCCATTAACGATTGCTTGTACTTGCTGTAAAGCTTTATACATTTAATTTTCCTAAATAGCTGATGAGGTGTTATCCCTGTCATGACAAAACAGTTCTGTTGAACATTCTAACACTACTTTGTGTAAAGTATATTTGCAAAAATTGCAAAATCAAATAAGCTTGCCAAATATTCAAATGCTTTTTTTTATGAAAAATTTCTCAACATTTCTGTTTAATAGAGATGTTTTCTATGGAAAAAAATTACTTATTTAGAAAAATAAGTTTTTAATTTTTTTATAATTTATGTTGATGTTGCCACACACTAGCTGTTCACTTCTAAAAGAGTCCTATTTATAATTCCAGAGCTTTTATCTTTGATTAATGGATAATTTATTTGTTTCATTTAGATGCAATTCTCAAAGACTTAAATTCAAAAGATGTTTCAGTTCAAGAAGAAGCGACAAAGAAAGCTGATGAATACTTAAAGAAAATGGCAGCAGAAAAGGATTTAGGAACTGTGAAGTTCAATCGGACAGTCATAAATCATGATGCCTTCCAGAATATGACACCTGATACCACTCCTTCCATGCCCCAACCAAGAATGAGCCCTGGTAAAAGAAAATTATTTTCTTTTCATTCACTTAAGTTAAAAACTCATTATTTATAATTTTGTAAACAACTTAATCGTAATCTGCTTTATTTCCCATATAGAAATCCTTTTTGAAATTATAATGGGATGCATATGGAATCAGGATGTTAATATAAACTAATTCTATCACATTGAACTTCATGCTACATATTTAGTAGCACATAAATGAACAAATTTCCTACAATTCTTTCATTAACAGCCTTCAATTTCAAAGGTTTTCAGAATAAATTTGTTATTTCTTTTCCAAACTTTGAATTATCATGTTTAATCTTAAGATAATTTAAAAAGATTATCAATGATGGAATGTTATCCTCCAAACAATTGTAATAGCTGCTTTAAATTATATATATATATATGCATCGGTATCGAATTACGGCTAGCGGAAGATTTCGCCCATAATGTAGTATAACAATACGTGCACGGACTACACCTCAGTTGTTAGCTCTCACAATAAATTCAAACAATGCAATTCATATTATTGTTGAACAGCTGTTATTGTGTTGCCAACTTTTTTATAGGTTCCGCGTGGGATAAGCTTAAAACCACTGGGAGATACAGTTCTGCGACATGTTTCATTCGATTTTTCAGGTCAACAACCATAAGAAACCACTGATTTCGCCCCTTAATTTACCTTCCCAGACTTCCAGCAAGTCTTCATTTAACCCAGGGTACTACATTATGGATGAAATCTTTCGCTAGCCATAACTCGATACCAAAGCATTTCCGGACCTACTTTTTTATAATTTTTTTTCTTCACTTTTACATGTAGAATGAGCTCCCGAAGTTTCTGCATATCTTCGTGAATCACCCTTTATATATATATATATTTATATATATATATATATATATATATATATATATATATACATACATACATACACAAAGTATTATTGATTATCCAAAAGAATTATTAAAACATTCCTTATCGATTTCTTTAAAAAAAAATGGATGGTATAAACGATTTAATTTAAATAATTTGAAAATTACTTAGTATGAATAATAAAATTTATATGAAACTTATGCATTATACATTATTTATATCAACAGTTTTTAAAGAAACTGTTATACATTTTTTTATATTGGTATTATCAGTGTAATTGTCATATATTAAATACAGTTTATTGATGTATAATACTATAACTGTTATTTTTTTGTAAAATATCTTGAGGTTTAAACACTTAAATTCAAAGGTATAACATTTTTATTCTGAAATTTTAGTTGGTCATTTATGTAATACTAACAGAGGGAGATGTTGTATAACATATATTTATAAAATATGCAATTTTCATTTTAGAATAAAGCAAGCATTAACAGTTTTTACAAGCTTAAGAAAATATTAACTTGCTATCTATTTTAAATCAAGAATTATATAATATTACTTAGCTAAGTTTTTCCTGTTAAGTTTGCGATTGTAAAGATTTTGAAAACATAAATACAGTGAAGTCTCACTTATATGAAATATTCAGTTATACGAAGAATTTCTCATTCCACGGCAAAACCCCCATAGTCCTATATGTAATTCACTTATACGAACAATTTTTGGTTCCCCCTCATATTCGTATAAGTGAGACTTCACTGTATTTAAACTTTACTGTTTCTAGGTGCATTTGTTTTCATTCAATATATAAGTTTTTTGTTTTTGTTTTTCCTGCTTAATTTTGATAGATAGATTTATATTTCTCTTAATTATTAATATTACACAGATATGTTTATGAAGGAAATCGAAAGAGATGCCAAAGAAAGGGCAGAACAGAGAAAAATACGAGAGAAAAGAGCTGAACTTTTAAGAAAGTTAGGAAATGAAGAATTTCGAAAAGAGAATTATGAGAGAGCTTTAGAATACTATGATGAAGTAAGTTTTAAACCATTTTGTCAAATAACTGGATCTTTTGTTTAAAATAAAATCAATAATGCTATTTAAACTTGTATAATGAAATATTTACTTTAATATTTGGTTATATTAAACCTGGTAATTATAAAAAATCTGAGTTTTTTTTAACCATAATGAAAGAAACACTAAGAAAACACTATTGTCTTATTACAATAACTTTTAAGGAGTTGCCTCTATTGGGCCATCGGTGTTGTATATAACAAGATGAGCCGAGCCAGCTTTGTGTTTGGCTTTTATTTCAGAGTGGACCAATGTAGGGAGTCAACCTCCATTAGAAAAACAATCCCCAATTTGTTTTGAAAATTTCGGGAGGTCCAGGTCCTCTAGCCTTCCAACCAAAAATTAAAGAAAGGAAACAGGCGTGGTCTCTTCGTTTTGAAATTTTTGGAGTTCGGGAATTGAAAAACATCAGACCCTTCCCTTAAAAGAGATGAACTTATGCTATTTCTAACTTTTATTATTTATTATTTTTTTTTCTAATTTCAAATGAAAAGTTTTATCATTATAATGTAAACAGAAATTATTAGAGTACTTCATGTCTCTGTCATACGTTAAAGTATGTTCAATATAGAGTTCCTGATTATTAGATAAAGTTCTAATGCAATTGAGGTAAGATATTTTTAGTAACATTTATAGAGAACATTTATAGCAAAATTTTGAAGGAATATTCTAAACAGTATAAACGCATAATTTAGTTGCTAACCAAATTTTCCAAGGCATAATTAGCAATAATTATTTCTTAGATGTCATGTTTCATCTGTATGTTTTAATACTGGGTAGACTAAAAAAAAAAGATAACCAAAAAAATAGTTAACCGAAACACAAGAGTACACTTTACTAACAAATGTCTCACTTTAGTGATGTAGATGCTCTATATGTTTGCCATAACGTTGCAAACATAGCTCCATTCTCTAAACAATATCTGTCACCATTGCAATGCATGTGTCCGGCAAAATTCATCCTATCATACGTTCAATGTTGTCTTTCATTTCAACACATGTTCTCAGTGCAGGGTCGATGAAATATTGTTCCTTAAAAATTCCCTATACATACTCATCTGGAGGTGTCAGGTCTGGTGACCGAGGCAGGTATGGAAACTCTGATCTGTGGGAAATGAGGCGTCCTGGAAAAATGGCCTCCAACATGTCCAAATTGCTCCCATCTGTGTGACAAGTTGCCCAATGCTGTTGGAATATTTGTTCATCAAAGTTAAGGCCATGCTCCAAAAAAGACGCACACACTACATACGTGAACAATACAGTACATATAGTGTAGCAATACAGTCATTTTGGTTACCTTTTTTGGGCCTTTTTTTGGGGGGGAGGGGGGATGTTACTTCTTTTTTGGTCCACCCTGTATAAATAATAGAGTTAATTTAAAGAAAGTATGTTATAAAGAAAATTGCTCAAAATATAAACTGAACTAACTGCATGATAGGCTTAGTAGTCACAAACAATACCATATATTATATGGAGTGTATTGTTTGGTTCAGCTATAATTGGAATAATAACTAACAAAATATATCTCCCTTTTTGATATTGAGATCACTTAATTATAGATTGGATCTCGTTAATGACCTTTACATGAATTATCTATATATTAAATATTTTCACAATTAAATCCTGTCTTTTGACAGTAATCTTGGCAAAATCCCCTGCTTTGAGCCATTTTAAGAGTGATTGAGTGTAAAGAAAGCCAACATTGATATCTTTGTATATTCCTAAAGATTTTTTATTGATAATAACAATGGGTGAGACCAAATTATTTACAAGTGACATCTTAGAACAGCTGTTTCACGCTTGTTGACCTTGTTATTTACTGTGACTTCTCCTGGCTGATGATCGCCATCGAGTGTTCCTGGATGTTACTTGTAAATAATTTGGTCTCACCCATTGTTATTACTAATAATTCAAAATGCGCAGTTTGAATTTTTATGCTTTAAAAAAAAATCATTGAGGCCTGCGCACTGCAGGCACATAAATTTTCTCACTAATTTTTCATTGGTGAGTTTTTCATTGTGTATTTTTTACCTTTCAGGCACCACTGTGCTTCCAATGTATTTTTTATTGATCTTTGTTAAGATTAACTATACACTGTTTAAACTACAGTGTACAGTAAAAATTCTTAACTCTTAAGGCTAACCTCTTAATAAAGTCTTAAGACTAAACTCTTAAGAAACTTAGTTCAAGATCTTAAATCTCTAGAGCAATAGAATCTTAGGGTAAGAGTCTTATCAATAGAAACCCTTTAGTACAGAACATTTCTTCTCAGCCATTAATCATTCCATTTCTTTCAGTTGATGTTAATTCATAAAATTGAGGATAAAGATGAATCCTATTGATTCCAACAAACAGTAGTAAAGTTCCAACTCAGTTATCTTTCTCATTAGTCTTTTTTCATTAGTCTTTCTCATTAGTCAACTTTTCCATTCACAAACCATGGAACAAAAGCGGAAGTTAAAAGGAATCCTCTCTGTTTCAATGTGATTTGAAGGATTATTTTTGTTACCCTTTACAAATTTTATTTTATGTGTTTTATGTAAAATAATTATTATTTTATTTTAGATCTGAATTTTATCAGTCTTTTCACTTGATGGGGGAATATTGACGAGAATGTAAATATTTCCCATTGCATCTGGAAAAAGACAAAAGGGCAGAGATGCAGCTTTTTCTCCTTTTTCTTTTTGGTTGAATTAATTCCAAATAATGTTTGTAGCATCCTTTTCCATTCAGAATTCCAAGACGTCTTAGTGTGTCTTTGTTTATTGATTTTTTTATAATTTTAACATACCTAAATCGTTTACAAATTTTTAAGTTTCAGTGATTTTTTTTTTTATTTTTATTTTTTATAAAAAAGGGAAAAAAAAATGTTAGCATAAATAAGTTGCCAGTGCTTTTAATGATTTCATTTTAAATGAATGATTTATTAATCAACAGTTTGAATTTTTAAAAGCTTTTATAAAAAATTACCTAGGAAATACTACAAACACACCATAGTTTTAAAAAATAGTTGTATTTTAAAACAATTAAAACTATGGTGTTTTTGAAGTATTTCCTACGTTATTGTCATAACAAATCACACACGTGGTTTTTTAAATATATACAAAAAATTAAATAATTTGATTTTTTTTTCCAATTTCAGGCTATAAGTCAGGTGCGGGACAATACGATACTCTATACAAACAGAGCACAGACGTTCCTGAGGTTAGAAAGATATAATGAAGCTATTAAAGACTGTGATTGGGCTTTAAGGGTAAGATCATGCATAGAAAGCAAATGGGATTGTTTTACATCTTCTTTATTTTTATTATTATTGTTTTATTTTATTCAAGAATATGTTAGTATCTCAGAAATTGAATGCTACAAATTCTGTTTTGTATTAGAACATATCAGACAGTGTAATGTTTAGAGTTCATTGTTTATTCTGATTGAAACATGACTCCAACTCCAGTGGCGCCTCATAGCTAGAATTTGTGGGGGTGCTGCTCCAGAATGTTTTTAGCAATTTTTAAATTGTTACAGTTCAAGCTTGATCTATTCATTTAAAAATGAAATCCATACTTCTTGTTTTAATTTGAGCGAAAAGATCGAGTAAAAAAAAAAAAACTACCTTCCACCAGCACGCCAGGGTCGGCACTGCGGGAGCGACAGTGCTCTCTCTCTCGCAGCCTCGCATGCAGCTTCCTATGTGCACATGCACACGTCAGTCAAACACCACGCCGCTGAAACTGTGAAGCGCACAGTTCCGTACAACGATTTTTGTATCTTTTTCTAAACTGGGGGATGGCTACTGACATTAAGCTTAAGGATTATATATTGTACAAGTATGAAGAAAGAATTAAAGAAAAAAGGACTCATTATATTAAATGTTATCGATAATATCAAGTGGAAATAGGGGGTGCTGCAGTTCCACAGGGCCTATACACGAGCCGCCACTGTCCCACTCTTTATAAGAAGTGATTCATGACAGATGGATTTGAGCCATGTGATTTTGAGAAGGATGTTGATACCGAATATCATTGCAATGAATTGTTGATTTAGGTAATTGCAGATATCTTTATCTTTCAACATTGACTATCAGTGGTGTTATTATGAATGGAAAATGACGCATTCCTCTCTTTAATAATAGTTAAAAATAACAGTTCCATTTTAACTGAGATTGAAAAATTACATAAATGTAGATTTTTGAGGAACAGCTAAGTAGAAGTATTCAATAGTTTTTGTTTGTTTTTTTTTTTTTTTTCATTTAATTTTACATTCAATTAAAGGCTTGAGGTAATATAGTTTTGCAGATAAACAGTCTCCAAGGATATTCTGTTTGATAAGCTGAGATTGAGTATATCCTACAGCTAAAGGTCACTGGCCTCCCATTCAGCTGATACGTCTGAATCTAGGTTTGAATCCCAGATGAGCTTGGCTATTTCTTTCTCTCTTCTGGGTGCATGTTTCTCTTCCTTTCAACAACTTGTTCTTGATTTATTATCTTGTTCCTGGCAAAGCTTAGTCTATATGTCTGTTGTGTCATTAACAAACAAAAAAACAAAAAAAAAAACTGATATGTGTGTGGGATCAAAGAAATACCTCATATAATAAATTCATATCCGTCCCATTGCCAGTTGTTAATGATACTGTTTATTCAGTTCAAATATATAAAGTTTAGTTGTTTGTCAAGAATGCAGGTTTTAGACTGGAAAAGAGTTAACATTAAGTGATTTAGAATTATTTCAGGGCTTAACTTCTAAGTAAATAAATTGAAAGGAACTGTTTCTAAAAATATTTTTGCATAAATGTTACATATATACATAGTTCTCTGCCAAAGGCAGGTCCTTCACTGCAAACCCAACATTCTCCAATCTTTCCTATTTTCTGCCTTCCTCTTCGTCTCCACATAAGATCCATTTACCCTAATGTTGTCGATCATCTTAAATCATCTTCTGCCTCGAACTTTTTTACCATTCACCATTCCTTCCAGTGCATCCTTCATTAGGGAGTTTCTTCTCAGCCAGTGACCCAACCAGTTTCTTTTTCTCTTCCTGATCAGTTTCAGCATTATTCTTTCTTCACCCACTCTTTCTAGCACAGCTTCATTTCTTATTTTGTCTGTCTATTTCACACGCTCCATTCTTCTCCATATCCACATTTCAAATGCTTCTAGTCGTTTCTCTTCACTGCGTCGTAATGTCCATGTTTCTGCCCCATACAATGCCACACTCCACACAAAGCACTTCACTAGTCTCTTCCTTAGTTCTTTTTCCAGAGGTCCGCAGAAGATGCTCCTTTTCCTATTAAAAGCCTCCTTTGCTATTGCTATCCTCCTCTTGACTTCTTGGCAGCAGTTCATATCACTACTTATAGTACACCCTAAGTATTTAAAGTTGTTCACTTGTTCCAATGTCTCATTCCGAATACTTATGTTTATCTTCTTTGTCTTTCTTCCGATAACCATAGTCTTGTCATGTTTACATTTATCTTCATTCCATATTGTTCACAGCTGTCATTCAGCTGCAGTAGCATATCCCTTAGTATCATCTCCTCTTCTGCTAACAATGCCATATCATCAGCAAATCTTATGCACTTTATTCTTCTTCCTCCTACTATCACCCCTCCCATGTTCTGAAAACAATTCTTCACTAACTCCTCTAACTTCGGTAGATGTTGAACAGCATAGGTGATATAGGGCATCCTTGTCGCACCCCTCTCCTTATTCCACTTCCCTCTGACAATTTTTCTCCTATCCTGACTTTGACTCATTGTTTCATATAAAGATTAGTTATTAGCCTTCTCTCTTTCCAATCCACACCAATTTTCTTCAACATTTCCATAAGTTTATTCCAATCCACTCTGTCAAAAGCCTTTTCCAGGTCCACAAATACTGCATATACGTGTTTATTTTTTTCTAGATATCTTTCGCCGATTGTTCGCAGCAGTCCAATTGCATCTCTCGTACCTTTTCCTTTCCTAAAACCAAATTGCTCTTCTTCCAACTCTCCTTCCACCTTAGAATATAAACGTCTGTTCAGTATTCGCAGAAGAATCTTCGCTGAGTGCGATATAAGGCTGATAGTCCTGAACTCATTGCACTTCTTGGCATTATTTTTCTTCGGTATTGGCAGCAATACTGTTTCCATGAAATCATCAGGCCATTCACCTTTCTCATATATTTCATTGCATAATGAAAGTATTTGCTTCTTGTCTTCACCCAAGCATTTAACTAACTCAATGTGTATTCCATCAACTCCTGTTGCTTTCCCATTCTTCATTTCCCTAATCGCTAGCTCAACTTTTTCCCTTAGAATACAACATCCTTTTTCATCTTCTGATACAGCTGTTTCATCTTCTATAGCTAAGTAATCTGGACGATTCCCTGTCTCATATAATTCTTCTACATACTTCTTCCATCTGTTCAAAATTCCTTGTTTGTCGGTTATTTCATTGCCAATTTCGTCTTCTATCAACCACATGGACTTCTTATTCTTATTTGTGAAATCCAAACATTTTACTTCGCGGTACATTAAATCATATCTTCCTTTTTTCTCTAGATCCTCTACTTCACATTTCTGTTTCATTCAGTCTTCCTTCGCCTTATCAGTTACTCTTCTTAGTTCGTTGTTTAGTTTCTTGTAATTTCTTTTACCTTCTTCTGTGTTGATGTTTTTCCATTTTCTCCTTTCCTCCATCTTCAACATTTTCCCTGTGACCCAAGGTTTCTTATTACTCTTACCTTCTCTGTATCCTATTGTTTCTTCTGCTGTTTCCTGTATACAGCTTTTTAGATGAGTCCAGTATTCATTACTATTTTCAGGTGCGGATTTTAAATTAGAGGCTTTCTTTTGAAAATGTTCTTCAAATTTTCTTTTTTCCTCTTCGTTCATAAGTTTTTCTATATCAAACTTCTTCGTCACTTGCCTTCCTCTTATCTTTTTCAGACGAATATCAACTTCGCCTATCAGTAGGACATGATCTGAATTAATATCCGCTCCTGGTAGAGTCTTCTCATTTTTTAAGCAATTTCGATATCTTTCCTGTACGAGTATATAGTCTATCTGATATCTACTGTCATCCCTTGGGCATGTCCACGTGTATCGTCTTCTTTTATGCTGTTGGAATAACGTATTTCCAACAATCATTTCATTCTGTTTACAGAAATTTACCAAAGATTCTCCTCTGTCATTTCTTTTTCCCAGTCCAAATTTTCCAACCGTTTTTCCATCTTGTCCTTCTCCTACTACTGCGTTCCAGTCGCCCATTAGGATTACACATGCACCCTTCTTCTCTTTCTCAACTATTTCTTCTATCTTCTCGTAGTTTTCTTCTACTTTCTCGTCTTCTAATCCACTATGTGGCATGTAAATTTGCACTAGCACTAAGTCCAATTTTTTCCCTTGTAGTCTCACCAGTATCATCCGGTCATCTACATAACGCACTGATATCACTTTATCTTTCACACATAGTACACCAACACCATGACTTCCTTTACATTCACCATTTGAATAAAACATTCTAAATTCATCACTCACCAACTCACCACTATTTCTCCACCTCACTTCTGATATTCCCATCACATCCACTCTGTTTCTTCTCATTTCTTCCTTCAAGTTTTCCAACTTCCCCACTTGAAGAAGAGTTCTCACATTCCATGATCCAATCCTCAATCTTCTTTTCTACTGTCGTTTGAGTTGCTTCATAATGTAACCTTCCTCAGTATCCCCCTCCCGGACATCCGAATGGGGGGATAGTTTACGTCCGGAAATTTTTGCCGAGGAAAGATTCATCATGCCATATTTACAGTTTTTCTTGGGAAAAGTAAATGCGGTAGCTTCCCGTTGCTTTCCGCACACCACTCTCTCTCGCATCTTAAAAGATCCCAGGGGGCCCCGCATGGAGGTGAGGAAAGTGGATTTGACCAATTAGGCCCTCCGGACTTCACCGAAATTCACCGCAAGAGTTAAATATCAGTTAATGGATATTTTTAGATTTTTTTAAAAAATTCATCTGTATTTTGTTAACATTTCTTCCTTGCATATAATAGACAAATGTAATCACAAATGGAAGGGTTGTATAATCCTTTAATAATGGCCGAGTCTGTTCTCAAATATGATCACACAGACTATTATTGTTCTGTTATTATGTGCAGCTGGGGTGGGGGGGAGGGGCAAAAAAGACAACTACTATTAACTTTCATGTGCATTAGTTGCAATAATAAGCTTTATTCATTTATAAGTGTTTGAAGGAAGGCACTTAAAAGGGAATTGAGCAATTATTTTCTGAATGAATTGAAATTTAGAGAATTTCAAATCTGAAATCTGTATTTTGAATAAGGAACCTGAATTTCTTCATTGATGTAGGGACATCTCTTTTATAAATACATCTTATATATTGAAGTTATTAGAAGTAAAATGATTTACAGTTTATTTTTTTATGTAAATCATTATAAAAATTTATATTAGATCATTATAAACTCAGGAAATATAGAAAAGCTTACTTCTTAGAACTGTCAATTAATAGTTAATTTGTAAATCTTATTTTATAGTTATTTGAAAATTGCTTCAAAGCTTATGTTATAAGAGGAAAAGCTTCCATAAAGATAAAGAATTTTGGAGAAGCAATAGATGACTTTGAAAAGGCTAGTCTCCTGGAACCCCAACTAAAAAATGCTCTACAAGGTAAACTATACCTCTTCAAACTCTATACATTTGTTTCATATTATATTAGGACATCATTTTCCTTGAAAAACTTCTTTATTATGCTTAACGATATCTCATTTCTTTTAACAAGAAACTTCTTCAGGTTATATATGATGAAAAGAAAAGCTTTCTCCTTCCTCTGAGACTCCATAATTCATTACGAATATATAATTTGAAACTGAAATTTATAATAATAATATAATAACTGAGATCGTGCTTAATTAATACAAAACTTTGTTCAAAATTAATCTTCAGTAATAAACCAACAAACATTCTTCTCCTAAGATTGTGTGATTTGAGCCAAATTTGTGTAATTTGAACAAACGTTAAGAGGAATGTTTGTTTTATTATTAAAGATTAAATTTTAACAAAGTTTTGTATTGATTAAGCACAATATCAGTTATTATATTATTATTGTAAATTTAAGTTTCAAATTTGTGTTCATAAAGAATTGCGGATTCTTAGAGGAAGGAGAAAGCTTTTCTTTTCCTCATGAATAACCTGAAGAAGTTTCTTGTTAAAAGAAATGAAATATTGTTAAGAATAATAAAGATTGTTTTTCAAGGAAAATGATGTTCTGGTAACATCATAACTATACATCTTAACTATTGTAGTGGATTGGATTGTGTTAGTTTTTGTACATGATAAAACAGATGATTGAAAGTTGTTTCAAAACGTATTTAGAAACATTTTTAAATAAAAATCTATTAATTGATGTGAAGGTATCTTTCATATATTTCACTAATTTAAGATTGTTTGTCAACAAGATTCAGATTTGTTCATAAATAATAATAATCATAGTTTTAATTTCAACACCAAATACACACGAGTGCAAGGAAATCAACTCAACCTGAAACGCAATGATGAATCTTAAATATTCGCAAATTTTTGATGGTTTGAAAACTACATGTAATAAAATAACAAAGAATATGAAATTCATGTTGACATGACATCAAACATGTGATAACATGACTACAAGTTTTTGAGATATGCCACTAATTGGAGGAATGAGTATGAAGTTCACGTGCGTGGCGGTATATAAACCATTCGGAAACACACGAAATTGTTGTGTATGCGACATATCCTTTCATGAATGTGAATTATTCTACTGGAATCCTATTGTCCTTATTACTCCACAAAGATGGATACAACAACCGAGGAAGTGGCACAGGCAGTTGTATTTCTACAGCAGGGTCACACTCAACAATATGTCGTGCAACTGTTGCCTTTGTCGCAGTCAGCTGTATCACGAGTCAATCAGAGGTTCCGGGAGACTGGTGACTTTCATCGGAGACCAGGTTCTGGTGGACCTCGAGCTACAACTGCAAGAGATGACCAATTTATTATTAGCACAGCACTATGCAATCATAATTTGACTGGCATTCAGGTCCAACAAGAGCTGCACCATGTACGTGGGGTACCTGTCAGTGGCTGGACAGTCAGAAGAAGACTGCAGGCAGGAAATTTGACCCCAATAGCCCTGTAACAGGACCACTTCTGACCACAGCTCATTGGCAAACCCGCCTTCAATTTGCTCGTGATCATGTTGATTGGACTGTAGCGCAATGGGGTTCAGTGTTGTTCTCTGACGAAATTCGAATGTGCTTACATGGCAATGACAGACAAAACCGTGTCTATCGAAGGCCTGGTGAACATTTTGCGCAATGCTGCTTCCAGGAAACAGTCAGTTATGGAGGAGGCTCTTGCATGCTATGGGCAGGCATTTCACTTGTAGCCAAAACTAACGGGGTGTTTATAGATCCTGGACCCACTGGAGGCGAGCTGATGGTTCACCAGTATATAACCGAAGTATTCAACAATATGTATTGCCGTACGCTGGATTCATTGGAGAAAACTTCATTTCCATGCACGACAATGCGAGGCCACAAGCTGCTCTTTATTATCTGAATACAGTTGGCATTGAGTGTATGCAGTGGCCTGCACGTAGTCCTAATTGAACCCGATTGAAGATCTTTGGGACCACCTTAATAGAAGAGTTCATGGTAGAAATCCAGCTCCAGAAACAATTGAGGAGTTGAAGAGGGCGTTAGAAGAGGAATGGAACAGTATTGCGCAATATGAGGTCATGAATGTGATCCGATCAATGAGACGCTGAATGGAAGCTGTTATCAGATCTCGAGGTGGCAACAGCATGCATTGACTTGCAATAAATGCTAAATTCAGCTCAATTAGTTGCCTTGTTTTTGTAATGAAATGAATGCGTTTGGTTCTATACCCTTCCTATATTACTGTTTTCCTCATATTTTTTACAAAATGCATTCAACTAGAATGTCCTGCATGCCACATGAACGAAAATGGCATATTCTTTGTTATTTTATTACTTGCAGTTTTCCAACGATCAAAAATTTGCGATAATTTAAGGTTCACCCTTGCATTTCAGTTTGAGTTGATTTCCTTACACTCAAGTGTAGTATAATGTCTAAAAATGATAGTTACAAAAAAGATAAAAATCCCTGGAAATCATTTTGTTCAGTTTAAATGTTGATACCTCTGAGCCATCCTGATCCTTAACAGTTGCTTCAAGGTTCAACAACCAGGGCTGTATTACAGAATGGCTCAAAGAAATCCTCATTTTATAACTGACTTATCATTCTTTTAAAATGAATTCTTTTTGTTTCTCATTTGGCAGAGTCATTACTAATAAAGATGTTGTTACTAATGTTTTCCTCATAAATCATCGTTTTGTTTGTTTGTTTTTTTTGCCATCTGCCTTATAAATTCATTTTGGTCACAACTCTATAACTGACCAACTTGACTAATTACCTTCATTATTCTCTTGTCTCATACCATGAAGATGTTGAGAAAATTTAAGTACAACATTATCAGAATTTTCGCTATAATTCCATTTTTGCTTACAATAGAAGGTATTTTTCTTTTTTTATCTGTAGACGTTGCAAAAGATTATTAATGAATATAAACTCAAGTCATTGTATCAGATATCTACAATAAATCAAATTGATTTTGTTTAGAACTCTATTTTTACAGTGACTGACTATCATATTAAACCAAATGGGATTTGCTGACATATAACAAGTTCACATGAATTTTAAATTGAATGTCTTGGATTAACTATTGCTGTTCTTAATAAGTTTTTGCTAAGTTGCTGTTTACTAATCTTCTTGATATTCTAATTTTCTGTCCCTTCTGCCAGTGATAGAATTTGCAACTGGATCAGTTTTCAATTATCAAAGAGAAAGTGAAACTAAATACAACACACTTAGTTGCTGGATCAGTTTTCAATTATCAAAGAGAAAGTGAAAATAAATACAACACACTTAGTTGCTAACATGATGAAAAGAATAAAAAAGATGGAAATAAAACTACAGTTTTGGAATACTCAGCGTATTAAATCATCAGGGATGGCACAAACGTATAGGACATCACAGAAACATTTAAGAAGACACGAGGTGGGAATGCATGGTGAGAGTTAGGGGGGTTTAGCAGTAGTGATGGGCATTTTGCCCGGTGATAGGGTTATATGCCTTAAGCAGGATTACTGTCTTAACACATTTATGTTGACGATCCTGTATTTTAGTGATTTCACGTAATTTACGCGAGAATAGTCTCTATCCATGTCTTCTCATAAAATATTGAAACATTTAAATGAATTATAATACGGGGAAATGCATGAGACTTTTACTACATTTTAATATAGTATTAATAACTTGAAATCAGTCAATAAACAAACAATAAATTCATTATGTAGCATTTTCCTAGTGACAAGACATTAAAAATACTAAATTTCTTGAGACCTGCTGAAGAGGCTAATGGCGAGATCTCGAGAATTTCGTAATTCTCGCACAAACGTGATCGTCAAAATAAATGTGTTAGACTATATGTGGAAGGATTTGGCTAGGCGGCGGTGGGAAAGTTTATTGTGGTGGGAAAGGGGTTTAGCAGCAGAGAAGTTGGGTGGGTGTCCAGTCTTGTTGTAGTCCATAACAGTATACAAATGTGTGGGGTCTGCGCTTTTAAAGGCTCGTTTATGCTCTTTAATGCATGTGGATAGGGGCCTGGATGTTTGTCCTACGTAGCCAGAGGGGCATTGGTTACATGGAATCCAGTATACAGTATTGGAAGAATTATTTGGTTGCTTGGTTTGTGTGATGTTTATGTTGGGTGATTTGAAGGCAGGGGCATATTGGAATGGTTTGAGGAATTTTTTAATGAAGCTTTCAAGGGGTGAATAATAGGGAAAGGGGATGTATTTGACAGGAGGTTTGGGGGTTGTATTTTTAAATTTTTTTGTTCAGTTTGTGTGTTAGGGTAGTGAGGTGGTTGTGAAAAAGCTGGGAGGGTTAATTATGGAGGTTAAGTGTGCTGTAAATGGTTTTAATTCAGTGTATATTATCGACATATCTTCCATATAATTTGATGTGAGAGTGATGGATAGAAAACATTTGCTTTTCAATGTAGTGTAGTGTGAGGTCTGCAATGGGTCCTGATTTAACAAGGCCCATGAATAGACCGTGTGTTTAGACTGTCGACATGTTGTTGTTGTGGGAGAAATATTGCCTATTATATATGGTGTGGATGAGGAAGTCAAGTTGTCTTATGGCCGTGTCAAATTGGCAAAAAAGGGTTTCATCATCTGGGAAATCATAGAGTGCTTCTTTGATGGTATTGTAGGTTAGGGATGTGAATAGGGGTGTAGCATCAAGGGAGTAAAAAGTCTTCTTTTTGAATATTGATTGCTTCAATTTGGTGCAGGAATTGGGTCATGTTTTATAAATATGTAGGTTTGAAGGATGGTGAAGAGGGTATTTGAAATATTAGAGATGAGGGAGTTTCTCGTTTTGATGATAGGTCAGGGTTTTTAGGGTATTATCTTGTTTTGGTTTAGAGGTTTTGGACAGAAAGGTGATGGATGGGAATTTTGGTTTTTTTTTTTGGATGAGTTTTTTATTGTAGTGATCAGTGAGGTCTATGTTTGTGTGGGCCCAATCAATGGCATATGTTATCAGTTCAGTGTATTTTTCTATTGTTATATTGTCAGGGATGTAGCAAGATTGTTTGAGGTGGGCTTGGGCCATTTTTTCGTAGTCTTGTTTTTGCATGAGGAAAATGGAGTTGCCTTTGTCAGAGCGAGTGATGTGTATGTTTTTGTTTTGTTTGAAATCATTGAGATAGCCTTTTGTATAGGATTGAGGTTGGGGGCATGGTATGGGTTGTTTTTATAATGTTGAGGCAGCTGTTTCTAAAGGTGTTGATATTGGATATAGATTTGTCAAGGGTTCAGATGGCATTTTCGGTAGCTATCATGAGAGGGATAGTGGTGGTTTGAGAGGGTAGCACTATATTTGCCTAATTTTTGGAGGATATCATATTATATAGGAATCAGGATTTGGGAAGTGAGAACTGGATTTGAACTGGAACCTCCTTCCAACAAACACATTAACTTTGTAGATGTATCAATTACCTACAAAAAAACTCCATACAAACCACTGTCTATAGAAAACCCATCTGCTCCAACAGATACATACATTATAACTCCCACACACCCCATAACAAAATCAACACAATAGGTTTTCTAATACAAAGAGCACTCACAACCTACCTTACAAAACCTACCTTACCCGCTGAATTAAAAACCATTTACAGCATACTTAACCTCCATAGCTACCCCTCCCAGCTATTTCACAATCACCTCACTACCCTAACATCCGGGCCCCTATCCACACGCATTAAAGAGTATAAACAAGCCTTTTAAAAGTGCAGACCCCACACATTCGTATACTGTTATGCACTACAACAAGATTGGACACCCCCCACCCCAACTTCTCTGCTGCTGAATCCCTTTCCCACCACGTCCTAGCCAAATTCTTCCACATAATCCAGCTTAAGGCATATAACCCTATCACCGGTGGGCAAAACGCCCATCACTATTGCTAAACTAACCTAATCCTTTCACTTCCCTAACTCTCACCATGTATTCCCACCTCGTGTCGTCTTAAATGTTTTTGTGATGTTTTATATGTTTGTGCCATCCCTGATGATTTAATACGCTGAGTATTCCAAAACTAGTTTTATTTCCATCTTTTTTATTCTTTTCATCATGTCAGCAAATAAGTGTGTTTTATTTATTTTCACTTTCTCTTTGTTTTAATACAAGCACGTTAAGCCTCCTTATTCTATTATCAAACATATTAGTTTTAAATAGTGTTTCAAGGAGGAATCTACATCATTCATTCTCTCTTGTTCCTCCCTATGTAACATAATGGGAAAGGCTGGAAATATATTACTATAGATTATTTATTGCCTGTATATATAATGTTTGGAAAAAGATGGAATTTTTTAAATCTAAAATGCAAAATTGGAAACATCCGTGAATATATTCCTCAACCAAATGTCATTTTGCTTATTAAAGCCAATATGTTTATAATTGCATTTATGTTAGCATATTCTTTTAGCTGTCAGTTCATTTGGTGCATCTGTTACTTAAGAGGGGTGATGTATTAAATAACATTCTGTTCAGTATACAGAGGGATACAAAAGTATCCCTCTGCCCATTGCAGCTGTTTAGTACACAATGCAGTAGGTAGTGACTTTTGTGCCATTCTGTATATAACATCTGAAGCTACCATTTTTTGTTGCTATCGCAAATAAAAACCATGTATTAATTGATATACTTATCTGTTACGATATTAAATCCATCTACACAAATAACTCCTTGTGAACTCCTTTACTTCATTATAACGATATTTTGAATGATCATATTCCTCATATTTTAAGGAATTATTGACTCTCAATAATACCTAATAATTGATGTCATAAATTATACTATGTAATAGTTAATATCATACTTTATTATTGTAATAATTAATATGCATTAATATTGCATTAATATTGCATTAATATTGTTAATCAGAATTAGTGGAATTCATTGTTGTTTTAAATTTGTAAAAAGAGGAATAGTTTATTTTCCTCTTTTATTTTATATATGTAACCTGAAGAAGAATGATCGAAGAGATCGTTCGAAATATCATTATAATGAAGTAAAGGAGTTCACAAGGAGTTATTTGTGTAGATGGATTTAAAAATCATTTATTTTACCAAATAGCTACATTTAACAGGGAAGATAATATTTATTGTTACATTAAATTGACATAAATATTTGTTGATATTATTTTCTATTCCACAATTTTGAATAAATAAAATACCCTTTGGTTTTTTTTTTCATTTACATTTCTGCTACATTTAGCTGTTTTCCTTCTTCTTCAGTTTGGCAGTTTTACATACTTCCAAACTGAAATAAGCTTTTATTTCTACTGCATTTTACAAATCTTACTGTTAAACTAATTTACAACAAGGTTTTTTAATTTTGGAAATTTTTTGTATGGAGTTGATGATAGAAAGTTATATTGGTAATATTGAGTGAATTAAGTAATTCCTTTTTTTTTTTCCAGGTTTTATTGATGAGGCACAAAAGAAAATAGAAGAAGAGAACGAAACACAGATTGTTCTGACTTTCTTTAATAATGGTGCTGAAAATCTGAAGATACTTTCCAATCATTTGCTGAACTTACAGGAACAAGATAAACCTCTTGGGTTTTATATTAATGAAGCCAAAGCTTTAACAAAATGTTTTGATGAAGGTATTTCTTTTTATTAATCTAAATAACTTTGACTTTTTTAGAGTATTGAAGCATAATTTTCATTTAAAGTAAAAATATCCTTCAAATAACTATTTGCTGTAGTTATTCAAAGCATCTTCTATCAGAAGTGACAAAACTCTTCAGTGTCAGTCTCCTACATTAAGCTATTTTTTAATTAGTGAGAGATCACTGAATAAATTTATGTGTTCAACCTCTAAAATACTCCACCCACCTTTAATCAATTTCTTCATTTCTAGAAGTTTCTAAGTTCTACTTTGCTTCTGCTGGTGAATTCCTCCTCTCCTTATTTCTTCTTTTCTTCTGTGTTTGCATGATGATCCTTTGGCTAATTATTTGTTTTTTATTCAAATACATTATAGTTCTGCTGAGGAAGAAAACTTATGATTACTGGTTTCCCTATTCCTTGCAAAGCTACGAGACAGTTTTTTTACATCTCATAATGAAGCAGTGTTGAAATCTTGAGTCTTCTGTCGTTAATTCTTGTGTATTTTAAGATTCTATCAATTTTACAAATATATTCTGCATTATATTTTTTTTTTTTACTTCTCTGCTTCTTATCAGCAATGACTCATATTTCAATTAATCTTGAAGCTATACATCTATTCTACTCTGATTGTTCAGTTTCTACACTTCCCTGAAAAATAGCTTCCTGGGGACTCGCATCTTCAATTTAGCAGTGCCTTCAGAAAAATACTGGGCTCTCTCTCCTGTTATCTACAAGATGCTGTTTAGTTGGGACATTCTTTTGTATTTCATAAGTTGAGCAATTAGATTCAGTTTGTCATTTTGACATTAAATTTTTACTTCTGCTACGTCTGCTTGTTCTTTGTAATCAAATTAGTATTTGTGTTTGTAAAGCTTTTCAACTTGAGCTTTCTTCAAGACTTTCCAAGCTTGCAATGAGATTGATTACCTCTAAAATTGTGACCCATATCTCCAAAGAACCATCATCTCTAAGTAACTACCTGTAATTGTTTTGACTGTGTCAGCATCTCCTGAGACACAGAAACAGCATCCAGTGTAGAGGCTTGGGCAAAGATTGTTCTTAGTTCTAAAATGCCTGAAATCTCCCAGATTTATGTTTCAGTAACAATGTAGAAATACTTTATTGTGTGTAATATCTGGATAGTAGAGGTCTAGCCTATGCAGATATTGGATAGCAATAAGCAAACTGCTTCTAGACCATTTGATCATGAGCTGCTCATCTGGGCAATTTGATAGTGGTTGAATTATGGCTCAATGACAATTGACTTAAATATAGTCTAATAATAAATCATACGGTCCAGGTGGTCCAGTGGTATGGGTACTGCACTGCAGGCTAGAGGAAACAGGTTTAGTTTCCTTTGGAGGTCAAGGACTTTTCTTTAGGTGTTTCTCTTCGGACAGGTCCTAAGGCTTACCCAACCCATTGTAAAATGATGATTAGGTTTCTTTCTCCCAGAGCTAAAAGCAGGAATGCATCAAACTCACTATCTGACCCCAACTTGGTCACAGAACTGTTGGTCCTGTACATGCCAAGCACCTGAAAAGGGCTGACATATCCTCTAAAATGAAATCCTTTAGCTTTTTTTTTAAATAGTAACATTAATTATGCATATATTGAGTTTGAGTAAATAATGATAAAAGAGATCATCGTTTCATGATCTTCTCACCAGCAATAATGTGAATTATAACTGTAATTTTAATGCTTGCACCTAACTCAAAGACTTAGCTCAGGTAGACAAGTGGAAAGTCCATGAAAAAACGTGAATTTTTGAAGTTAGCCTTCCAATGGGCTCCTGTTTATGACCAAATGTTCTTCTACCTTAATCAGGAAAAATGTTATCATTTAGTGTTCTGTTACTTTTTATCATTCTTTATATAACTAATTTTTAGGGTGTTTTTTTTTTTCCCCCTTTTCTATTTCTGCTGGTCATTTTCCATAATTGTTTGGACATCTCCAGTGTGAAACTCCACTACATTTTGTATGATTTTTTTTTTTCTTTTGTAAGAATATTAGCTTCTGTTACTAGAACCCACTAACTAGAAACTATATTTTTAGAAATTGCACTGAATGAAAACTTTCAAGTCAATCTAGAATTTCAACCTTCATGATTTCATGGTTTAGTAGAACTGACCACAAATGTAATTCTTTTCAAAGCAATATTTGAAATTTACGAATTGTGTTACTGTACTAGTTTAAATTATGCTGTCCTTTGGTTGGTATTTTTGAAAGCCTCATTGAGATCACCTGAACCTTTACTGATTGCAAAAATGCTCAGTAACAAAGAGAAAGTGTATGCTTTCAACAGGCTTTTATCTTTAAGCCTAATTATCTTGAAGCTTTCTTGATGTAATGTGTATTCATAACGTATTCAGCACTGGACAGGGTGGCTATCATTCACTGTATGTAACTACCTATGAAATAATTGCTATCCTATGGCAAAGGTTCTAGCTGTCAGTCTTAAAGAATAGTTTAGGTAAACCTGCACAGTCTATTACTACTGCATAGCTGATTCTCAGAGAAATCAGTCTTTAAATGTGGTACAAAGGAAAATTGATTACCATTAGATTCATGTAACCCTAACAGAACCTAAGGATCAATTTTTAAATTCATTTCATTTAAATTCATTTTCAAATTCATTGGCATAGATCCTTGTAATTCATAAAAGGAATTCCTCGTTATTAGAAAGGCACTTAAAATTTATATAATTGATTTACCAGAACAAAAGAACCATGTATTATCATCCTGCAGCATTCAGATCAACTAAATAATGTTAGAAAGTTTTAGTTCAGTTTAGTGCCTTTTTTTATTGAACTTCTATGAAAGTTTTAATCAGTTTTAATATTCTTCTTCAGCCCTTTTTATAGCCGTTTCTGACTGTAGACCCCTCTCTTGGGGGATTTATTAGTGTAAGCTTCCAGACTGACCAGATGGGTTGGGAGATACATGCTATACTTAGTGCCAGATGTTTTGGAACAGATACAGAGGGGGTTTTCCAAGCCGTCTTCAAGAATCCATTTTGAAATGGCTTCAAACTGAAAGAGAAAGTGAAGAATAGGCTGACTAACACAGGAGAGAAATGAAATAAAAATCCATACCAGTGCCAGGATTCGAACCCAGGTTCCAATGCATCGGCCTCGTGGAAGACATCCGCCTAGACCATCAATCTATCTCGGAACGGCAATTTTAATTTAATGTCTCTTATTACTATTTTAATAAAAATGTCTTTAGAATTATCTCTTGGATAGTACCCTCCCTCATTACCTCAAAGTGTTTGTAAATAATTAGACAGTGAAAATGTATTCTGAGTTCAAGATGAGCTAAGTCTCCTTGTCCTAGTACAACACTACAAACCTACTCTATTGTTCGCAAGTTCTTTTTTGTCAAAAGCTTTTCTGTTGTAAGAGAGCTTTTACTAGTACTTAGACTTGGTAAGTCGGAGACTACTTCCTTTGATGAAAACATATTAATTCAACACTGGCTTGCTTCACACAATCATGTTAGCCATCATTTTTTTAGGGATCAGAACGACCTTCACAGTTTCACAAGCACACTTCATACTACAAGCAGTCTCTGATTTCATGTTGTTGTCCATGTCATGTTGTGACATAAATAAGGAATTGGGAATTGTAGACCAAGAGGAAGACCAAACGACAGAAGGGGGTGAAAAGGATGTGGATTGGTAGCAGTGGAGAAATAAATGTAGTGGGATGATACGAGATGTTGGAGAGGCTTATGTTTCCTGGTTCTTTTATTTTTATTTTTTTTGGGAGGGGGGAACGATGTGTAATAATGATAGTGTTTAATTGAAAAACTTAATTAAATTTCCATAATCATTTTAATTGTTCCTATGTTTTTGCCTCTTTAAGCTAATTATTTTATTTAATTTTGATTTTTTTTTTTTACAAATGAAATTTTGACAGATATTCAAAGTCCCTGACTGCTTCTATCAGTTTGTTCTTCTGTTATATTTCAGTTAAGCTAAATTAAAATTAGTCAACTATATATGTGATTTAGCTTACAGTTAGTGAAGAGCCGTAAAATTATTCGGTTTTAATATACATACGTTTGGATTACTAAAACTAATTAAAGCAGGGATGGAATAAGAGTAGTTAATGTTTGCAAATGTTCCTATAATCTTAGTTACTATTATAATTTAACACTAATAGAAAGGAAAAAATAGTTACATGTAAACTTACATTGCTTCAGTAGTAATCTGATATTTGAGATAATTGGAATTGTATATTTTTTTTTATTTTTAAAATTGCCTCAATAATCAATTTCATTAATAATTGTTTTGTTTTTTTATTGAAGATTCAGAGAAAGTTTTCTTTCGTATTCAGAATGGAATGGACATTCTATTAAAGCATCCTGAATTCTTAAAGTAAGTTTCACTGAAAATGGCATCCCTCAACTTTGTTTTCATAATTTGTAATTGCTTACAAGAACTTATTTTTTAATAATTTTTAAAATTAAAACAGAATTATAAATAGATAGAGCCAATGAGGTTCATTATTCAACTTTCACATTTCTTAACAATTTGTACCCATCGGTCTAAAATGATTGGATATTTGTTAAGATGTCGTCTGATTCTTGTTTAAAGGCCAACATAAAATGTAACTAAGGTTATTTTGGTCTTCGATTGTACCCCTACCTCAATAAAAAAGAAAAAAACTATGGTGTTAAAATCTTAGCAAATTAGAAAAAAAAAATAACAGTATTGTGTGAAATGAGACTTGAAACTTATTTCAGTAAATGTGCTTCAATCAATCATCAGAATCGCAGTGATGCCTCAAAAGCAAAAACTAACAATAAAAAACTCACTAATGAATATTAGTGAGAAAATTCATAAAATTCATTCATTTCATATGCATAAAAAATTCAATCTGTGCATTCAATTATTGATAAACGACAATGCATGAGACCAAATTTTCTCACTAATATTTCATTAGTGAGATTTTTTACTGTCTATCTTTGCTTTTGAGGAACTACTGCGATTACGACTATTATTATTAGCCTTGGCACCGAGATCTCGCTATTTACTGGTGACTGCTCCTGGCTGATGATCTCCAAAATGCTTGAAACAGCAGTTCCAGGATTCCACTTGGTAAACAATTTGGTCTCACCCATTGTTGCTTTAGTCAGTGTTGATAGCAATGGTGTAGCTTGATCGGTCACTGTCAGCTTAGTGGGTATCAGTAGTAAAATCAATGTTGTTTTATTTCTACTGCTTTGCAAGAAGTTCTTACATACCTCTGGGTGTTTTCTGGTATATTATAGTAGGAATTCCTTTACTGGAATGAGTGGATATGTTTATGATATTTTTTTTTATTAATGTTTATTGCATTCAATAACATCAAAGTTGCTGATTAAAATCTTGATAGTGAAAAAATGTCAGTAGCATTTGCTTTATGAAAAATTAGGATCTTGTAAGGTTTATAATTCAGATAGTCAAACATGCAATACTTAAAAACAAATATTCCAGTTAGTCACAACAACATGGAAATGTAATTAATCATAATTTGAAGTTAAATCCTTTCATCCAGAATTCAATCCAGTGATTACTCATCTTACTGTATTCATTTTTTTTTCTCTCTCTGATTGTTTTTAAAACTCATCTTGGTAAATAGTTAAACTATCTCTCTATCCCAAATGCTGGTCAGAGTGTATCACTAAAAATTTTTCACTTTCATTGTTATAAAGGACCTTGCTAATATTAATAGTAGGTTGTCCATTGCTAAACAAAAAAGGTTGTTGTTGCCAACATCATCATCGAATGTTTTAATAGTTTAATGTGTGTGCAATGTTTCCTTTTATGGCGAACAATCCCAACAATCATTTTCCAAAATTCTTGATATCCATCCCAAGAAAGGTTAGACTTTCCTAGTTCATCGCTCCTCCAACTTTTGGATGAAATAAATTGGAGACCTTTTTATCCACTATGTTAAAATAGCTTCCCTTTTAAAGCACAGATATTACTTTAAAAGTTTTTAACATACACTTTTGTTAATCTACACTAATGATTGTTAATGTTGTTATGGCTAAGATGTCTTAATTCTCAATGGTTACTTTC
>JAFIDM010012231.1:23536766-23567475 GCA_023159025.1 Thereuonema tuberculata
GTGAATCCAAAGAAAACCAATTTCCAGTTTTTTTGACTGCATTCATCTAAGGAAAGCAGTGAAGTTTTGATATCCATCTAAATGGCCTTGTTAGGTTTTTAATCCCATTCATTATAAATCATGTGAACAAGTTATAAGCTGGAAACATAAGTTCATTTTAAATTATTTTGCCTTGCAATTAATGTAATTATTAAATCTTAATTATAATTCATGATCCATTTTTCTTCCATTAGTTTGAAGATAAAAACAGGAAGAGAAGTAACGGATGAGCAACTAGAATTTCTTTCATCTGTTCTACAGGTCCTAATAAAAGCTTGTGTATCTAATGGTAAATGTTTAAAATATTTTTATCATTTTCTGTTGAAATGACACTAAGTATTTCTCTTAATGGCTCATTATTTTATAGTAAAAACAAAGCATTGCTAAAAGTACAGTTCATTATTTAATTGTCCTAATTACTTCGTTTTAAATGTGATCAAAAAAAAATAAATAAATATAAGAAGAATATAAATTTAAGATAATCAAATCATTTATTCTGTAAGTGGTAAAACAACAATTTCATTGTATATTATTTTGTTATGCACTAAAAGTCACCACAATATTATCTTTCTTGAAAGTTATCAAAGAGGCTACCTTTTTTCCATTATTAACTGTTGAATAGTTTGTTGTTGTTTTTGTATCTGAAACTTCCTGATTTTTCAGAGAAGCTTCTTATATTTTTAAGATTACCTGGTCCATTTTGCCCATTTGTTTGAATGCAGCATAATTCCCTCAGACACCCCTTCCCCCTCAGCATTGTAGCTGTATAGTACAGGTATTCCCCTTTCCTTCACGTTCAAACACCTACTGCTGAGGACTAAGTTTCTTTCTGGGGATCAGTTATTTCATTTATTTGAATGACTTGGATCATTATTGGTAAACTTGTAGATTTTCAAAAATAAAAGTTTTGATATATTGGAACCATCCTTGATTCTGTTTATCAAAATATGGCTTAGTATTTAGTCTAAATCTCTTTCTTTCTTGATAAGTTATATATATAATAGATATTTTTATGGGAAAAATGTTTATTAAACTCTTTACATGTTTCATAACATTTTTGTTACATTTTCAAAAAAGAATTATAATTGATATAATTCTCTTTTGAAAATGTAACGTAAATGTTACGAAACATATAAAGAGTTTAATAAACATTTTTCCCATCAAAATATCTATTATGTAGTTTGGTCCTGAAGGAGGAGTGAGACATGATACTGTATAGGTCCTTTTTTTTTTAGGGATTTCCTCACTCCGGGATGAGATATTATCTCGATATTTTGGCTTCGGGCCTTCTGCCCTTTCCTTCATGTGATTGACATTTATACATCTCCCGAAGAAGGCCCAAGGCACGGGGCCGAAATATCGAGATAATATCTCATCCCAGAGTGAGGAAATCACTAAAAAAAAAAGGACCTATACAGTATCTATTATGTATAAATTATATGATGGGATTTTATCAGTATTTTTCACGATAAGTTTTGACCAAATTGTTTAGTCTCAAAAATTGTTATTCAATAGCAGATATTCCCTATGAGATTTTTTTTTTTTTTTGCAATAAGCCTGCTATATTGACACTTTAAAATTAATATGGATAAAAAACATTAATAAATATGGCTACGTACGTTTCTGAATTCCTTACTAAATTCCAATATCAAGCCATTATTAAAAACCCTGGATCCCCCAAAATTAATTGTTCTTTTTTCGATTAAGGAATGAGCCTATGGTATCCTGCAATGATCAGAACTAAAGCCAGTTACAATCAAGAATTATCCACTAAAAATGTAATAGAATATGGCTTTTAATTAAAATAGGAAGCACAAATCTTTAATGTAAATTGTAAAGAGAAAATTCCAAAAAACTATTTAAAAAAAAAAGAAAAAATGGAAATAATATTTCATTGGGGGAGGGGAATAGGAAACGGGGAAAAAAACCGCCTTAGAGTATATAATTAAATCCAGGTTAACAGCAGGCACCACCAGGGGTTCCTTTATAGTTAAGGATAATTTGAATATTGCCAGATCTCTTAGACGAATCTCTTTGGGACAATGAAATTTTGGGGGATCCAGGGTTTTTAATAATGGCTTGATAATGTAATTTAGTAAGAAATTCAGAAACGTACGTAGCCATATTTATTAATGTTTTTTATCCATATTAATTGTAAAGTGTCAATATAGTAGGCTTATTGCAATATACAATTAGGACACGTTAAACATTTTATTATTATTATTTTTTTTTATTCAATTCTCCTTGCTTTTGACAGGGAGAAATTTTTCTATGATATCAAATATTGACTTCTATATTTTTGTTGTTGTTTTATCTTCTGAGATATTAATTTCTTATGTTTATGTTTAGTAAAATAAATCTTTGCTTCCTTCACTTTCATTATAATAATACTTTATTACACTTTCCTTAATTCTGTAGAAGTGAATAAGCTCTTTCTCTTTGTCTTAAGTCAAGAAAGCTTTTGACAAGTTGTAGGTTCTCTTAAAAAGCTGATGTTTTGATTCAGTTACACATCAGCCATTTCTGTGGTACTTTTGTATTAATGGAATGTAGAATGTTGGATGCTTTTTATATTAAGCTAGCCAGGTACCGTTGCTTCGCTCCGGAACCCTTGCATATATAGCATTACCAAAAAAAAAACTTTATTTATTTAGCAAATTAATATGGAGATAGGAGATTACACGACTTCCCAGCCCGTTGTGGCCTTCTCCGCTTAACTCAGGTGTATTGCGGGTTGGCGACACACACCTGGGGTTGCGCTACACACATTTTGCATGTATCTTGCAAATGCAGAAACGTTTGTGAATGACTGATATATCGTTTGATAGAACTTTCAAATACCAACCGTTTCTCAATATAATGTTCTCTTCCAACTTTTATACTTTTCGTTTAAATTGAGAAAAAGTCAAAATTTGACCCTTTAAAAGGCGCCATCTTGGAAACCAAAAACTTTTTTCGAAACATTTTTGTAGCATTGTGTTTGTCTTAAAAAGATCTACATTTTATCCATTTGCAAGATCAATCTGTCTCTTATAGTTTGGTCACAAAATTGGAAGAACTTAGTCTTGTGACAATGACAGACAGAATAACGCTTTATAATATATCTGAAAGAATCTTGTTTCAATTTTCAAAATGGAAACTTTTTCTAAACGAAAAACTTCTTTGCTATTCTGGTATTTTGCTATAAGCTATCTGGGTCCAATTCTCTTATACTTAAAAGTACATTCTTGTTACATGTTTAATCACAGAAGTTGCAGCTAAAGATAACTCAGCTTTTTTGGGGGTCATATAGCTTGGAACAGAATGATCTCAAAACTGATTATTATAGTGACTAAAATTTTCCATTTCATTTGAATGAGAAGCATTATAATTATATTGCAATGAAATTATAAATCCAGAAAAATTTGAAAAAATCCTGGAAAAAGTTTTTCCAGAAAATGATTTTTCCTTTTTTTTACTTTTACTTTTTTTTCCAGAGCACAACTGTGAGGAATTGTCAAGATTTCCGAAATTTTTTGATTTACTCATTATTATTCTTGAACATGAAGAGTTTAATGCATACAAAGCTCGTATTCTTCAGCTTTTCTTTATGTTATCAGTGCAACCTGCTGGGAGAACTACAATATATTCATGTTCAGACAGTACCAGGTAGAAAAATATTAACATTAATAATTCACAGCTAAAAAAAAAAATTCTAAAAATGATATTAATATAGTACTAGTCGGCTACCCGTCGCTTTGCTCCAGAAGCCTCGCTTATGTAACGGAAAACAATTTTTTATTTATTAAAAAAAAGCACACACGTACACAAATTACATCAAGGAAACTAAAACTATAATTTTTTAAAAGTTTTTTTTTTTTTTAATTTAATTTTTGATGTCTACATTCTCTTAATCAATGGCTGCTTTTAGAACCAGCTTGTAAATCATATATCTATGATATATTTTTATTTTTTATAGAGATTAGAATGTAGGCCTCGTGGTCTAATGGCTAAGACGTCTAACTTGTGAGCAGTATTCTACCTAATAGAAATAGTGCATCTTTCTTTTTTTTTTATTCCTATTGATACTTTTCAGTGGTTTTCGAGTTAGAAATAGTGATTTTTCAGTATTCTACCTAATAGAAATAGTGCTTCTTTCTTTCTTGACTATCTTTTTTTATTCCAATTGATACTTTTCAGTGTTTTTGAGTTACAAATAGTGATTTTTCAGTATTCTACCTAATGAAATACTGCTTCTTTATTTCTTGACTCTTTTTTTTATTCCAGTTGATAATTTTCAGTGGTTTCTGAGTTACAATAGTGTTCAGTATTCTACCTAATAGAAATACTACTTCTTTCTTTTTTGAGTCTCTTTTTTATTCTAATTGTCACTTTTCAGTGGCTTTTGTGTTCCAAATATTAATGGTTTCTGAGTTACAAATAGTGATTTTTCAGTATTCTACCTAATAGAAGTACTGCTTCTTTCTTTTTTGACTCTCATTTTAATTGTAATTGCCACTTTAAAGTGGCGGTTTAGTTACAAATATTGATGGTTTTTGAGTTACAAATAGTAATTTTTTTCGGTATTCCACCTCAAAAAAAGAGTGCTTCTTTCTTTCTTGACTCTGTTTTCTTTACTCCAACATCTGCCGTGTACACGCACTTATTTTTCAATATCACATAGAATTTGGTTAAGTAAGAATATTTAAAATATTGCAATGTTTCGGCAATTATAGTTCTAATTGTCAGTTTCGAATTACAAATAAACTGACGGATGAGAAATAAATAAACAATCTTGAGATTCATAAAAAAAGGTTGAATACATTCCTTATTGATGGGGGAAGGGAAAGGAGATATAAGTCAAAAAACAATATGAAGAGAGTTGTAGTCCCTATAGCCTAATGGATAAGACGTCTGACTTCAGATCAGAAGGTTGCAGGTTCAATTCCTGTCGCCGATGTTTCATTGTAAAAATTATTTCTATTTTCCATTCTCACAGAAAATTGCGCCGGACATACACACAGACAGAGAAATGAAAATTTTTAGTAATATAGATTGTTTATTTATTATGCTCAAAGTTGTAAGGTTATTTAAGATCATCTCATAATGATATGTGTCACACATTTATATGTACTACTTGAACTTCTTTTAACATTTTGTAAGGTTAGCCTTACAAAAAAAAATTATTTACAATTGAAAATAATGGGATTCAATTTAATTTGCAATAAATAACAGCAATTACTAAACACCGTAATAACTAGCAGTTAACATTTTCATTGTCCTTGCTGTAAATTTCAGTTGCTTCTACACTGACTGCTCAATTGAAAGTGGACACCTGCCGAAGTGGAACAACCCATGCAAATTCGGGCAATAATTTTAATATATTCGTTATAAAACAACACAATCTGTATAGTTGGAGTCATTTGGTGACTAACCACATGCTGAGGTAAAATGCCACCATCAAAGCAGCTGAGTGATTTTCTACGTGGAGTAATCATAGGCTGCCACATTAGTGGCCAGAGTGTGCGAGCCGTAGGAGCGACACTGAACCTGCCAAAGTCGACCGTGGATGCTGTTATCACGAAGTGGAAATGTGAAGGAGTGGAAACGACGTCATGGAGGTGACCGAGCCGGCATGCTGATCGATAGAGACCAGAGGGCCATGAAGCAGTTGGTATGGCAGAACAGCGCTGTTCCAGCGGAACAACTGCAGCAGGACTTCCAGCAGGCAACGGGAATAACTTCAGTACCATGACGATTCGTCGGGAGCTCCATGCCTTAGGGTACACCAGTCGGGCTGTTGCCCACAAGCCTAACACCATCCCTGTAAACGCCCAGCATCGTGTGGCTTGGTGTAAAGAGCGACGGTCTTGGTCGATGGACCCCTGGAAGAGCATTTTGTGGAGCGATGAATCACACTTCACCCTCTACCAATCAGATGGGTGCACCTGGACGTGGCGTTTGCCAGGAACTTGAGTGGCCCGCCCAGAGTCCAGACCTCAACCCTATTGAACATCTTTCAGATGAATTGGAGCGCCGGATTTGTGTGCGTCCGATGCGACCACAAACACGCATCCAACTTGTGCAGGCTTTGAAGGAGGAGTGGGCAAAAATTCCGGTTGCTTGCTATCAGAAACTGGTGGAGAGCATGCCCTGCGAGTGGATGCTGTGCTTAGGGCAAAAGACCAGAGTACACGCTATTAGACACGCTGTAAATAAAGTGTCTGTCCCATACCACAGGTGTCCACTTTCAATTGATCAGACAGTGTATTGGTTATTATTAAAATACAGTTTTCTTTGAATGAATTCATGAGATGAGCAGTTAACAATGAGTACAACAACAATTTTTATTTATATATTAAAATATGCTTTATACATATGATATAAAACTTAATTCTTAATTTAAAAAAAAAAATGAATAGTTTCTTCAAACATGTAAAAAATATTTTCTTATCAAAAAATTAAGGCTTTTTTTAATCATTTTTGATTATAAGTTTTTAAATAATTTTATATTAATTTTAATAATATTTAAATATTCACTTTTATTTAAAAATATTTATTATAGATTTTTGAGAGTTTTAATTCATAATTTGAATGAGTCTTCCTTTGTTGCTTCAACTAGTGCAAGTACTTTGAACAATATTTCCCTTAATGAAAGGTAAGTATTTTTAAACAATGGCTTACTTAACTATGATTAGTTATTTCTATTGAGATTTTAAGATAGAACCTTATAGTAAAGTCTGGAGGATATAAAAATATGTATAAGTAACATTAATAGCTATATTAATGAGTAAGGCATATTATAGAATGATTGTTTCCTGTTCCATATATTAACTCCATATATTATGTTGAATGCATTTTAAATAACATATATATTACACAAAAACTGATAGACATTTCTATTTAAATACTTTACTTCACTCTAAACAAATATAAATACACCAGAAATGACCAATATTTCGTCTATCCAATCGAAAGACTTTTTCTAGGTCTCGACATAATGAAACTAAAAATATTAAAATAAATAAGAGCGGAGAAAGAAAAGAATCTTTTCCTCTGTCTAACCATTACAAAATATAACAAACAGTCCTTACACTACATCGTGTCTTTCTTTCAAAATAATAAAAAACATTATTAACAATTAAAACAACAGACCATTATTGGGAAAAACAGATCATTAATTAAATTTTAAAATTTCACTTAATCTCATTTCCTTTTAAAAATTTTCGGAAAAAAAAACTAATGAAATTTCAGTAATTTTAAGTGATTTGTTCTTATTAAAACATTTGCAGCAATTTATGGTACAAGATTCCAATATTCCTCTCATGTATCTATCTGTAGTTTCATAAATAACGTACACTAACGGATCTGGGTTGTGGCTAAGACTTGAACGGTGATCAGCCCAGTCGGAAACATTGCGGTAGTCGTTCTCATACGCTTAAACGTGTATATTAATTGTATATACTGTATATTAGTATTTCGTTGATCAACTGTAAAGGGCTCTAAATCTAAATTAAATTCATATTCTCTTTAATTATGAGTGAGTCTACTTGGATTAGATGATAATGACACATAAGCTGGAAGCTCAATGCTTGATCGACAGCAGAAACTGGAGACTTTTTCCCAGTTTGTTTTTCCTCCATACTGGCTCTTAAGAGTTCATCTAGACTATGGTCCAAGAGGTTTTTTCCTATAGCTAAAGGCAGGTGAGCATCAGCCTGGCCTTAAGTTGTTGCTTGCCAACTAATTACATATTTTTTTTTTTTTCATTTATAAATTTACATGACATTCAAATCATTTATTCATTGTATAAATAAGTTCCTCGGAAGGAATTGGAATTGCTTATGGTTAATAATTATGTATTAAATTTTTTATAATTAATAATTCAGCTAAAATAAGAATGTGTTGGTAGGAATTTGTCATTCCTAATGGGATTGTAACTTTTGTATTGAGAAATTAAAAAAATATATATATTATTATATTGCCATTTATATTATTATAATGTAATATTATTGTATTTTAATTATGTTATTAATTTGCATACGAGCAATAATTAATATATTTGAATCAAACTGCTCCTAATACGACTAATCCTAATCCATAGTTCTCATGCAGATCAGAATCAGTTCAGTTGAAAGAATAATGAACCTGAAATTCCATTTTGGAAAAAAAAAAAAAAATCCTTACTTGGATACATTTTGTAGGAAAAAACGAACTGAATTTGAATCACATCTTAAGCCAGTTTCATTTTATTATTTACCATGAACAAATTTCAAGGTGAATTGAGCCTTTGATTAACACTTTGTTTATTCAGTAAGTTAATATGCTTTAACCAGATGGCAATGCACAAACAATTCCATTCTGTACTAATTGTTTCCAGTAACTCGATATGTGACTCAATCATTGGGGATTGGCAGTGAGGTGAGGAACTCTGGAAGGCTTATATCCAATCCTACAGTCACCAACAAACAGGCAAGTTCACTGTTTGCCTGCTTTAACCTACATAGAAGAAACATGTTACAGAGGTTGTATGGAGGAGGAAAACAACCAGGAAAAAAACTCAACAATGAATGCCTTACTAGAGTTATTGAGCACGTTTAATTTTTTTTTGTTTAACGTATTTCCATCCCATTTTTTTTTAAAAAAAAGAAAAGTTCCAAAGTTCAGATAGTGTCTCATTCACATTTGAAAGTAGCATTGATTTTAAACTCCTACAAAATTAAATCACTTAGAAATGTAAGACAATTGTGAAACAAATGGGTTCTGACGAGAGCTTTTACTGAAGCCAAAAGATTATTCTCTTAATGGATCAGTTTTTTTCCCTTGTTATTGAAAAAAATATGTCGAATGTGTGTAGACAAGACAATACAAAGGATATTAAGCCTTTTCTCCATAAATGTGCATAGTCAACCAAAGAATATTGTGGCGAGTGTGTGCGGCCACTGGCTCGTGAAATAAGGTGATAGACTATTAGACTGAATAAGATATGGCAAGAACTCTCAAACTAATTGTTTATTCGTATGCTGCAGGGGTTTAAATAGACTATTTACAAGGGCTGTGATTGGTTGGCGTACTTTTACAATTGATTGGGGGATTTAATTTACACATGGGCTTTAACTTATTTTTAACTGTATTTTTAAATAATGAATCAGGGGGGGAGAAGCACGGCCAATGGAAAATTTGAGTTGAATAATGGATTTAAACAGTAAAAATTAGAATATACAATTGATAATAGAATAAATGCTGATTAGTACAAAACGTAAGACAACTAAGAATATATAAGGATAAATAGAACTAAAATAAAAAGATAAATGTGAGTATAAAAATCATTACAATATCTTTCATTTTGGCCTTAAAATTATTATTGCCTAGGACATATACATGCAGAATTAGTGAAACTTCAAAAGAAATCCTCCCTTCCATTTTGGAAATCTTGGTTAAAATAATTTGACAGGCATCATGTTTAATAAATAATCTCTATGAATTTTAAAGAGAAGTAGTTAACATTGCTTCTATCTCAAATTAATCATTGATAGCATCCATGTAGCTGTTGAACCATTGCCATCATTTTCAGCTAATCCATTGGAAAAGGTTGCCAACTGCTGTATTAATTTATAATATCTAAAATTAACTTTAAAATGGCTTTATATATTATGAATGTTATTTATATGTTAACTAACATTTTTTGAATGACTTTAGATAAACCTCAGTTGAAGGAAAAAAAAAATATAGTTTTTAAATATTATTTTCATTTCTCAGTTTTCGTAGTGCTATAAAGGGTCGAGTGGAAGACACATTGATTCCCACATTGCAACATTTAGTAAGTTTTTTTCTTTCTGTCTTGTTTTCCTTTTAAGATTTCAATACTATTGAGCTTCTAAGTATAACTTGCTTTTATTAAGTATTTCATTTTAATTTTTTTCTCTACATAATAGTCAAGGATTAATTTTGGATAATTATCCTCAACTACTTTAATTATTATTAATTATTTTCATTTTTTTTTTGGTCAGTAAAGTTTTTAGTTTTAAGATAGGTTTTGAAAACATTATTGCAGAAGTTTGCAGCTTGAGATGTTTTAATTTGCTTTCATTTTTTAAAAAATAGATGCATTTTATTTATTTATTATTATTATTTTCCTATGTGTACATTCATGGGATTCTAATTAGAACATTGTTGTTCAGAGCCATTGTTAGGTAAACCTTATCCATTCTTGAGTCTACTTCAATTCCGAAACAATTCCCATGCCAATTCTTTTCTTTTAACTATTTTCTTTACTTCTGAAATCCTATATGTCAGGAAGTTTTACTGCCAAGTAACATTATGTTTCACGGAGTGTCTCTCTCTTCTCTTAGATACACTCACTTCCAAAAGTTAAGCATGGAGAGGAAAAATGTTAATTTCTGTAAGAGATCTGAATTAAAGAAGCTGAAATTTGCTGCAAAGGTAGAAGGAAGTATGCAAATTATATAGGTAGCAGCCAATAATGGTTTCGCGTCGAGAAATATGCAACACAGGCAGTTGTATAAGAAGCCGGCATTGTGAAGGGTTACAGGAGTTGCATGTAAGTGCTGATGAAAGGTGTTTAGAACGTTCGTACGATTTGTTTTCAAGCTAGACGTGTTTCTATGGCTTCCAGAAGACGAATGGAAGATTCTTAGTGCTGGTGGGCTGTCGGATGCATTGAAGCAGGACAGTCTATAACAGATGTTGCTCGTTTCTTCGGCGTTTATCATTCCGTCATTTCACGATTATGGAAACAATTCCAAACCAGCCAAACAGTTGTCCGAAGACCTGTAGTCGGTCGTTCAAGGGTTATGACCCCCGTAGAAGATCAATATATTGCTGTTGTAGCCAAGCGGAATTGAAGATCGACCTCCACATGTGTGACATCTATGGTTGTAGCGGCCATTGGTAAGACGATATCTGCCACTACTGTTCGTCGAAGGCTACACTTGAATGATCTGTACGCCCGGATACCATTAGCTTGTGTTCCTTTATCCGTCCAATCTAGAGGGGCACCATTACAGTGGTGCTGCCAGCATGTGAATTGGACTGTGTCTGATTGGGGTAACGTTATGTTCACAGATGAGTCCAGATTTGCCCTACAACCCGATGATAAGCGTGTAAGGGACTGGAGGGAACAAGGCACCCGCAATCGGCCCCAGAACATCACCGAACATCACGCATTCTGCGGTGGAAGCATCATGGTCTGGGCAGGGGTTTAATTGGGATATCCACCGACCTGCACATCTACAGACGAGGTTCTGTGACGGCTGTACGGTATCTAGATGAAGTCGTAGACCCCATTGTGAAACTGTATGCTGCAGCAGTTGCTCCTTCTTTCGTTTTAATGGACGATAATGTGCATCCCCTTAGAGCTGCCATCGTTGACAACTTTCTGGAGAGTGAGGGGATTGCACGTATGGAGTGGCCGGCTTACTCGCCGGACCTTAATCCAATTGAAAATCTTTGGGATGCCCTCGGCCATGCTGTAAGTCGACGTTTCCCACCTCCAGCCACTTTCAGAGCATTAGAAACTGCCCTACAGGAGGAATGGCGATTATTGGACTCTGCGGTGGTTGATCACCTCGTAACAAGCATGATCACATGCTGTAACCTTTGTATGCAGGTGAGGGGTGCTCACATACCCTATTAATGTTGGTTTTTATTGTTTGTTTTGAATTTAAACATCATTTTGTTAATGACGCAAATCTGACGTCATCTTATAATTTATGAAAATTAAATATTTTGTTTATCTCTGTATGTAATTCTTTGTTTTGTTTCATGAATAAATATAGAACTACTTACTTGCAGCATGTCATGTCAATCAAAGCAGTACTTGTCCATTTTTTCGCATTTTACTGCTCCGTGCTTAACTTTTGGAAGGAGTGTATTTTAACATTGAGAATTGTTCAGTTAATAAGAAAAGCATTTTTTTCCTTCTCCCCAAAAAGATAGTAAATACTATCAAAATTTTCCATGGGCAGAGCCAGGATTTTTCAAAGGGGGGGGGTAACTTTTCGAAGGGCTGACTATACCTGTGAGTCTGAAGCGCATGCTAGTTGCCAACTTTTTACTAGCATTTGAAATCGTCATCATGGCAATATTAATGTATATCAGGCAGCAGCCTTTGGATACGCTATTTTATCCAATCTATATTCACAGCTGAAGGGAAGGGCTACAGCCCCCCCCCCCCCCCCCCGGAGCGAATCTGCCTATGATATTTTCCTATTATGATTTTTTTTTTAAAACAATGAAAAAATTCCTTTTGAAAAATGAAAAAAGCTATTTAACCTAAAATTGAAAAAAAAAAAAAAAAAAATTTTTACTTTAATTCCTTCTTTCACAGTTTTTATTGTCTCCACTCAGGAACAGTTGTAATTGCCATATGTTTCAAAAAGATTAAAAGTAGTATTTTAATGCACTGTCTTAAGAAGGCTGAGTTGAGAAGTATTAAGAAGTTCCACTTAAGTGTAAGGAAATCTCTCGTCATTCCTCAAATTTTAAGACCTTAGATATGGTGTACCTCTCCTTAAGATCCGGTTTAAACACTTGTGCATAAATATATTCAGTAAATAACTAAATGTACTTATATGTAATAGTTAATCAATCTGTACTTCAAGTAAAATAGTACAAATTGGTAGCTTTATCTGCTTCAGAACTTATTCATAATCTGTTTATAATGGCAATATCACAAATGCAACCAGCTTGTTGTAAGTTTGAATAAATATTGTTGCATTGCTTTGAAACTCGTAGAGCATTATCGTGAAATCGTAATTGTATGCAGCATTATGAAAAAAGATAAATTACACTCAATGAAAAATTTATTATTGAAAATGCTTATAACAGAAGACATTGAAAAACAAATTCATCATTCCTTTCAAAGCAAGAATTACATCTTTGATGTAGTGCTGTACTTGTGAATGTACAATCCCAATTGACACACGTTTTAGACAATTTTCAAACCTCTGGCTCCTAAAGATTTGTGTGTTCTAATCAAGTAATCTGAAACAAGTATGTGTAGATAATTAGTATCTCTTCTTGCAGTTCTTAATTAAATTCTAAACATAAAAACAGTTTTTTTTTTTTTTTTTTTTCTATTTGCAGATAAGTGAAAACTCAAATCAAGACATTCTGAGGTCCTTCTTGACAACACTAAGCAATGTGGGTCAAGAACCAACCATCAGAAAGCATCTCAATGATAGCCAGTTATTTTGGGATTTGATCTTCCAGCAACTAGTAAGTTCATTGTATGTAATTCTTTCAAAATATCATTTTAATAATCAAGCTTATTCAGGTATTGACATTGGCTTTGGAGAAGCAAAACAAAAATAGGATTGTTATTTTTTTTTTTTTTTCCTTCCAGGAAACAACATCAAATGATATGAAAGCTAGAAATAATCAGGATTTGGTTTATGCTGTCCTGGGATTGCTTGTGAATTTAACTTGTGAAAGTGTCTCAGTTTATTTGCAAAAACAGAATGAACACTATTTGGAAATTCTACTGAAACTACTGGACTGGGATCAAAACAGAGAACGAGCTTTTATTATCCTTGGAAGACTTGTGGCTTCTTCAGATGAAAGTTTAAGCCAAAAATCAAGTTTCCTCCTTTCAAAACTACTAAACATTATGAAGGTAATGGAATAAGAACCACTCTTGTGTACTTAGTTCATTTTGTCGTTTGTTTTGTTTTTTTCAGAATCTAATTTTATATTTTAATAAAACTTAGATTTTATGCTAATTGAAATAATAATATTACAATTTTACATGAAGACAATATAATTATTTCATTGCATTCTATCTAAAATGATTGAGAATTTTTCTGTTTTACTTTTATATTATTTTTTTCCCCCAGTTTGTTTATCTTTTAATTAAAGTTATCATTGCTATTTTGCTAACCAACAACTGATTGCAGAGAGAGACATTAATGCATTTCATAGCCTATTAATTATCATCAGCAGAAACATAATTACATCTCTTGTAGCTTTGATATATCAGACATTTATTACTGTAAAAAAAGTAGTAAAATAAGTTACAGTCAGCTTATATCGAAAAGGTTTTTGTCCTGTACCTCATTTCATTATTTCCATTCCCCATAATAAGGCTGACTGTAAGAATGAATGAAAACTGGGTAAGGCACAATGCTGTGGAATAGGAATACAGATGGCCATTGGCAGACGTAAACCCAACAAACAAATCCATACTTACATCATAGTATACAGTACAGCATTTTTTAAAACTAAATTGATGCTTAAAAAAGATATAAACAGACATTTTAAATGAAAGATGTAGTTTTCAGGTGTAGTATTTAATGTGTTCATTTTTTAGTACAACATTGTTACTGGTTTATTTTTGTTTGATGTAGGATATGTATGGTTGGGGAGGATACAAATCTGACCCAGGTAAAAATTCACTTAGTGGGTTTACATTGCTCATACCCACTTGCTTATATAAGTCAGGCGTCATTTGTCAGAGAGTTTCTCTCACTTATTACTGATTACCTGAAACATACAGAAACGAAAACATTCAACTTCATAACCATTCCATGCCTCTGTAAATATAATTTTCAAAATAGATAGAATGGTATCAGAAATTATTCTAACGTTTGGCTTGGGATCTGAAGTCCTTTATTCTCTTCCAATTTTCCAGAACATTCTTCACTTAAAAGTTTTAATTACCGATAATCAATGGTGTTTTATTAGTTTTGTTCTATAGTCATTTTTATAATTTAGGTAAGCTCCTTGTAAATGATATTATAAGACATTGAATTGTACTGTTATAAGCGCAATGTTGCTTGATAATAATTAAACTTTTATTAATGTCTCATTTGCATTTTATTGCTATGTTTTGAGAAAAAAGTTTAGTAAAGTTTTTCTTTTTAGTGTTTTTCAGTGAAGCTTCCAAATATTATTTTCTATCACCATCACATCATTGATTTATTTTTTTTGATACGATTGAACAACTTTTAAATTGAACAGAAATAACCAATTTTCATCAAAAGGAAAATTTGAAGAGAGGTAGTTTTTATTTTGTGTGGGGAGGGAAGGTAGGATCATTTTTAATCATATCCACTGAATACAATCCAATTATCTTTCAAGTTTTCAAAATTGACTTGAATCCACAAAAATCCTATTTTATATGGCTTCCATCCAATTAATTTTAATCTAATCAGTTGACACATCCCACAGATTAGCAATTGTCAAAAACTACTTAATCCATACTGGACAACAGAAATTCACCGTTTCCCATCAGCTATCTGTTTCAAATTATACTTTTTGTTAGTTTTGTGTAGAGATTTCTCCAAAGGAATGCACAGAAAGATATCATCTTTTATCTTTAAATACGAATTCCCAGTTTCAAGATGTTTCCTGGTTCAAAAAAAGTTATTACAATTACAGACATACAGACACTGTGATCTTTTCAAGCTTTCCTTTCCTGTAGATAGTAGATTTAAAAAAAAAAGATACAATTGGCAACAACAGTCTGATAATATATGAAATGCACAGGACTGTTAGGAAAAAAACAATCTTATGATTGCACAAATGTGCTTTCTCATAGATTTTAAATTTTATTTCTTAAGAAGAGTAGAAAATTTTCCTAATTATTTTATAAACAACAGTTTAATTTTGGGAGTCATTTTTCTGTTAATCAGTACCAAACTTTATTACTATTATTATCTTGAAAAAGTTTAAAACCATGGGTTTCCCCAGCTAAGACGATATGGTGAGTCAAGGACCAAAGCACATATTGCCAAGTGTATAAAACAAAACAAAAAAAACAAAAATATTTGGAAGAATAGTTAGGGATGGGAATCCCTATTATTATTATTATTATTTTATAATGTTTTATTATTGTTTTGTTTATTTAGTTGGGAGACCATCCTTTAACGAAGCATGCTGTGAGGCTTCTTGCAAGTATTATGAAGAAGAACAAAAAAGTAAAAGATAAAGTAGCAAAAACAAAATCATGTAAGATGGTCTTTCAATTGTTATTTCTGTTGTATGTAATCTACCAATTTGTAAGAAAATTGTTATTTTTGTTTTTATATATATATATATATAAAAGGGTCAGTCATTTAAAAACCATACATGTGTGATTGTAGAGATGTGTCGGTGATCCTTGTGCATTCGTCCCATAGAAAATAAGCGAGTACATTGGAGAACCTAGTCGACCTTCAGACGTGTTGTAACACATTACGTGACACACAGAGGGTGTCATTTTGCTCCACGACAATGCCCACCCGCATACCGCCTATGTTGTCTGTGCCACAATGCAGAAATTTATGTGGGAAATGCTAATGCACCTCCCCCACAGTCCTGAGATGTCCCCTGTAATTTTTAAGTGTTCGGGAATTGAAATATGCCCTCAAAGGCAAACGATTCACATCAGACGATGATGTGCAAGATGCAGTTCAACAATAGTTCCAGCAGCAACCCAAGGACTTCTTCCACAGTGGGATAAGTGTCTCAACAGGTGTGGCGACTACTTGTAGTTGACTCAAAGTGAATGTGCTTTTCCACCAGGTGTTCGCTTTTTAAATGACTGACCCTCATATATATATATATATATATATATATATATTGTGACATGCAGTTATATCACTTCAAAAATAAATAATAAAATAAAAAAACAAAATAAACAATAAAAGAGCTTTCGCCCTGCTACCAAAAGACAAAACAAACTACCAGTTTTACCCTCCAAAAACGATCGACTGGCTGTCGCTTGACACCCCTGGATTACGGTCTCTTCACCTAGCTTACCTTTACTCGCAGGTTTTTCCTCTTAATGGAGCTTCTCTTATACCTTGTCCAATGTCGCTGGGCCCATAATTAAACAAAGAACTAAGGCGCTGCCCCTAAGATCAAAACCACCCGAAATGTACTCAGATCTAATTAACTTTATTTCCAAAAACCATCTCAGAAAATGAATATGTTTAATATAAACAAGTATGATGACTATAAGTATTTTCCACTAGATTAAATCTGATTATCAAGGCTTAAATTAAGTCTTTGTTTTCCTTCAAAATAGAGAATGACTAATGCTGGCATCCATAATTATGTTTTCTTTTAATACTGAGGAATAAATAATGGATAAACAGACAAGATGAGACAAAAAAATAATTAAATTCAGGTTTATTCAAAATTAACACTCTTAAATTTAATTACACTTAAATTATAATAAAAGGATTCACTCAAACCCTGCCCAAGATTAACACACGCAAGATAATTAGATTATCCTTTCCTGCTTCTTCTTTGAAAGAAAAACACGTAACAGTTAATATATGAATACCAAAAATACTCCAAAACAATTCACTGGTTCTTTTAAAAGGTTAAATATTGTATTCGAATACCAAAACGAATGATAAAAACTTCGTTATTCCCCTGGGTTTGAACCACAGCTCACCCCACTGGATTTTATTACTTCCTCTTAAGATGATCAGCTGATCTACACTTTCTCCCCCTCTTTACTAGAAGTCGTTACCCTTTCCCAAAAATGACATAATGTTGATAGTTCCTGCACACATAACAAGATAAATTCCAATAACCACCTTTAATGGTCCCCACACACACATACAATATAATGGATAAATATTTTGAATAGAAAAAAAAATTAACTGTTTAACATATTAGTTCTTTACATTAATGCCGGTTTTGCCGGGCTAATTAGTAAACTAACTTAAGCCTTTCTCTCTTCAATATTTTGTTAATAGGACAATCAAATATATCACAACTGCAGTTACATAAATTTAAACTCTTCAAAATGGCTCGTTATAAAACCAAACACTGTTCTTTGCATTAGAAAGTTAAACACTTCTCCTCCCCTTGTTCTCAATGTCTACACAACCCCTGAATAGTTTTTTTGAATACAGTCAGATTTTTCAGTCACAATTAAAGCACAGTGTCACTTTTACCTTTGTTTTAACTGACGTTCAAAGTTGACACACACTTTTGGCTAATTTCTACCATGTGACGTTGAGATAATGGCCCTTCACCCCGACCTTGAGATCGGCTGATCTCGGACTTCGTTTTCCGTTCAAACTAAAACACCACAAATTCAAGTTCGTGTTACCCCGCCGGGTTTTCTTTCCTTTCGTATTAACAAAGTTCGTTGATATGGTCGTTTGTCTTCTCCTTGCCCATTGTTACGAGTATAAAAGAGATTTTACTTACAAAATCGAATTCTTTGCATCGGACATCGGCCATTGACTCCGCTTTGGCGTTTCGTCTCCCGGTTCCTTCCATGGCGCTGCTCCGCAAGGCTGTCTTGTGGCGACGAATTTCGTAACAGTCAGTTTCGTCACAGAAATAGGCCGTACATCGGTCACACAACGTCCCACTGCATAATTGTAGTCGAATTCATAATGTCTGTGGTACGAGATATTGCACTTCTCGCACTAAGAATGAGGATAACTTATCCCCCATTGCTCGGACAACGTGACTGTTCGTCCCAATGTCTGGATCTCGTCTTTTTTCGAGCCTACGATTTCTCTCCTCGCTCGCCTAAATGTTTCCCGCCAAAAAACTGACCTTTGCCGCATCTAACCAATGGGGTGTGGTTGAATTGTCCACATGACCTATTTGACCCCAAACTATCACACATAGTATTGAGTGACGTATTTCCTGCTAAACTGAAACTTATACTGATATTACGTGAGAACACTCCAAAATGATTTTCCCACGGTAATGCTCAGAACAAGTGTTTTACAATAAAATACTGAAATTAGTAAAATACACAATACTTAAACGATAATATTTCTTTTAAATGTAAATATTAAAATAAAATATTATACATCTTTCAGCAAACTCCCACAGCACATTCATTATATAAACAAGAATAATTACTCTGTAATATTACGATTAATCAAGAGAAACGTCCTTTCTCCAAGTTACACCACAAGATCAAAAGTTTACCCAACTAAACTCCACGCCTTAAGCTTAACAGACGTGTAAATTACAACACTAAATTAACGTTCGTCTTGTGTTCCAATACACAATTTTGAATAATACAAATTAACTTCTGCACTACGTGATAATACATATATAAATTGAAAAAACAACACACAATTAACCTTAAATTACTATCCCTAACTAATCTCACACACGTAGATAATCCCTGATGTCGATCAACCTCAGGACTTAAAACTCATAAGAGGGAAAAAAAAAATTTCGTCTGTTTATCCATATAAGGGTAATAAATCGCACCGTTACAATATCTTCATTAATAGTTAGGATTATTTGTCAATCCTTCTGTCCAAATTTACTCAGATGGAACAATGAAACACACACTGGCCAAAAACATTATGAACCTTTTAAAAATAAAACAGGTACAGGTTTGCAATTTTTTGGCCAGTGTAGGTACATCAAACAAAAATGACTTTGGTGAAGATAACATCTTCATATAATAAAATAAAAGGGTTTAACGTGCCACCAAAGTAATAAAAAGAATAAAGAAATGACACAAAACATACAAATATCTGAGTATTTCATCTGATGAGTGGGTCTGTCCCAGACACTCACCAATGAAATCTCAGATATTTTTTTTTTTGTGACATTTTTCTTTATTCTTTTTAATATCCTCATTTTTCTGTCTAATGATTATTGCAGCCCACAAATTGTACACTCGGATGCAACTAAATCGAATCACCCCTCCAGTGCGCACAAAAGGCGTATGTTTTTTAAATGGCTTAACCCATTTTCAAAAACATTTTTTTTTGAAAGCCTAATGTTTTTACTTTACAATGACACCATTATCATGAAAATCAGTTCAGTATTGTTTTTTATAATGCATTTTGAATGAAAACGCAAGCAAAATGCATGATTAGGAAAAAAAAATTTGGGGATACTTAAAATTAAATTACAACAAAAAATTCAAGCAAAACAGAAAATTTTATTGATCAATACTTGGTATACCTTGACGGCTCGCATGCAGTTCCTCATAGACCTTATTAAAGTTTTGACGAAGTCTTGGGAGATCCCACACCACTCCTCCTCCAGCACAATCTTGAGCTCATTGATGTTCAATGGTGCTGGATTTCTGGCTCGTCCCACAAATTTTCAATCGGATTCATGTCGGGACTGAGGGCTGGCCACTCCATCGTCTGGAGACCAACCTCCTCCATGAATTGCCGAGTGGTACGTGCTGTATGACACCAGGCATTGTCATGCATCAACATGAAGTCTTCCCTGATAAATCCTGCATAGGGCACAAAAGGATCCAGGAGAACGTCCTCAATGTATCAGCAGTCAGAACCTCCCTCCAGCCTCCACCAGATATGAAAACAAGATCTGTTTTTCCCTCAAGGGATATGCCAGCCCACATCATGCAGGAACCACCGCTGCACGAAACTTTTTCAGCAAAACAGCACTGTGAAAATCGCTCTCCTGGGCGCCGGTAGACCCGGCCTCTCCTATCACTACCATGGAGACATATTCTGCTCTCGTCAGTGAACAGGACGGACCGCCATTGCTTGATGCTCCAATTAATGTGTTCCCGAGCAAATTCGAGTCATGCTTGGCAGTGACATGGGCCTCTAGCGGGCCGTCTTGGAGTGAAGTTGGCTTTCTTCAAGCACCTCCAACTGTCCATTGACTAACAGCTACTCCTCGAACTTGTCTCAGCTCCTGTTGCTCATCGACGCCTGTGAGATGGCGATTTCGCTGTGAAGTTGAGACGATAAAGCGATTGTCCCTCTCAGATGTGCACCAGTGCCGGCCGGTATGTGGTCTCCAAGTGAAGGTACCAGTTTCCTGAAACCTTCTGAATACTCTTTGAGATAGCAGATTGGCTCAAGTTTAGTTAAAGAGCAACTTCTCGTTGTCTGTAGCCTGCTTTGCAACAAAGCAACAATGTGTGCGGCGTCTTCTGGCATAGTATCCATGGTTTTGCAAAAACAATGAATGAAACTTGCGGAGATGTGTTCAGGTCAATGTCTGATAAGAGACTGATAAGAAATATCAGTCAACATGGGATTTTATAGGGGATTGCGATTCGCAACTTGTGGTTACCGTACAGAGCGCATTTTGCTATGCTTACGTTCAGATCACGTTAATTTGAAAAATATTGTACAGATTTTAATGATAATAAAAACATTAGGCTTTCAAAAAAAAAATGTTTTTGAAAATCGGTTAAGCCATTTAAAAAGCATCCACCTTTTTGTGCGCACTGAAGGGCTGAGCCGATTTAGTTGCACGCGAGTGTAGATAAATACTGCAAGACAAAATAAGTAATTACAGAAAATTATATAAATGCTTATTATATGCAAGGTTCAATAATAAATGGAGATAACTTTATAATGATATTAATACTGACCATCAAAATTATCACAGTATCTTAGGCTAACATGCACATTATCAAAATAGATTTATAATGTACATTGAAGTCATTGGTCTTATGTGAATACTGGAAAGTTAAACACATTTAGTACTTTGGAGCTGTAACATTTCCACCCATGCATACATAAATAAATGTAATTCAGTTGCCATGTGTATGTTTATATATGTATTAAAGAAAAAGGTCATAAAAGGACTAACTATCCAATACTTAGGTACCCGACTCCCAATAATTTCCCAGTACTCGTTATTGGATAAATGGACTATTGTTTAAAATAATCTTTCTCATTATGTATTACTGATGTTATTTACTGTTTCCAATTATAATTTTCTTGGAAAAAAAGGTCAGTGAACTGATTATATTTGTGTTGAATATTTAATATATAAAAATTTATAAAAGTAATATATTTCACGAAACTGTTTTTCAAAGCTTTAGCCTTTTCATCACTGATGAAAAGATGTCTAACCTTGAAACAACATTTGTTTGTTTTTTGTTTTTTTTAAATATATTGTTCTTAATTTCATGTTTGTGTAAATGTTAATTAGGTAATTGCAAATTTTTATAGTAGGAGTTAGATGTTGCCTAAAATGCATGACTTTTTTTTTTTTTTTTTTTTGATAAGACTTCAAGATTCTGCTAAATTTGTTAGAAAACAAAGATGAAATGACTGCTGGCAATGCTGCCTTGTGCCTTTCGTTCTGTATTCACGCAACTAAGAATCTGAACCTTATCACCATCAATACATTCAAAACTATGTTAAAACTGATAGAGGAAGGAAGCAATGTAGATCTCAAGAAGAATTGTGGCAGTTTAATTGCAAACTTAGCCAGATTAGATGCAAGGTACTGGAAGTTTCCCATAAATTTAGTCATTTAGAATTACCCTACAATTTAAACTATTTTGTTTTCTTTCTATTTGTACAACTAGGCCATCCCCCTGGTAAGTATGAGATAATCCAAGAAGAATCGATTCCAAGCGGTTATGGCAAAAAGTGATATTTTATTCCTGTTTGAATGAACTCATTATTTGATAGCTCGCGAACAAATACAATAAAAGTAGGATTGGATATTCGGAGACCAGCAGTACTCCAATGGTTAGCGTTCCTCACTGCAAGGACGAAGGTTCAAATCCCATGCAAGGCAAAAAAAAATTAAAAAAAAAGAAAATTTTATAATCTGACTTTCTCAGCAAGGTTAACTAATAATTAACATTTGCACCAGACAGACAGAGAATTAAAAGATTTTAGTAATATAGATTGCTAGTCCTAAGTCATAGAAAAGCAACTCCTAACAGAAATTTATTTCTTTTTCCACTGAATGTATGGTTAGGGTGTTTGAAACTGAAAGGAAATAGATTTCCTAGTAATTAGCTTACTTTTTCCTTCCGTTACCTTTTCTCCATTACCTCAGGTAGCCTTTTAATAGAAGGTCATGTTTTATTAACTCCTCTTTCAGACCCAGTCTTACATTGAAACGTTAGTTAAGGCTAGTTTATAAAATTATTTTTTATTTAGAGGGAGTTCATTTTTTTTATTCCAGAAATAGGAGGGTGATTGGGTTTTCCAAGATAAAATTCAAATAAAACTAACTTGGTTTTAGGGCCAATATAATAATCCTACTAATCACTGAAACCTTCAACATTTATGCTCCCTTTTACGAAGAAATGGTCCCTCTACCTTGTAATTGGTATCCATACTATGTGAGCTTGCATCCTTGAGTAAATTAGCCTCAGGATGGTTATAGATAGAAACTGAAATGTTACAAGAAAAGAAATAAGAAAAACTAAGTGTTGTGACAGCATCAATGAATGATCACTCGTGACAGAGGAGTGGCACAGTTGTGAAAAAGGTTCCCGTGCATCTACCATGGGTTACATGCCAGCTTATTCATATTTTCTTTAAATATATTCTTGTACACTACCTCTGTGTTGGATGAAATTAAACCAAAGCATACTCTAACATTATTTACAGAAGAATAATAAGTTTTCTGCTCGTAAAATGAGAAGCACAACATGGAGAAACTGATAATACAGGAATACTTAGTGGAGGTCGTCTAAATATCAATTTAAAAGAAGCTTCACATAAGCCAAGAATAAAGACTGCTGGCAGACTGCAGTGCAAATATCATTACGGTCTTCAGACCGTAATACATAATCACAACATTTTAGTAACGACATTAAAATTCATTGATTCCTGATAAAATATAAATCAGCATTTTATACAATTCCAAAGGTGAACTGTAAAATCTTTAATAATTGAAGGTTTGCTTAGACAATATTGTAAATGTTTGATAAACTTTGGCATCTTATTGATTGAGGGCTTAAAGGATATACAGTATTTATGATGTTGTCAATATCAAAACCTTGGCCTAGAATATGTATAGAATTATCCCCAGGCAAAATGTATAATAATATTCTTACTTCACACATTGCCTGTTGATTATAGAATATCAGTAAATTCAAAACTGAATAAATACATAGAGGATGGCAATACAAATCAAATGATATGTATGAAATTCACTGAAATTTTAATTGCTTACTAAATATTAGCCAATATTTATAAAACAAAGTGAAACTACGTTGTAGAGCTCAAACTTCATCTCTTATCAAAGCAACAAAAATTTGTCAAATCCTAATCCTCAAATGTTGCGTTAAGATATAGTTAACTGCAGTTAAGATGCAAATTATTCTTAAAGGATTGGTTTCGGATGATTTGCCTATGAGTTAAGAAATACTAAAAAATTCTAATGCTATTAATAACCAGATTTATAGTCTGCTTAATGGAAATCTCCAAGAAAATATTGAAGCTATCTTTAAGGTGGTTGATTTTTTTAAGAGTGGACTTGAATGTTTTCTTCAGTTTTCTTTGAGATGTCTTCCAAATTTGCCGAGTGTAAAGTCAAACAAATACTATAAGAGCTTAGTTCCAACACATTAATTGAAACTACATAGAATAGGGTTTAATTAGCATTTTACGAAGGTCAAAAAGCAGATAATTTAAATGTTAACAGTCTTTTGAAAATTAAAGTAATAATGTTATGTAAATTATAAAATAAAAATACAGAAAAATCTGCATCAATTAAAAGCCGTAAGCCAATTTTTAAAAGAATTAAAGTTCAATAATAAAAGAAACAAGTGGGATAAAATAGATATAAATCTTTCAAATTACGAATTCCAATAAAATACGTGAGTCTAAAATACTTGGTATTTTGTCGTCAGATTTAAAAACATAAAATACAAAGTATTTTAGATTCACGTATTTTATTGGGATTCATCATTTTGTTACAATAATAAAAGAACTTAAGAAATTAAATTTTTTTGCTACTTGCAAAGCAATTTTTATTTTATATTATAAAATGCCAAGTAATCTCATTCAATTTTCATTGTATTTTGTTTTCTGATGTGCATTGAGTTGCCAGATTATTAGTTAAACACCATACATTTTACATAATAAATATACTGAAGAAAAAAACAAACAAACAATATACATTGAATTTATCTATCTGAACTGTGTTTTCTTTTTCTTTTCAGATTTGCAGAATATCTTCAAGAATTAAATGGCTTCCAGATTCTACAAGAATGCATCCTTAAAAAACATTTGCTGTAAAGTTTTGCGTATACTTGTACTAAAAAGAAAATTTAACTGATGATTTGTCAAGAATAATTGGAACTTGCCCACAATATTTATTTAATTGTACTGCTTAAAAAAAAAAAAAAAAAAAAAAAAAAAAAAAAAATCTGACATTACATTTGGTTCCTGTTCATTTCCAGCCATATGTTATACTATTTCAGATAAAGCATTTCTAAATTTACTTATTAGAAAAACGTCAAAAGGCATTTATGTTTAAATAAACATTCCCTAGCACTTTAGTTGTGGAATCATTTTACTTTCTATTCATTCTTTTAAGCCTGTGTATATTTATCAAAGCCAAATAACAAAATATTTCCAAGTATTTTTCATTATAATAGTTTAAAAAAAAAATTACATTGATAATACAGTAGAACTCCAGTTAGCAGATTAATTGGGATTGGCATGATCTGGATGACTGGATCATAAGTGAAAATCACTCTAGCAATGTGTTATTGTGAAACTGCATGTATTAAAAGAACCAAAGTTATAAATATTTAAACAACAAAAGTTTTTTTTCCCTAAAAATTGATCAAGATATTTCGCATTTGGATAATTGGAGTTCTTCTTTAATATGTTTATTTTCTAAGATACCAATTGGCTGTGATTGTAATAGTTATTTAAATGGAATAACCATTCCCAGTTTTCAATCAGTGATGGAAATAATAAATTACTAATTCTGTTAACTTTTTAAGCTGTAAGATTCATTTTCGTATTAAATTAAATGGTTCAAACATTACATTCTATGCGTCATTTTTTTTTCTTCTGCCTGCAAGGTATTTCCTTCTGATATATGCTCTGATGTACTGCAGTGGGAAAGAAAAAAATAAATGCCTTTTTCCTCCAATCATTAATAGACTAGACACAGCACAATTAAATGTATGGTATGTCCAATAAATATGTTTCTACTACTCTGGCGATTGAATATTGAAATTAACTTACGATTTCAGTTATCACATTTTAATTTTACTGTAATAACCACCAAGAAAATTGAATAACAAAGAGCACTCATAAAATAAGGCAAGGCACTGCATTAGTCACTTTAATGATGCTTATGTATTTTTACTAACTAACACGTGATAGTTTGCTGATTATCAGATACTTCATTGTAGTTGAGCTTTAATCACTTAAAATATTTACTAGAAGACTCTTTAAAAAAATAACAATTTGCAATGAAATTATCCTAAATGGTTACTATATTTAAAAAAAAAGGAAATTATTTCAAAAAGATTAAAAATTTATGAATTCAGATTTAAATTTAAAATAGCAATGAAACTATCAAAGCATAGTAGTTAAACTGAGTGGTTTATTTTTCACTAAAGAAATGGTGAAAACCTTTTACCAACAATGGATTATTAAAAGCTGCGAAAAATAAAAACAGGATTGAAGACATGGATCCTAACCATAACCATACATTTTTTCACTTTGCTTGATGGACATGTAAAGTTCATACATCAGACTGACCTTTATATTCTTACAGAGAGACATCGTTTTCAATAATATCCAGGCCACTTCTTCAGAAAGGTTTCAACAAATAATTGCTGTACTCTCTTCACAGTGGATTACTAAATTACTATAGCACATTAAATGAAAAACTGATAATCTTTATTACAGTGTTCATTTCTGGATTTTCTTGCACCAAGGCTTTGCATAAAGTTGATAAAATCAATCTCAAACTTGTCTGTACCCTCTGCTATATTCATCAACAATTCAACGATGATTTTTCAGTGCTATTTCTTTTTAGATTTAGTCAGTTGTCTAGATTAGAGTTTAACATTTTAAAGGACACAGTGTAATTATCTAATCTTTGTTTTCAAGTAACTTAATAATGTACCAATGACTCGATCTTAAAAATTCAATCTTTTTTTTATACGAGAGTCAATCAGAAACAACAACAAAAAGTTTACAACTACTAGAAATAAAATTTATGAGTTTGCCATAATACCAGCAGTTGCTGAAATATCCAATAGAGGGATGAACTGCTCAGTGCTGTAGGATGTTTCTGGTGTGTCATTGGAGGTGCACACTGTCATTTCAAAACGGCGATCCACTTGGATAACTGGTCTCCTATTGAAACCTTAAAGAAATTGCACAGCACCATCACGAAGAACATCTTGGTCTTCTGAACAACTCTGTGATCTTCCTTCATGATAATGCCAGACCATACATTGCATGGTTTCCACTGGGAAATTTTTGGACATCCACCATACAGTCTGGATTTGGCTCCCAGTGATCTTTAACCATTTTCTGTCTTAAAACAGCACAGGTCAGGTCAATACTTCAGAGGCAATAAAGAAGTCTAATGTGATGCTACAACAGCAGGGCCCTGACTTACGCAGTTGTGATGGACAAACTGATCAAATGCCCCAATTGTCAAGGTGACTTTGCAGTGAATCTGTGCGACTTAAAGGCACCATCTCATTTTCTTCCAATAAAGGTCTCCTTTTTGTACACAAGCTTTGGAAACATTTTTTTTCTGATCGACCTACATATTTAAAACCGTAGTTCCAAAGCTGTTTCTATAATTGCAAAACAAGAAAAAAAAATAAATCTCAAACTGAGGCCTCCATTATACCATTTGAAGTGAGCTTGCTTGTTAAACATTTCTCCTGCAGTTTCACTGGCTATAAATCTATCGACATTATCAATTGTATAAATCCTGATGTAGAGAAAACAAATATGTAACTTCTGAAATCCATATATGAAAGAAAACAGGTCGTTGTTACTGGAAAAATCACTTTTCAAGGATAAACAATTGTTTCTTCTTAAAACTTTTTTTTTCCCCAGGAAGTGCTTCAAAAATTTTTCGTCAAATTTAGCATTCTCGCTAAAAAGATTACTTAGAATATTATAGTCCAACGAATAGAGGTGTTTTACCTTACAAAAGGTCCGGTAGTTCTAATTTTTTGATATGTTGTCTAGGATGGTTAGTAAGTGTTTAAAATGCAAAATGCACAATTCCTCCCCCGCCGCCATCTTAAGAAAACCCCCCATAAATTGATACTTTCTTTAGATTTTCGCTTATAACGTCTGTTTGGTGCATTTTAGCTACAAACGAGTTATACGCGGTGTTGTAGAGAATACAATTTCCTACAATATGGTTTTTAAATTTCGTTTCTAGGACTGATAGTTACGGAGATATTCACTTTTTGAAAAAATTAAAAAAAAAAAACCGCAATTTCCAGAAATTTGTAAAACTTCTAACTTTAGGACGCTGTAATTCAGTTATGGTCTATTCTAGGGAAACAAGTATCAGAATAAAATGTGTAGGGAATTTAATTACCTACAAAACGCATGTATAGTTTTATGAATCAACCCTACGGAGTGTGGGGTAAAAAAAAAATCAAGAACAATGGAATTTTGTGGTTTTTGCTATTGTGACGCCCTAGTCCAGCAAATAAAAGAGACCAAAGAGGGGTTACCTTACAAAAGGTCCGGTAGTTCTAATTTTTTGATATGTTGTTTAGGATGGTTAGTAAGTGTTTAAAATGCAAAATGCACAATTCCTCCCCCGCCGCCATCTTAAAAAACCTAAAAAAATTGGCACTTTCTTTAGATTTTGGCTTATAACTTCGTTTTGATGCATTGTAGCTACAAAAGAGTTCTACGCAATGTTGTATAGAATACACTTTCCTACAATTTAGTTTTTAAATTTTGTTTGTAGGACTGATAGTTACGGAGATAAGTTTGTTTTGGAGAAATAAACAAAAACGCGCTTTCTGGAAACTTGTCAAACTTCTAATTTCAGGACGCTGTACTTCTGTTATGGCCTACTCTAGGGAAACAAGTATCAGAATAAAATGTGTAGGAAATTTAATTTCTTACAAAACGCATGTAATTTTTTTTTACCCTACTGAGTGTGGGGTAAAAAAACCGCAAAAACAACGGGATATTGCGGTTTTTGTTATTGTGGCGCACAGAGTATCTAAAAAAAATTCACCAATTACCTTCCAGTGTTGGCTTGAAATTGGAGTGTATACCAACCTAATTGAGTTTCTGACAAGAAACTAAAGATGCTAAATGCCTCTCCCCCGTCGTCATTGTCAGTGAAGACATTGACCTACTCGTCCTGCTGTCTGGCACAACACCTGCGGTCAACAATGTCTACCTCAAAAAATCAGCGAGAGGGAAACAGCCAGACGCAATCTACTCTGCCTTCTCCTACAAGTTCAACTCCACAGGCTGTACCTTGCTCCTGCATGCAATATCGGGCTGCGACACCACTTCAACTATTTTTGGGTTTGGAAAGAATAAATTCTGCCAACTTTTTAGGAAAGACGCATCATTGGTGGAGCAGGCGGAGAGGTTCGGGGACCTTGCTGCCACTCCCCACGAAATTTCAGCAGCAGGGGAAAAAATCTTGGTATCGCTGTACGCTGGCAGTAACGAACAGTCATTAAGTCACTTCGCCACAGCAAATTCATGACCAGTACCACCAAGCTCAATCTGGCTAAACTACCTCCGACCACTGACGCAGCACATTTCCACTTCCTGAGGACGTACCAGCAGGTCATGGAGTGGATGGCGATTGTCAAAGACCCGATCGAGTGGGGCTATGTAGAGGAGCTCGAGGACTGGAACCCATCAGGATGAGTAGCGACGCTGCTCCTCCAAACCTGCTTAGGACCATCTCATGCAGATGCACAACTGGCTGTATGGAGGCGTGTGGCTGTAGAAAGGCGGGCCTCAATTGTTCCGCCCTTTGCAAATTCCGTGCTGGCCAAGAATGTAACAACAGGAATGAGGTTATCGTCGACGACGAAGACGACGACGATCGAGGAACTTCTCCTTTTGACGAAAATGAAGACCCCGACTTCATTAACTCACCCCCTATGAAACGAGCGAAGCGGATGTAAATTTGTTTTCTTTTCAGTTTTAGTTCAATTAATATCGATTTTGGTATGATTATTAATGCCTTTTGTTCGTACTTTGTTTACATACATGCATCTTTAAAAAATGTATCTGAGGTGTTGGTGGGATATTTTAAATTGAACATCCGCTCTCACTAGTAGGTATTCCAGTGAAATAGAACCTGCCTCATGAGCATTGCGCTGTAACATGTCAGAAACTCAAGTAGGGTTGGTATACAGTCCAATTTCAAGCCAACACTGGAAGGTAATTAGTGATTTTTTTTTTAGATACGCTGTGCGTCACAAAATAACAAAAATAACAATATACTGCTGTTTTTTGTTTTTTTTTTTACCCCTTACTCCTTAGGGTTGATTCATAAAACTACACATGCGATTTGTAGGCAATTAAATTCCCTACACATTTTATTCTGATACTTGTTTCCCTAGGCCATACCTGAATTACAGCTTCCTAAAGTTAGAAATTTTACAAATTTCTGGAAATTGCGTTGTTTTTTTTTTCTTCAAAAAGTGCATATCTCCGTAACTATCAGTCCTAGAAACAAAATTTAAAAACCATATTGTAGGAAATTGTATTCTCTACAACATTTCATAGAACTCTTTTGCAGCTAAAATGCACCAAACAGACGTTATAAGCGAAAATCTGAAGAAAGTATCAATTATTTTTGGTTTTTTTAAGATGGCGGCGGGCGCGGAGGGGGGGGGGGAGGAATTGTGCATTTTGCATTTAAACACTTACTAACCATCCTAGACAACATATCAAAAAATTAGAACTACGGACCTTTTGTAAGGTACCCCCCCTTTTTTTGGTCTCTATTTGCTGGACTATTAGACATAATCTTTAATAACTTCTAATTACATCTTCTC
>JAFIDM010012231.1:23567875-23586331 GCA_023159025.1 Thereuonema tuberculata
TGGTATTTCGTTTTTCTTTTTGGGTGGAAAATGATCCTTTAGATTCAACTTTCAAAACCTATATTACAGGTAGACAGGTAATAAGTAAATCTAAATTGGTCTGATAAACATTAAAAAAAAAAAAAAAAAATTCAAATCAAATCATCAATTGAATCAAAAATATATATTGTGACAGGACAAAGGGGTAAAGTGCTTATTTGGATTTTCCCACGTTCTTGCGCCAAAATAGGTGATGGTACAGAAAGTGTAGGTGGTTTTGGATTATTTCTATAATAACGTTGGGCACCAACCAAGCACTCAGCTAGGTAACAACTTTCATTTACCCCCTCCACAGTGTCACACCCCAGCAATTAACCCAATCTTCTCGGGGGGTAGGGAACCACACCTTGCGTCCACGGTATCAAAAAGGGAGGCTTAACGCTTGTTCAACATATGAAACTCAACAATGTTTATTCAATGAACAAAAATGATAAACTACGAAATGACGACGTACAGCTAAATGCGAAGCTATGGCTTTAACTATTTTAATTGTGCATACCAAGTGAATTCTCGCACGAGGCGCTGAACAGAATAACTTTCCTACGAATTTCTAACTTTTCTTGGCGAGTTGCGTTTCATAACTTCGAAATTAACTTTAAATTGACACGAGAAGTTATAACTGATAGATAGCTCACTTACACAGTTACTTCCATGCGGGTGTACACGCATATCTTGTTTCCTATGTATTCAATAGTCTGCTGATTGAAAATTACAGTATTGAATTTTCAAAATTAAGGTCTAAGCTTTTCCTAACTAGAACAACTTATTATTAACACTTCCTACTCTAAATGTGTACTGTGTCGTTCTCGACTTCAGTCACGTAGTAATAAAAATATAGCTGCCAAAACTTATGGCATCCTTGCGGACAAGTTAGCTAAGCTAACTAAAAGACGAACGAGAGACGCAGCTCTCAAAACCAAGTAAGCAGGCGCAGGATACCGGAAAAAAAAGAGAGACTTCCTTCTTGGATGCACGGCCTTAAATCAACTATGAACCAGGCGCCAATGCCACGTCATAATCTGCCGGCTAATCAGATCACAGGAATCTGGATCTGTCCAAGAGCGGTAAAGTCCATCACATGGGGTGACAAGGTAAATGTCAAATCTCGCTATTGCTTCATGACAAAAATAACAATTAAAAATTCGATATTTCAACAATGGACAGTGTGCATATATGAGTGTTGTCACAATATACATACATATAAATTAGCTAAGTTTGTCTGTCTGTCTGTAACTCGATGTAATTAAGCTATTAAGATAGATCCAACGGTTCTCAAATGGATGAAAATATTAATTCATTGTGTCATTCCATGTTGTTTCCATGAAATTTTATTCTTGGATCTCAACAACTGAAATTCTAACTAAACATACGTTCAAAACCAAATAATTTTGTTACTACTGCATCCATTTTAATGAAATTTGGCATACTTACTCAGTTGTATACGCTGATTTCGAAACTCAAAACCATTTTTGCCGTAGAAGCTTCGTTCATAAGTTAGCACAGTATTTAGATTACATTTACTTTATGTTTGATAGTTGATAATAAAATGATTTTTCAGATGTTTTTTATGCCCGTCATCCGATAAGCTTTGCTGCTAGTCCATATACAATGCTTAACTTGACATCTAGGCCAGAATGGGCAAGTTACCTTTAAAAAGTAACAGTGTTACAATTACTCTTTTTTTTTTAATGTCCCCCCCCCTCCAAAAATGACTTTTCTAAATTGCTGAACTATTTTATTTTTTTAATATTTCTTCAAGTTTTGTTTTTTTTTCTTCTTCATATTTTTATTTATGTACATAGGTGAAAGTTTCAGGCACCATTGGGAATTAAACCCTCCAGTTCACAGTTCAGAAGCTAAACCAGAACCACAAATAAAAGGTAGCCTATATTTAATACATGCAATGGCACTTCACAGCTATTGGTTGTTTTGAGTTTGATCTTTCTTGACATTTTGTGGTAAATTACTAAGAAAATTTTAAAATAGATGTTTCTGTGCTGATGATTCAAGAATGACTAAAGACCACGGAGATCAGAGTCATGTATGATTATGTTAAGAAGCTTCAGTATATTATTGTTTAACGTTGTGTCACGTGTTTAATTTATGCCATTTTGACTCCTTTTCACCAGAGACTTGCAAATGTCTGTTTCTGGTACATAATTTGTTTGTTTTCAGTTATAAATTCAGTTAAAACAATGCAAGAAGTCAATTTAATGTTGATGTATAATTCCATAAAAAAAAAAAAAAAAAATCAGTATTTAATGCCAGCAAATAATTTTTAGACTAGCAGAATTTGTATTTTTGTCTTTTCTTTTTTTTTAATAATTATTGAAAGAATCAATTCAATTACAGTACTCAATTATTATAATATATATATATGTAATGCGACGAGACTCATATTTTCATAAATAAATGTAATTAGTTATAAGTTTAGAATTATATTGTTGCTAAATAATTTATTTATTGTCGTCAAATGCAAAAACATTTAGGTTAATGTAGAAATTTAGGCTAAGTTAAACTTTTAGGTTAATTTAGGAAACTGCTAGGAAATGTGAAGGTTTTTTTAGTTTTAAGGATTTAATTTTCTTTAATGTCAGAATTAGCTTTGTCTTAATGCAGGTGTTTGACGACTCACTCGCACCTGGGTTTTCCGATCGCTATTGGATTTTTCTATGACGCGATTATTTCCAAATAAGGAGATGTTAGATTTTATTAATTTTTAATGGTTTATTGGAAGCTCTCTTTTGGTGTGATGTCACATTGCCATTTTTGGTAATGGTCGCTTTCTCGTTCCCTCATTGGGTGGTCAGCGTCGTGATGCAGTTTTGCACGTCATTCGAAGGCTTTTTATCTCCATGTCTGGGAAAGTCGCTCTCTATTCGTCATTCTCCGTTTTGCTGTTTGCTTGGCCGCTCTACTCGCTGGCTGACCCAGGGCATTATGCTGGACGAGGCCGAAATAACAGTAGTGAGGGAGTGTTAACTCAGTTATAGTTTAGTAAAAGGAGCCAAGGAGGATAGCCGATTCGAAACCGATATTACAATTAAAACATCGTTAGAACAGGTTAGTGCGCCTGGATAGTGCTACAAGCCAAGTGTAACTCAGTGAATTTTAATGAATTGTGAAACCCAGCGAGTTTGGTGCAACTAGTGAATTATTTAAACCAGTGAATTTATAATAGTGTGTCGAAGTAGTCTGTGCAACTTAGTAAATTTAGTGCAATGCTGCGAATTAGTGAAGTTCTTTGAATATTAATTTGCGTGACTTAGTGCGGTGTTTGAGAAGTGAAATTGAGTAGTTTAAAGAATAGCAAAGATTGGAAGTATGTTTTCGCAATTTGACATTTACCAGCCTCCAAGCCAGGAGCTTTGTGTTTATTATTTGCTGTAATAAAGATAAATGGAGTTTAGTTTATCATTAACACTGTGTGAGCCTTTTCTTTGTTCAACTACTGGTTCAGCGTGACCACTGTGACTCGAGGGGAACTGAGGTAGTTAAACCGGGGTGTGGTAGGCAGTGCAAGGCATCTAGTAGCTTCAAAGGGAAAATATAAGAACTTATTGGATATTAATTTGATTGGCACCCAACCATTGCAGTTACTCCAGTGCCCTTACACCACCGTCCCGTCACAATATATATACATACACACACACACACACACACATACATACATACATACATACATACATACATACATACACACAACTAGCAAAATCTATATTTAGGGCAGTGAGCACCAAGCTTTCGTTAACTTTGAGCATTGTCAAATCTCCCCTCAACTGACTTTTTCTGTGCAACAACATTCTTTAGAGGTTTAACAGTTGTTAAATCGCTGATGAGTCATCAAATTTTTACTGCAGGAATCTGGTCCATCAAATCACTCGTCAACTTCCATCAGCCACCGCCCATTCACCTTTTCCAAGATGGCTGACCGGCTCTTAACTGAAACTAACTCTGTGATTTTAATGATGAATCAGATGTATTTTTTTTTTCTATGAAAAATTCCAAAACTAATATTAAATATGTTTATTTCCTTTGAAGGTTCTTAAAATGACAATTTTTGTCTTCAAGAAAAAAATTCTGCCCACGTTTATTTTTTTCTCAATGGAAGTTGCCATTTTGAAATGACGTTAATTATTATTAACCAATCACAGCCTCTTTTAGAAACACAGTAAGCTATGCCATCAAGGACTCATCAGTGTAGTTTTGTCAAATTGTGTTTAGTGCACGCACATTTTTATTTGAAGACTGGTTAAGATAACGGGCTCATCAGTTGACAACTGATTTGACGAACGTTGGTGAACGCTGCCATTAATCTCTTATTAATCAATAATATAGTGGAGGTTAAACAACAAAGGATTTAAATGGCAACAGGCATTGCTCATATTCTTACTAAAAATGGCTCTGAAGGTGATGTACAGTTCCTAAGGATCTTGAGTGATTTTAGCTTCCTTGTAGTTACGAAATGCAACACTTTTTTTAACAGCCTTTGCCAATCTTCTCCACAATTTGGTAAATGCAAAAAAAAAAAAAAAAAGGAAAAAACTTCAATTGTATTACTCTGTAACCTAAAAAAACAACTGAATTACAATTATTCAATCAAGAAAGTAACAGCATTACCGATCACACTGGACGGCATGAAAATTGTCCCTGACACCATTCCTGTTGCTTCTTATGTAAAATGACCTTCTGAATCTGAATATAATCTCTGTTTTCCCCCATCACACACCGTTTTTGGGAGACGCCCCCCCCCCTATTTTTATCACTTTTCGGTAATTTGGAGGGATTAAAAGGATTATTTTAGCCTTTACATGTCTTCTGAGGGGCTAGAGAGATGAAAAGTTCTAAAACATAACATTTATAGCAATGAGGTAGATTGGTGGGTGGCGTTTGCCCCTTTAAATTGTAAAAAAATCATTAAAAATGATCGATTCTTCCTGTTTTTTTTAGCCAATTTTTTACTTATTTTCTACATATTTCAGCTTCCAGCCCCCCTCATCCTCCCCCAAATAATAAAAATATACATTAACAATATAGAGCAACAATAATAAAAATATATATATAGTAACAGTTCGGAAGAGTCACTGTAGCACGCTCGTGGTCTCAATACCTCACGCACAGAAATAAAAAGTAAAATAATAATTTTAGTCTAGCCCCTCAGAAGACATGTAAAGGCTAAAATAATCCTTTTAATCCCTCCAAATTAACGAAAAAAAAAAAAAAAAAGGGGGGGGGGGGGGGGACGTCCCCCGAAAACGGTGGGTGATGGGGTAAAACGGAGGTTATATTCGGATTCAGGAGGTCATTTTGCATAAGAATCAGCAGGAATGGTGTCAGCGATAGAAACAAAATTTTTTTTTGCCATCCAGTGTCATTACCACTGAAAGTAACCTGTGCCATCCATTAATTACGTGAGGTATTTTTTAAAAATTTGGACCCCCACTCCTCACGTGAGATTTTAAAGTCAAAAAAGTTCAAAAAGTCAATATTACAAAATGTTGTAATCCATTATAATATGTATATTCTCTGAATGAAAAAGTTGACGTGAGATTTTCGTTGACCCCCCCCCCTTCTTTTTTGACCTCCCGTAATTAATGGATGACCCCTTACTAGTAATGAGGTTTCTTCCCATTACTAGGGATAGCGGAACTGAAGGATTTCAGAAATATTGTTGAATGTTGGTTGTTGGAGTTGAAGTAGTATATAATGGAAGACTCAAAACTAAGCAGCTAAAGGTTTCAATGTGTATAAATAACCACAACAATGATATCAAAACAATAAAAGGTTTAAGGAAGTGAGAGGCTTATGAGGCTACTATTTACTACAGGTTGATTTATGAAGAGAATATCTTGGTTTTTAAATAGAAACACAAACAGGAAATACTACATCTAACTCTCAAAAAAGACATCAATTTGAGATTATACAGCCATCAACGTTGTCATTGAACTTTCATTGAATCAAGATGGATTTATCATTAATAGGTTTAGATGTTATGAAAATAAATTGTGTGTATAATGAAAAGTGCCTCTGTTTTTTTTTTTGTTTTTCTTTTTCTTCTTCTTCTCAATTTGTTTTAATTTGCTTGAATGTGTTTGATTATTAGTTCATGAAAACCTTGTCCCTCTCTTTTCTTTTTTTTTTTTTTAAATAAACAAACTGTCAAACAGCCGAATAAGAAATTGATAGTTCAAGGAATTAAATGCTGTCTAAAAAAGAGCTTTGTGATAAAACTGCAAATGCAAAAGATATAATTCATATTTAAATTTATTAAAGTGTTATCTTAAGTGAAAAACGGATTAACAAAAAAATCTTTAACACAAAAACATAATTATAGTGTTTAATAAGGAGTATTTATTTTTCTATATCTGATTCAATTTCAAAAATGTTTCAAAATTGTTTTAACAAAAGTTAACCTATCAGTTGATCAAACAATGCATCAACTTAAAACGTAACTTGTTACAAGAGTCAAATTTTTTATATAAAAATATATTTATCTTAAAAAAATGGTGAAATGCATGAAAATGTGGAATTTTATAATAGATGAAAATGATAAAGAATATCATAAAGAAAAATAAGAATGTTCAAAGTATAACAATACATACACATACTGAATTACCAAAAATAAAAATATAAAAAGTAAAACAACAACTTCTGAATCAGATTCATTTATATTTTAATTTTAATGATATATAATAAATCAATTATTATTCAGCATTTCCCCCTCTTTAATTGAAAAGGAAAATACAAAAAAAAAAAAGTTTTTTTGAAAATTAAAAACAAAAAACAAAAACAAAGCCAAAACATTAAGGAAACTCCCTTGATTTTTTAAGACAATTTACTTCAAAGAAGGAAATTCATCAGGCAACAGAGCATGAATGCGGCAATTAGGGCAGGTACTTTGTTCGTTGAACCACTTTTTAATGCACTGAAAAAGAAAAAATATAGAAGACAATTTTAATACTAAACTCCAAAAGTGATACTAAGTAATACTAAAGGCATTACTGCAAAGCATTGGAAAAACTACATTATTATTAACTTATTTTAAACTCCCCAAGATTGATCCTTTTGTTTGACACTGAAACATAATTTTGAATTTAGTAAAGAAAAGGTAGATTTTAACAAAAGGAAAACAAGAACAGCACCTGAATAAGATAAAAAAGTTAAGTTTCTCTATTTCTTTTGTAAAAGGTAGATATTGTTTGTTATTTTTCCTTTCTAATACGTAGCGAATGTTCCAACAAAGGAGAAATGAAGTTAAATCCACAAGAACAAACAAATGCCTATGAAACCGCTACGAAGTGCTTTTGTCAAGAACTATAACTCTCCGAAATATTTTCTATTTCTTTACACAATAACATATTGCTTGTACATTTCAATATCATAGACATCATTGCTTAAAGTTGCTACTCCTTGCATATAAAACCTTACTTAAGTTTCCCATAGGAACCATAACCTCAAATTAGCAATTAGAATGATTTTTCTTAATTTGCTGCTTGAAAACTTGACATCAAATTTATTAATTATCATCTGTGTTTTTTTTTTTGATAAATATTTACATAGCATAACAAATAAATTTATTTATCATCCATGAGATTTATCAGAAACGTTTATATAAACACTTATGTATTGATAAATGATAGCCAATTACGTCAAAAAAAACTACATTCTATAACAAAAAAAAAAAAAACACCGATGCACTTGGGAAAATAGTGTGATTATGATAAAACACAACATGTACAAAGAGGATGGAAACAAAATGATGCCAGAACACTGAGAGCAATGGAGCTTTTTATTTCGGAACAGGCCCAGAATCTGCTAATATGGTATTGTGACATTCAACGACAAAAATGTTTGGAAATGCAGAAGCAAGAGTTCATTATTCAATTCAGATAATTAATAAATAAGAATACAGAAAACTACTGTTGTTATTTAAAATACAGACATTTTTTTTGTTTTGAAACTTTTTGAAAATATTGGTAGCTGTTAGATCAAGGCGTTATCTCCTTCTGGTCCAATAATGAATGCTTCTCAATCAGTTTAAAAGGAATGAAGCCAATTGTACTTAAATGACGTTGAAATGCATTCACACTTAAATGAAGAAACCATCTTTTTAAAGATAAGAATTCACGTTGTTTATTGAAAGTGGATAAACTCTCTTTTATTATGAGTTTTAACTTTCATTCTTATCCAGAGGAACTAGAGTTTAAGCAATATCTCATGATGATAAACAGAAAATAATAATTGTATTGATACTGAAGTTTACATTAAAATTAAAAAAAAAAAATTTAACCCAGTATGTTAAGGTTTAATTATCACATTAAAAAAAAAAAAGCAATAAAATTAAATTGTGATTTCTTATTAATTATTAGTATTTTTATATTCTTTAGCTTTTCCCTACATTTACCAGTTAAAATTCCCAAAATTAAAATTACACATTATACTCATAAATTCATATAAAGAATATTAAAAAAGCTTTTGCAATTATTAGATAGATAGATGTGCATATGGAGGCTTGTCGATTAAAGTAAAGCATATAAATTATTTTAATTACTTTTTTTGTCGGTTTATCTAAAAGTCCACATCTTATGATGAGCTTTGTTACATAAAATGCAACAATAACCTGCTGTATGATATTTGAAATATTCTAGTAAGTTCATCAGATTCTGGGGTAAACCATCAAAAACGATACAAACACTGTTAACATTATCAGAAAAAAACAAATTGCAAGACGAACTCATCAGTAATCAAATGGGATTGAAAAGATTGGCAAAAGACATGAATCGAAATAACTTTTACTGTTAGTCAAAGTTGATCTAGAAAAGGAAATAAGCAACGAAATAACCAAGTTTTTAGGAAAGTAAACAAGACTATGTGTCAGATCATCACTAATGTCTGAATTGGAAGTCACTGTGTTCAGATGTGATGAAATTTCAACAGCAGAGGCATCATCTGTACAAAATGAAAATGCCCTCTCCCATTCAAACATGGTATTGGCTGAAGCCAGAATAACTAACTATTAACAGTCAAAACATTGTTGCTGATGAGTAACAGTTCTCAACAGAATAGTAACACTGAATGACTCTCAAGCTCATTTGCTTTAATTTTGGTAGGAAATAATATTTGAATTAAGAGAAAATGAAGGTCTTTAAGTAAAAGTAAGTAAATAAATAAATGAATAAAAACAACTTACATCTTTGTGGAATCTGTGCATACACTCTAAAGTGCAGATGTCATCTCCTGTCATTTCTTCAGTACAAATTGCACAAGGATCCTCTTCGTAATTATCAGTTCCCCAACGACGAACCTCTTGTTTAATTTGCTGCCATGCAATGCCTGGCTCAGCAATACGATCCAGTCCCATGGAGTTTCCGATGCTTTGAGAGGAACCTTGGCCTGAAAATGTTCGTCCTGTGGCATAAACACTCTTTGTGGAAGGAGCCTGGAAATGAACACAGTAATATTATAAAAAAATTCAGATGTAGAAAATGATAAATTAACATACTTTAAATAGAAAAAAAAAAGAAAGAATAAATCCTTTCTTTAAATGTTAATGAGTCAAGATAACCTAGAGATGCAAAACCTTTAAAAAGTCATAAACTACCATTGCTATCAGAAAATGAATAGCATCTAGAAGAAATAGTGCTGAAGGAGATTATCATCTCAACATCATCTAACCCAATAGCTAGTAACTGATCAGGTTTATTAAATAAACACAATCGAAACATTAAAAATAAAAAGAAAAGAAAGCTCCCATATGCAGACAAGAATTTAGTTTAGTGTTTGCATATTGGTTGCTATGTTTAGCAGAATTAAAACTAAATTAAAATGTGTTGATTAACAGAAACACAGTTGATGAAGAGATACTTATTTTGAAATCAGCACTGTTCTGAAACCCCAATAATCAGTAGCATTTCAGATTTACAAAATTGCATTATTTTTTTTTCTCGTAATATTAGCAAGTAACAAATTTATTAAGTTTTAGTTGAGCCCAGTAGCAGTTCTCTTCACTGACAGTAATACTGGAAACAAAAAGGATTTCATGGATTTAAATTTCTTAGAAGTAAAAAAAAATAAATAAAGAGAGTACGAAGTTCCTGTACAAATTTTTGATGGATGGAACAAAGCATGTCTAATACACATCACTGTTCTTAAAAAAAAAAAATAAAAAAAAAATAAGGCCTTTTACATGAATGAAAATTGTGCACTAATTCTATTTAAGTAGATTTTTGCCTAACGATTTACCAGTGATGAGACAACAAGTAAAACAAAATCCAATGAACTTTGTTTTGGATGTTTACTTTCCAAATAAGAAGCTTCCTTTAGTCCATCAAAAACAATCCTTTCATTAGAGCAGTTTTTAATTCACTGCATTGAATAGATCCATGGAAAACCACAAATAAATACTGAAGAATAGCTTTGCAACATAACACTTTTTACAATGGAATTATCATTTAAAAGTTGTTTAGTAAAGTCAAGTATTTTCCTTGATGTAAAATCTAAATGAAATATCAAAGTTATATTTACACAACAATTCTGCATCAATGCCTTATTCAAGCTTTTATTTTGGGGTCTATTTTAGTCTAAAGCTTTTTTTTTTTATAATTTTAGTATATATTAGAGGAAAGAAAAGCTGTGATCTATTAACCAAGAAAGTCAGGAAGAAAAGGTATTAACCCTTTTGGAGTTTCCTGGGTTTTGAGTGCCTTGGCTAAAAACATTACAAAACATGCAACCATTAAAACATTTGTTAATTAATATGCTCTACTTCAGAGAAGCTTAACGTCAAACAAAACCAACTAGTGTTCGGGACATTTGCCGAGTCATTTCGTCTTCTCCACCTGTGGCAAACTTGAAAGCCCAGGATCGCATTGTCTGCAAAAGAGGTTTCGGTGGCAGTGAACTTCAATTAAGCGGCCTTCATGTTCAACACCACCAAAACCTCTTTTGCAGACAATGAAAATCAACTAGTCTTTAATATCTTTTACTAAATATCTTTTACAATGTGAAATGTATTGCAGTCTTTACATATATCCCAGACAGGGGAAAAAAGTCCAAATTGGATTTTAAATCCCTTACAAATTGTAGCCTAGCAGGGTATTATTACCTTTCTGTTGTATTCTGATAGTATAAGTGAGTAGATTCATGGAAAGTTTGAGATTTTAAGAGTAACTGTTGATAAGGAAATTATCTGAACAGTATAAAAATTTAAATAAAGCAAGTTTTTAACATTAAGTATTCTACATTAAAATCATGGCATAAAGATGAAAATGTAGATGACAAAAAAAAATTAATGTTTGCATTATGTAGGGTAATATGATGCGAGTTAACAAATTGTTAATAGAAATTTCTTTAACTTTTCTGTCCTTAAGCCTATTTTCCATTATATACAATAAAGGCATTGTATAGTTTACCATAAAGAATCATTATATATTTCAAGTTATAAAATAATAAAGGTCAACCTTTGCAAGAGAGCCAAGCATTTTTGAAATTTCATTCGTAATCTGCTGCATTGTGAGATTGGACAAAGTGTTTCCACGCTTTGCTCGCAAGACTTTCACAAGATGCATCAACTGCTCCCTGAAATAGTCAAACAACGGCTTTAATTAATAAAATTGGAAAGGGAAGTTATGACATAAAAAATAAAGATTATTTCTTTGCTGAAGGAAACAATGATCAGAAATGATTCGAGACATGTATTTTTTGTTGTTGTTTCATTACCTTGAATGTCCAGGGAATTTGGAATGTAGCATCACCATAAGCTTCTCAAAACTGTTATTTTTGGCTCGTGCAGAAGCAGCTCTCATTTCAGCACTTGACATCGCAGTCTTAAAAAAAAAAAAGAAGTAATAATTTGAATATATAAAGCATGTAAAATAAGAAAATTTTAAGACTGACTAAAAAGTATAATCGGCGAAAGATATCTAGAAAAAAATAAACACGTATATGCAGTATTTGTGGACCTGGAAAAGGCTTTTGACAGAGTGGATTGGAAAGAGAGAAGGCTAATAACTAATCTTTATATTAAACAACGAGTCAAAGTCAGAATAGGAGAAAAATTGTCTGAGGGAAGTGGAATAGGGACAGGGGTGCGACAAGGATGCTCTCTATCACCTACGCTGTTCAACATCTATTTGGAGGAGTTAGTGAAGAATTGTTTTCAGAACATGGGAGGGGTGATAGTAGGAGGAAGAAGAATAAAGTGCATAAGATTTGCTGATGATATGGCATTGTTAGCAGAAGAGGAGATGATACTAAGGGATATGCTACTGCAGCTGAATGACAGCTGTGAAAAATATGGAATGAAGATAAATGTAAACAAGACAAAGACTATGGTTATCGGAAGAAAGACAAAGAAGATAAACTTAAGTATTCGGAATGAGACATTGGAACAAGTGAACAACTTTAAATACTTAGGGTGTACTATAAGTGGTGATATGAACTGCTGCCAAGAAGTCAAGAGGAGGATAGCAATAGCAAAGGAGGCTTTTAATAGGAAAAGGAGCATCTTCTGCGGACCTCTGGAAAAAGAACTAAGGAAGAGACTAGTGAAGTGCTTTGTGTGGAGTGTGGCATTGTATGGGGCAGAAACATGGACATTACGACGCAGTGAAGAGAAACGACTAGAAGCATTTGAAATGTGGATATGGAGAAGAATGGAGCATGTGAAATGGACAGACAAAATAAAGAAATGAAGCAGTGCTAGAAAGAGTGGGTGAAGAAAGAATAATGCTGAAACTGATCAGGAAGAGAAAAAGAAACTGGTTGGGTCACTGGCTGAGAAGAATCTCCCTAATGAAGGATGCACTGGAAGGAATGGTGAACGGTAAAAAAGTTCGAGGCAGAAGAAGATTTCAGATGATCGACAACATTATGGTAAATGGATCTTATGTGGAGACGAAGAGGAAGGCAGAAAATAGGAAAGATTGGAGAATGCTGGGTTTGCAGTGAAGGACCTGCCCTTGGCAGAGAACTATGAATGAAAAAGTATAAAATAATTAGTATGAAAAGTATAATGAAAAACGTGGGGTGCATGCAATAGATAATTGAGATGGCATGGATGGAGTATATATTATTTTGCACCCTGCGTTTTTTGTTATACTTTTTATAGTAATTATTTTATACTTTTTAGACTGTCTTAAAAACATGGTATATTAAAAAAATATTTTTTTAAATAATTATTTTCTGCTTTTTAGTCTTGTGTGAATGAAATTTTTCAATCGATTTTAAACATTTAACACGAATTTAAATTTTAAAATTGATAAAAAACGTGTTAATGTTAAAAGAAAAAGTCACTGCCTTGCAATGCACGGCAACTGAGTGCCATGTGGCCATTTGCAGAAACACTGACAGCAGATGCTCTGTGCCGCACCGACCTGTTATTTAGAAGAATTAGGGTTCCCTAACGAACAGACAGACAAGAAAGCGAGTTAATATTGCCTTGTCATCCATTTCTGAGCTATGTTTAAAGATTCAAGCCTCTAGCTCATCGGGAAGTTAGTTTAAAATCAATTGCAAAATTTGTACCAAAAAAACAGACAGAGAAGAAAGTGAGCTAATAAAAATGTGTTAAAAACTGTAATTACAGAATTCCTCTACAGTGAAAAAGCAAATCATTATGCGCAACTACATCCAACAAATTTGTTGATTAAATGAATCTCAATGAAATCTTATTTTACATTTTCATAGATGAAAAAGCACTTATGTTAAATATTTTTATTCAAACTCTGCGTTATAACTTCTACTATATATCTGATTATATACAATATTTCAACTGCAACTGTAATCACAGCTTTCTTCGGGTATTTCTTTTAGCCTTATTTTACATTTAAAAATCTACAACATGAGATACTTGAAGGCAGCTGTTACAGTGCAGACAAAATATTGTATATAATCAGATGTATTATATTGTAGAAGTTATAATGAAGAGTTTGAATAAAAATTTTTCTTGTCTTGTTTTTAAGATGTTGCCCACCGCAAATGGTGGCATTATTACAACATACTGTCAAAGTAACTTTGTATTTTTAAAATCAAAGTTTTGCTTCAACACATTACATTCAAGGTTTGTATGTGGAAATTTCCTATGCATTTATCAGTTACTTTAACAGAATTTCATGAGTGAAAGCAGAAGTAATAATCACATTTTAATCAGCTTGCCTGTTATTTCACTGTCGTATAGATTATAGCTTCTTGTTTTATTTTTTATCAAATAATTTTTTGTACATTTTTTTTTTTTTTTTAATTTTCTATTTTTTCTTGTTCAGGAGCAGCAATCATTTTAGCACTCGACATTGTGGAACGTGAGTTCTGTACATCTTAATTTAACAAAATTTAAGAGCTAAAATTGTATCATTTTTGTAAGATATTTTATATGCTTTCTTTCTTTGCTTGCAACTGCAAGAATCAAAATAAAATGATTATCCATTGGCACAATGTAGAAGGTACATTGGAATCACCATTTATATCTGGAATTTTCTAAGCTGCTATATCTTTAGTAATTGGGTACCCAGGATTTACATCGGCCATTAATAGACTGATGCAACTAATCTGAATTAATTTCTCCTGTATGTTTTTTTTTTTTAGTGGGCCCAGTAGCCGAGTGGGTAAGGGCACTTGGCTGCGGGTTGGAGGTGGCGGGTTTGATTCCCAGCCTTGGCAGAGGACGAGAATTTTTCCAAGCCCCTTTCTCCTCCAAACGAGTCCTAGGGTCTACCCAGCCCTCTATAGAATGGGTACCGGGTTTGTTTTTCGGGAGTTAAAGGCGGGCGAGCGATGGGCCGACCCCATCCTCATCTTTGTCCTGTAGGTTATGATTACTGGAGCCTACCTCCAGCGGCCTCGCGCTGTCCTCTGGGCCTGATCGCGTCTTTAACTTTCTTTAACAGTATTTTTTTTTTTTTTTTAAGATATAAAGTCTGATATGGTTATGGTTCTTATTTTAAATTCTTTTCAAAATTTAGGCTTTGATTTGCTTTTTGGAAACATATAATTTCAGATAAAACAGCTAGTTAATACTAATAAATAACTACAATTCTTTTAAATATATATATTTTTTAAAATCGACATTTTAAATTCTTACCATTTTTGAAGTGTGAACATTGGAAGCTGCTTCTTCCAGGACATTTACTTGAATTGGCGTTGGCTTATCATAAGAATCAGCATATTTTTCTGGAAATTTCCCAGCTGCTGTATCTTTGGCAATAGCACCCGTATTGACATTCATCAATGGCTTTATGCCAACATGAAGTGACATCAATGGCTTGATAGCTGCAGGCCGTTGAGCACTACTGGTGGTAGGTACCATTTCTGCATTCTCCTGACAAGCTGGCAATGTGGGTCTTGGGTTTGGGTCTCTTAAAGGATTGACAAGTGGCTTTGGTGTCTCTCTTGGACTAATAGATGGAGGTGAAACGTTACTTTTTGGCATCTGTGATATCGATGAAGATACACCTACTTTGCTTGTACTATCATTGCTGTCCATGTTACAAGCAGAACTGGAAATCAGAGGTTGCGATGATGATTTTAGAACTCTGGATGCCGTTTCTAAATAAGAAAAAGTAAAATGGCTTTAAAAAAAACAAAACAAAAAAAAAAAAACTCTCCTAACATTTATTTCTGACATAACCAGTAATGGCATTTGAATTTTTGTTGTCTTAGCAAAATACAACAAGTTGAAGGTTTTAAACTTTGCAGTTAGACATTTGAGACTTACGAGATTTAAGTGATTATTTTAGTGTTACTTTAAAAAAAAATAATAATCTTCAAAAACGGACTAAGTTTTAAATCTTAACAGTATCCTAAAAGAACTTAGTTAACACATCTGTTTAGGTCAATTGCACTTCCCACTCAGCATCTGCTATTCCATAAATCTCTCAGACAATTCTCTGCCTTTATGCATTAAATAGTAGAAAAAGTTTGGCCTTTGAAAGCTTTCCCCCCCCCCCTCTCTCTCTCTCCCATTTCAGACATTTCAGGGAGCATTCAAGTGGACAGTAATACCTTGAGATACGAACACCCCAACATATGATTTTCTTGATATATGACGAAAATTTTTGTTTAATTTATGCCTCGAAATACGAATATATTTTTGAGATATGAATGCCTTAAACTGATTGAGCTTTCCTGGCTACCTTGAGAACCCTGAACTCGACTTGGAAAAAACTGTGGCCCAGTGTTTGTGCTGAGCGTGAATTCAAGAGATTCGAACAGGTAACAGAACCACTTGTTGAGGAGGAGATTGTATCTTTTGGCCGTTCCATGGGGCTCGAGGTGGATGAGGCAGATGTTGTGGATCTGGTGCAGAAGCATGCAGAAGAACTCCCGACGGAGGAGCTAAAGAAGTTACAAGAGATGACGCACTCAGAGGTGATGCAGGAACTCAGCAGTAAGGAGAAGGTCGAGAAGGAGGAGGTGCTAGCTTCACATGAAATTTGTGATATCCTTGCTAAGAAGTGTCAAGAAGTGTCTGATTTTGTAGAAAAGAGACACCCGGAGGAATTGTCTACAGGGAGAGCCAGTGCATTGTTCAATGACATGTGCGCATTTTAGAAACATTCTAAAAAAGAGACAGAAACAGCTCTCTCTTGATAGTTTCCTATTGAAAATACCACGTCTTAGTGGTGATACACCCACTGCAAGTGCAGCCAAAAGGGCCAGACGTGAGAGTGGCAGTGATACTGATTAGTCCTAGTGTAAGTAAAAAAAATATAGTATATTTATATCATGCATACAATAAACATGTATTTATCTTATATTAAATCTATATTTGGTTGGTATTTAAAGCATATTAATTATTTTTTGGGGGTAAATTCGTATCACTAGAACAAATTAATTCTGTTTCCATTAATTTCTATGGGGAAAATTGATTTGATATACGATTTTTTTGATATACGATTTTTTTGATATACAACGATCGTCATGGAACGAATTAAATTCGTATGTCGAGGTACCACTGTATTAGCTTTGTGAACGTCACAAAATGTTGTATTTGTTTTATCAGTAACAGCCATTCTATCTGTTATACCTGAATGTTCTTTCTACAATTCTATGATTTAGGAAATTTCAAATAGTAAAATAATAAAGAGTACTAAATTATCAAACCAACTTTGAGATTTTTATTGATGATGAATGTAAAGTAAATGAAGCTGAAATAACTTCAGAACAAATTTGAATTCAGTTGAAAAAGGAACAATTCTAAAAATGGTAGAAAAAATATTGTTATTGCATATTGTGCACTAAACATCCGCCCTGATGGACATTAGGGACGTCTTAAAAGATGGTTATTGATCTCCGCTAGACAAAGAAAGGAGTCTATTTTTAATAATAATGTTCTTTTTATGATTCCTTCATGACAATTTCAAAAATGGTATTTTCATCTCAAAAGAGATTTTTTTTTGGTTTGTGTTAAACTTCTAATAAGTAAAAAAAAATCACTTCCTTCCACTTTTATTCATGTAGAAGAAAGAATTTTCTCTATATATCTCCAAAAATGTGTGTTAACAATGATATGAAAACTTTGAAATTAAATGCAAAAGGAAATAAGAAAGTATTAAAAACAGTATCATTAAAGATCATCAACTCGGACATTCACAGTATAAAAAGCAGTGGTCCTAAAAGATTCTAATAAGGACCTATATCTTTTATTTTAAAGCAAACTTAAAACAATTAGAATGCATTAAAATATAAGAACCTAATTATTTTTGTAACTTTTTTTTTTTAAATTCCACACTAGTTTTAAACAACTTTTTCATTAATAAGAAATCAAAAATATTTCGTAATTTTTGTTTCCAATCTAATTATTTTCTATTTAAAAATTCTTATCTTAATAAAATTTTTAGCAGGAAACAAGTTTTTTTTTTCCAAAAAAACAAACAAAAACAAAGTCCTAATATTCATAAAATGTTTTCATCACTGAACAACATTCAATCTATAAAAATCCATAAAAAAATTTCAATAAAAACATTTATTCTTATTTAATTTGAATAGAAATTTGCCTATTCAGCTTGAAACAATTTTCAAGAGATTCTCAAGCTATTTTTCCTTAATATTGCATTACCTTTATTGGCAGAAGCAAATGTGTCTCCTGGGGTCGAGTTTATATTAGCTGGGCTCCTGACTAACGGCACTGTAGGGTAGTTCAATGTTGGAAGGGAAAGACCACACTAAAAAAAAAAAAAAAAATGGCTAATTGTAATTAATTATTTGTTAAGGATTATTATATATAATTAAATATGATTAAAAAATAACCTGTGTATGGAAAGAATGCATTCTTTTTTTCAGTCTTTTTTTTGGAGTTTTTAAATGAATAAAGTTTATGTTTCAACACTGAAATTATTGCCGATTTTTTTTTTGTATCAGAATGTGAATGCATTTTTCATAGTTATTTCCAAGTTCTTTTTCTGATTATTTTAACTTACATGG